>JAKEPQ010000919.1:0-55118 GCA_024500445.1 Entomyzon cyanotis
TCGGGAGGCAAGAGGAAGCAAGCAACACAGCTCAATATGAGTTATAAGCAAGCTCCATTTATTTCACGGTATGCGTGGCTTATATACTGTTACAAGTGCTCATGCTTACTACTAAAAGTTACTATTTGCATTCCATTGCATTCCATTCTCACACTTTCAGGGTTCCCCCCTCATTCTTCTCAGGGTTCCTCCTCATTCTTCTCACGGTACCTTTCCAGAGCTCAAGGGCACTGCTGCGCCTCCCGGGCACACTTCTCATGGCACTTTCCCAGGGCACTGCTGCGGCCTGTTCAGCTAACACTGGCCTTGCTCGCACCTCGCACAAGCCTCATTCTGTAACACCCATGTATTTGCCTCTACAGGCCTTTTGTCCTGTACACTGTCTTTACAGAGATAAAGTGATTATGCTCAAGTAATTGAAATTAATTGACAGGTCTTGCTCTGGTCTTACAGTGTAAGTCTGCTGCCACCTATAGATAAATCACAATTTTTGCAAGCAGATGTATCATTTGAAAAAGATTGCGAGGGGAGCAGTACTGCTACTGGAGGGACCTTCTGTGGCAGAAAAGATTAGTGGCTGACTGCACTACTGGGAATAATACTGTACAAAGTGTTATCAGTTCTCGGCTTGATAAATGAATCTGCCTACCATGTCAGTGGTAGGTACCACTAGGTAATAGCAGTGATAATGTGCAATAGGCAAAGAGCAAATAAAAACAGAGGAAAAAAAGAAAGAAGGTCATGTTTTAGGGATGTGATTTTTGTTTTCACTCTCAGAAACAGCAAGTTCACATTAAAGGTTATCCAACATACATACATTATTAACTTAGAACAGCAAAAGAGGACAGAATAGGGAATGTGATAGCAAAGGCTATGTTCCAAATTCTCGCTCATCTTCCTTTAGCCAGCACTTTTACTTATATCATCCCAAGACTTAAAGTGCATCACAGGACTTTGAAAAATAAGGATTCGTGGGTTTTATTTGTTATATGTTGTAGTTATTTTCTGATTTAAAAGCTTCTGACAGGACAAATTTGACAACTTTTTAAACATAACCACAATACTCAGAGTTTTGAATACTTATAAACATAAGATAATCAAATCTTACTTTTAATCCAGTAAAGAATTCCATTAGCAACAATTAAAAGAAAAAAAAGAAAAAAAAAAGAAGAAGCTCCAGACTAATTGCTTCAAATTACTCTATTTCAAGCAACCAGGAGACTTCTGGTAACCTATGTAAAAGCATTTTTTATGGTTATTTTGTGATTGATAAAACATCACTGAAACTGGCAAGTAAAATACTTGCCTTTAGTCTGGGGTTAGAGAAAAAAACCAACACTGAGACTTTTTAGGGTTTTTGGTTTGGTTTATTTCCTTTTAATCAAGAGTTCCTAAAGTTCCTTTTAATTATTATTATTATTTTGAAGAAAAAAACCAGCAGAATAACAACCATAATCCAAAACATTAATCCCTTGCCAATCTGAATAGACATGGATTCAGTAAGGGAACCTGTAACAAAATTGGTAACTAGATGTTATGTTAGAACATACTGGGTACTGGAAAAACAGAAAAGCAAAGAAAGGCAAACACTTTCTGGAGAAGAATTCATATAGTACTTTCCTGACATAATACATGACAAATTTCAATATATAATAGCTGGAATTATTTTTAAAATATGCTTTCCAGTCCTGGATTGCTATTTTTTTTAAATTGTATGTGTAGATTACTTGGAAACAGATATTATTGCATTAGGGAAAAGCCTTTGTGCAAATTCTTTTTAAATGTCCACTGAGCAACCCCCTACAGTCTGTTCAGTCCAGTTAAGTGGGGTACAATCACAATTACAAACGTGAATAAATGTGGCTGTTACAAAGAAAATTATCAGATTAATAATAGTATAAGCTCTTACCTATGAATTTTGCCGCCTCTTATGTACTGGAATAAGCTGTAATGTCTAGCACTGAGGTCAACTCAGATGAGCCTGGAGACTAAACTAACTGACAAACCCCCCTGGGTCTGAAGAAACCTTCAGGTCAGGGTGACAGAAAATTGTCCCCCCGACATACCTTGCAGCTAGCCTCATGAATATGGATCAGGAATCAGAAGTATTGGTTCCTGGAGCTCTCCTCCCCTTCATCCCATATTGAGTTAAGAGCCAGAATGTTCCTTTACCCGCGGTTTTATTATTGGGTTTGAAATTCTGTACCTTCCCTCCTCGCGTCCCCATTCCCTAGCTCCCCTGCCAGTTCTGTATCCCTCGTGCTCCTATTGGTTCTCCTGTGTAAACCCCTCCCATCCTGCGGTCCCTTCTTAACCCCTGGGATGGGGACACTCGGGGCTCTCTGCGCTCTGAATCCAGCTGCTTCCAGCCCCCATGTCCCTTCCCGGTTCCATCTGCCTTCTCCACTCCGCTGTTCCTACCAATAAACCCTGGATTCCGAGAACTGAGAGACTGCATCTCTTCTAATCTCCAAGGCTCCTGCTATCCTTCCTTCGGGGAGTTAGCCCGGGCTCGGGTGCCGCGCTTCCAGGCTCCGCTCCACCACCACAGCGTGGGAGTCTCCGGCGGGGACCTTGTTTGGTGAGGTTTTTCGGGGTCCTGCCGCTTTCCCAGAGCAAGAAAACCTCATCTGGTGCTAGAAACCCGGGAATTTCCATCAAAATCCATGGCTTCCACGCTGCCGCGGCTTTTTCGATCTCGCCGGTTTTTTTGCCGTTTTTTTTCCTTCGCCGCTTGCGCCGTTCCCTCCGCTGCTTTTGCACACTGCCGTGCTCCGCGGCCCCGAAGACACCCCGCAGCCGTCAGGACACCATCTCCTGCGTGGCAGCACCACCCTGCTGGCAGCACAGCTTCACGGAGCAGAGCGCCGCGGAGAGACCACCGCACCCGCGGCTCACGCGACCCGACCCGGACCTGCCGACCCGCCCAGCGCCGCTCGCCGTTCGCGACTGGCGGAGCCAACCCGAGCAGCGCCGCTCCGAGACCGCAGCCGCCGCCGCCGCCGCCGCGAGAGGTGTAACCCGCGCGGCTCCGAGCCTGCACACGCGGCTGCTCGCAGCTTTTTCGGTGCTGCGCAGCGGCGAACGGTGAAATACCGAAAGCGAAAGCAGCCACGCGGCACCGCCATCTGGCGGACCGGTCCCGCGGGACCCACGTGTGCCTGGACTCATTTTCCGAACGTGGAGAGACTTTTTAAGAAGTCCCACTAGGATAACAGGAGTTATCATTAGAAACTGCGCTTTTTTTTTACTTCGAACCAGCGCCGGTAGAGAAAATTCGTGTGCAGACACCGGGTTCTAGGTGAGCATAATTCTACTGTTGTAGGGTGGAAAAAGAGGGTGTTTTCCACTGGCCCCTCAGTTTAATTTCTTGTAAACCCTAGAATTAAGTCCAGGGACCGTCAGGGGGTGACGACTTTAGCTGGTTTCAGAGTGCCTTATAATTTTTGTTTATATCTATTGTTCCGCAGTCCTTTGATAGCGATTTGGTTGTTCAGAACTTAGATCGAGGAGGTTCTTTTGAGTGAATAAAATGGGGAATAATCGATCTAAGTCCAGACAGAACCAAGAGGAGATATATCAGTTTCTTTCCCAGTTATTTTTAGAAAATAAGGTTTTATTTCCCAAGCGTACGGTTAAAAGTTTAGTGGGATGGGTTCTTAAAAATTGTCCCCCAGTGTCTGAAGTTTCTTTATTAGAATTATAGTTCTGGGACAACGTGGGTAGAAGGTTATTAATTGCAGGCACTGCCGGTAACCACACAGCAACAGATGTTTTCGCTCTGCATACCCAAATTTACAAATTGGTCCGAGAAAAGACCATGGACCCCCCCCACGGAATCCCTTTGTGATGGCTTTTCCAAGTTAAATTCCCCGGTTCCCCCGCATGCTCCCCCCAGCCTCTCCCAAACCCTGCTCTCCCCACTTTAACAACCCCTCTAGGAGCAAGCAAGATGTCGTAAACCGTTCCTTAACGCCAGCGAGCCTCCAGCCGCCGGACGACCTCTTGCCTGCTTCTTCCCCTTGTCTGAGGAGACCTGATCAATCTCTTCAGAGTTCTTCCCCAAACCCCCTCTCCGAACCCCTTTCACCCTAAGCCTCTCCTTTGTTAAAATTGACCAAACATGGCGCCAGCCACATGGCTAGAAAACCCCGCCCCTCTTCTTCTTCCCAAAAGCCCTTGTGTTGCCCCCGCCCTGCAGCCGCCCGTCACCACGACTCTGCCCCTCTCCCCTCCCCTCTCAATGTCGTCACTCCCCGCCCTCTCCATGTCAGGGGGCGGGGCCAGAGCGTGGGAAAACTCCGCCTCTAAGTTCCCACACTCTGGAGACCACGCCCCCTTGACATCCGACCACGGCCCCGGCAGGCCCAGGGCCGGTGAAAGGGCGTGCTCTGACAACCGCGGGGGAGGGGGGGGAGAAGCAGGAGGGGGATTGGGGGGGAGGGAGGCTTACTCGCCGCTCCAGCGCGCTGCAAGAGGAGGGCCCCCAGCCCTCCTTCACAAAAGGGAAGTTCCCAAAGAGCCCCTGCTACCTCCCCCCAAGGTAGCCTTGCACGGCCAGGCATTAGCCGTAACAGAAACCAAGTCCCGCCCCCCAGCCCCACTCAGCCACGGACAAAAGCCCCCAGCCCGAAGAAACCAACCCCTGCTCCGCACCGGGGCCGTTCTCGAGGGGCCCCGAACCCCCAAGCCCAGAAGCCTCCCCGTGGAAAAGTTGTTCAAAAGGGAGCCCCTCCCCCGCTGGGTCTTGGGACTCTTCCCTAGGTTCAGACAGCTCCAACCTCTCATGGAGCCCGATTCAAATGCTCCCTGGGTTGCACAGATATAGACACAATACTCCTAGCCCCCCCCGGTGCCAGAGCCACCGGCAACACAGCCCCAGTCCTCCAGCCCGGGGTCGAACCCCACCCACCCCCGTGCAGCACACATGCAGACAAGACACCCCCAGCCCCCTACCACGGAGAAGTCGTTGCAGGCACAGTGCAAGCCCCTCTGGGCCAAATCGTAATTACTCTGTCAGCCCAAAACACCTTTCCCACCTGCTCCAGCCAACCCAGCTAAAAGCAAACTGGCAGCCGATGTCATATAGTGTCCTGGAAAAACTCTGTAAAGCAGCAAAGGATTATGGAAAAGATTCAGTATTTTTTAGATCAATTTTCAAAAGCATGTTAGACACAGAGGCAAAGTGCCCTGAGGATATAAAGACTCTAGTGAATTGTCTTCTTCCTGACACTCAATTTAAAATGTGGGAGACTGTTTGGAAAAGGAGGGTTCAAGCCTTGTTAGAACTATATAAGAGTGATCCAGAACTCCGTCTCTTAACCCTAGATTGTTTATGTGGGGAGAAAGAATGGTTCAAACCAAGAGATCAAATCGCTGCCATCCCAAAAATGGTGTTATTAGGTTTGAGCCAAGCTGCCCAGCAGGCTTTCAGGTCGGTGCATACTCAAATAGAAGCCCCAATATCATACACAGATGTTAAGCAAAAACCAGATGAGCCGTTCGCTCAGTTTGTAGATTGCCTGTCTCTGGCTGTTGAAAGACAGTTCAAAGGGTTTGAAACTCAACAAGAAGTTTTGCTAAATACTGCCATGCTAAATGCAAATGCCAGATGCCGGCAAATTATCAGTGTTTTACCTCCAGATGCTCCTATAACAATAAGCTACCTCATAGAATCATGTATGAAAGTGCCTTCTAACTTAAACCCTGATCCTTCCTCTACTAACCAATCCTCTGAAAACCCAAATGCCTTTTCTGCTGCTTCTCGAACCCTGCCTAGGAGTTTTAAACCCCCCGTGCAGGGGAACTCAGGTTTCTCAGTGCTATGCCACAGGTGTGGTCAACCAGGCCATATCGCAAGGTACTGCCCCATGCCCCAGTCTATTTCTAACTGTCAGTGTGCGAGCTCTCTACCTACAGGACAAGCGCCTTGCCCGACAAACACCTTCCAACGGCAGCATCAATCCTACCAGCCGGCATCGACATCCCTATCACCCCAAGCTGCACTGTACATCCCAGCAGCTGCATCACGGCAGTCAAAAAACTGAGCAATCAGCGCGAGGCGTCGCGTGGAGACACAAGTAACGCCGCCCGAGAGACAAATGTACCTGACCTGATTGATACCTGCACAGATGAGACACCTGTTCCACCATCGTCATCTCTCCTTGCCTGGTGGGCAGAAAGGGTCAATTCCACCCGGCCTTATATGACTTGTTCCATAACAAATCAGGATATCATGAGGTCAGTGCGAGGTCTCATTGACACTGGGGCCGATGCCACTATCCTGTCACAGGATGTGTGGCCAACATCCTGGCCACTGCAGTCTACCACACTGTCCATTGGTGGAGTTGGGGGGGAGTCACCAGCATGCCAAAGTGCAGAGACTATTACAATAGTCAATTCTGAGGGTGTTCCAGCTAGTGTGCGTCCATATGTTTTAACCTGTGGGGCAGAGATACCTTGTCGCAGTGGAGGACTCAAATTTACATTCCACCTAGAGAACCGTATTTTTAAGTGGGGCCACTCAGAAGCGTGACACCCCACAGCTTAATTGGCTTAGTGACACTCCTGTGTGGGTAGACCAGTGGCCCTTATCTCAAGAGAAATTAAGCACGCTTGAATCCCTCGTGGAGGACCAACTCTCCAAGGGTCACATAACACCAACCCACAGCGCTTGGAACTCCCCCATCTTTGTCCTGAAAAAACAGGGCAAGAACGAGTGGAGACTCCTCCATGATTTACGTTGCATTAATGAAGTCATTGAGGACATGGGACCCCTGCAACCAGGTATGCCCTCTGCTACCATGCTCCCCAGAGATTGGAAATTAGCAGTTATTGACATCAAGGACTGTTTTTTCCACATCCCACTCCACCCAGCTGATGCACCCAGATTTGCTTTTTCCGTGCCATCTCGTAACAATGCAGCCCCTATGCGCAGATATCACTGGACTGTTCTCCCCCAGGGGATAAAAAATTCGCCCACGATTTGCCAGTGGTATGTAGATATCGTACTGACCCCTGCCAGAGTGCAGTCTCCAGGTGTTATCATATTGCACTACATGGACGATATTCTTATCTGTGCAGAAGACCCTGAAAAACTAACCGTGACTTTAGTCCTTGTTTTCCACCTATTGCAGCAGGCGGGTTTCCAGCTACGACCAGACAAAGTCCAGCGGTCGTGCCCTGCCAAATACCTGGGACTTGTCATAAGAGAGCGTACCATCACCCCCCAGCAGCTTACCATCGCCGACAACCCTAAGACGCTGCGTGAGTTACACCAGCTGTGTGGCTCTATTGACTGGGTACGTCCGCTGCTGGGCATCTCCTCTGAGGACCTGGCCCCACTTTTCAATTTATTGAAAGGGGGGAGAACCTGGACTCACCCCGCTCTCTGACCCCTGAAGCTCGACAGTGCATCACAAGAGTGCAGGATGTCATCACGAGCAGGCAGGCACACCGCTGTGACCCCCGCTTGCCTTTCCAACTGATTGTACTGGGTGAAAAATAGTTCATGCATGGGCTAATTTATCAATGGGATGATGAACTAAAAGACAAGTTATTAATCATTGAATGGGTTTTTCTTCCCCATCAGGTAGCAAAGACCCTAACCACCCCACAGGAGCTGGCAGCAAAGGTGATCATGAAAGCGAGATCTCGGCTTCGTTCCTTGTCAGGTCAGGATTTCATGTGGATCCAATTACCATTTACGCGTGACTATTTGGAACATCTGATGAGGTATAGTGAAAGTTTACAATTTGCCCTGGAAGGGTTCACTGGAAAAGTTCAAATTAGCCATGGCAGACACAAGCTGTTTAACACCAGCTTTAAATTGATTCAAAAAACACATTTGGCCCTACGCCCCATAAAGGGGGCCCTAACAATTTACACAGATGGCTCTGGGGCTTCCCATAAGTCAGTAATGATGTGGAGGAACCCCAAGATGCAGCAGTGGGAAGCTGACGTCGAGCAGGTTGCAGGTTCTCCGCAGCTTGCTGAATTAGCTGCTGTCATTAGGGCATTTAAAAAGTTTCCAGAACCCGTAAACATCGTAACTGACTCAGCTTATGTAGCTGGAGTGGTATCCAGAGCAGAAAATTCGGCCCTAAAGGAAGTAACTAATCCAAATCTATTTGACTTGCTCCTGCAACTCACAGAAGTCTTGTCCCACCAGGAGCAAATGTATTTCATAATGCATATAAGATCCCACACTGACCTGCCTGGGCCGATAGCTGAAGGCAACAGAAGAGCAGATGCCTTGGCTGCTCCTGTCTTAACACCCTCAGTCCCTGACACCTTTGCCCAAGTGAAGCTGAGTCACCAGCTGTACCACCAAAATGCTTCAGCTTTGGTGTGGATGTTCAGGCTGACCAGAGAGCAGGCCAAAGCCATCATTTCAACCTGCCCTTCCTGTTGCAAAGACCAGCTCCCATCATACTATCTAGGGGTGAATCCGAGGGGATTACAGAGCTGTCAGATTTGGCAAATGGATGTAACCCATATCGCAGAATTCGGGAGATCCAAATATGTGCATGTATCCATTGACGCTTTCTCAGGGGCAATGCACGCCACCGCACACACAGGAGAAAAGACCACGGATGTCATCAACCATCTCATGAGAGCTTTCTCCACCCTTGGAGTTCCTAAGGAAATCAAAACAGACAATGGACCAGCATATACCTCACGACAGTTTAAAAACTTTACTGAAAAATGGGGAGTGATCCACACCACGGGCATTCCTCACTCACCAACCGGACAATCGATCGTGGAGAGGGCCCACCGGACTCTCAAATCAGTCCTCGAACGGCAGAAGGGGGGAACTGAACTTAACTCCCCCAAGTGAGGCTGTGCAAAGCACTATTCACCATTAACTTTCTCAACAGTTCTTTTTTAGAGCCGCTTCCTCCTGTGTTCCGACACTTTGCCAATGACACCAGGGCAAAGCTGAAGGAACAGCCACCGGTGATGATAAAAGACCCTGAGTCCCGACAGATCCAAGGCCTTTTCCCACTGGTGACGTGGGGAAGAGGCCATGCATGTGTGTCAACCCCTGCAGGCCCCCGTTGGATCCCCTCAAAATGGGTCAAACCCTACACCCCTGACCCACAGGACAAGAGAGCATTTTTTGCAAAAAAAGACATCGTCCCGGACTGGACCATCCTGCTCACCCTGGGGTGGAAAAGCAGGAGAAAGAAAAAGCTAAATAAAGAATCAGAGATTTCCCCCGAATCACATGTCCATCAACTGTGGTTCCCAGACTGCCCCTCTCCCAAGCAGATCAGCCCCTGTAACTCTGTCCTGTCCCTAAACTGCCTACCTGTGTAATACCTGTGTACCCCCGGGAGAGAACCAGCTGTGGGGAAAAAGAGAAAATTTCACCCCCCTCATGTGTTTATTTTATTATTGTTGTAGGCCTTCTTCAGCTGCTCGACCCCCAGACACCATCCACCTCGAAGAGACCCAACCATGATGAGCCCTGATAACCTAATTGTGTTTGCAAGCGACTTGGCCGCTGCCTTCGCTGGAGTCCAAAGCTGGTTGGTCCCACAGCCAAAGATTAATGTGTGGACCACGCTAGCAAAGACTCTGGGCCAAGACGGGCTTTGCCTTGCCATGGGCCAAGCAGAGGATCCGATGAGCACCTGTCTCATTGGGATTCCCTTGCAAAAGGGAGAAATTTCTTTTGTAGGAAGCTACACCTCATACCCCGACCCAGTTTCCACTTGGGACGACTGGGTTGAGAAACTTCCTGGGACACACAGTGAGCCCCAGGAATTGGATCTGCTGGGGTCCACTCAAGCAGTTTTCTGTGTAAATTTTTGGAGCTTCCCACAGTACTATCCAGAAATCAAAAAGGGTGCTAAAGAGGAAGATGAACTGGAAGTTATGCCCTTCCTGTGGGTAAATACCATGGAGGAAGCATACCTTTCAGCTTCTTGGTGTGACTTCACTGCCCCTGGGAGATCTCGATACTCAGGTGCTCCCAAGAAACTCCCGAAAGGGATTTTTCTCATCTGCGGAAACCGGGCCTGGGCAGGAATCCCAGCTCGTATTCAGGGAGGGCCATGCACCCTTGGTAAGCTGGTAACTTTTACCCCAGATAAAGCGCAGCTGTTAAATTGGAAAAATTCTATTCAATTGGCCCGCCCTAAAAGAGAAATTGCTAATGTGGATGAAAAATGTGACAGCACAATTATGACCTGGCCAAAATCAAAACGGATTGCTGCCTCCATTCTGGTACCTTGGGTTGCCACCATGAAAAAGCTGGGTGACATTAACAAAATAGAGTGCTGGCTTGGCAAACACTCCCAGCTCTCTTCTACAGCCCTAAGCCAGCTCCTCGGAGATGAAGAGACCCTAAAACATGCAACCCTGCAAAATAGAGCAGCCATCGACTACCTCCTCTTGGTCCAGGGACATGGGTGCAAGGAGTTTGAAGGAATGTGTTGTTTTAACTTCTCTACCCATGGGCAAAGCATGGCTTCAAAAATCAGTGAGATCCAGAACAGCATTGACAAGCTGCAAACACAAACTAAAAACTGGCTCAGCGACGTCTTTGAGGGTTGGGGGCTCTCGGGGTGGGCAGGTTCAGTAATGGTAGCATGAAAATCTTAAAGAGCATGATAAAGATCTAAGTCAGAACACAGTAGCTGTAGGGTACTGTATTTCATTCCAGATCTGCTGTTCCTAGTTCTTTTTGACATCCAAATGATGCCTGATGGGTTTTTTGTCCTTTTTCATTATATTTTTATACCCTTTTATATATACTCTTTACCCTTTCCCATTCCTGTACTTTTCACTCCCTGTATCTTACCCCCACATGTTTATAATTCTTATACTATAGCCCAGTTCAGAATTCTTTGGAGAAGACGAAACAATCTCCACAATCTCAAGAACATGAGGCACCAACCTTGAAAGAGCCCCATCCCTGGGACATGCTTTTGTAAACTAAGTTGTAACCTTTTTGGGGGGAGGTAATTTGAATAAGGGGGCAATTACTTCATTTGTTAGGTTTCTTATTCGGGAATTTTAGATAGGTATGCTAATTGGTGAGGTCCATAAAAATATACACTCGTCGTACCGGGGGTCTCTTGTCGTCGTGGTGCACGTGGAATCCTATTAAACCAAGGTAATACCCTTTTTCCTATACTGTGTGTCTGTGTCTCAAATTTTTTACCAGCATTTTTAGGCATCACTATAATATTGAGAACTGAGAAAAATAGAGCAATAACCCAAATGCAAATCATTTTAGGGCTGAAGAAGAGTCATTCCCTTTAATTCATTTTTATTGTATGCAAATGACTCAACTTTAGCACACTGGCTTCTCTTTTTGTGACAACCAATCTTCCTTTTTTGAGTCAGTTATTTCCCTTGAATAATAAATATGGACTAGGGGTTAATAGCTGTATTGGAACAGAGCACCTGAGACAATTGGTTCCCATGACAACCAAAGTCATTTATTAATACTTTTTACTTATTTTCCCTTCTATTCCAAATGAATGTATTAGCGATTAGAGAACCTTAAAATATCTTACATAAAATTCTTGCAGCCATGCCTTTCAGATAGGACTTCATGGACTTTACATATGATCAATTATTTCTATTACCTGAAAATTAATTTTAAAAATGGCCAAACATGTGCTACATAGAGACTGTTTGGGGACCTCACTTTGACACCATTCATACTTTGAATTCAAAAGTTATTGATAAGGCAGATAGGCCTTGTCAGTCTTCATATATTTTGGAAAACTATTTTATTTGTAAGTGAGAAGATAGTGTCCTGGATATTTTTGCTGCAGAGATACACTGAGTAAGCAAACAGAAAGTACATCTGAGGAAAAGCAGCATCTCATACTTGGACCAAAATCCTGGGAGGCACAATACTTGGCTGCTGGTTGAACTTTGGGCTGTTCCTGACTGGCACTGACTTCCTATGGTCTTTGACAATTGATCTAATTTCTGTACTGTGATAATTATTATACATTGTCATTCCCCTAGTCACAGGCATCTTGAAATTTTACTTCACTGAGTTGCACAACCTGTTCCAGGACATGGGACTCCAGTAAAGTGATTAGTGTTTCTAGAAAAAGTATTGGACAATGTTTTATGTGAAACCCTTCCTTTTATTACGGTTTTCTGGTTGTAAATTTTTTGTTCTCTTTCATTCAAAATAAATAAGCCCAGTATCCTGGGAGTTTCAGCAAATATCACCACCTCTCAGCTGTACACCCTCTAACCACAAATGTTACTCCTGTCCTGGTGCATGCACTCTGTATAATCACATAAATGGAATTGTCTTGAGTTTAAATAAAGGGATTTCAGTGTAAATAAACTCATTAGAAAGGCCTGAATGACATTTTATCTTGTCCTGTCTTCTCTTGCAAGGAATCCTTGCCAGAATGTAAGACTCTCCATCCTATTTTATTTTAAAATTTAAATTATCCA
The DNA here is from genome assembly GCA_024500445.1 of Entomyzon cyanotis. Classification (NCBI taxonomy): domain Eukaryota; kingdom Metazoa; phylum Chordata; class Aves; order Passeriformes; family Meliphagidae; genus Entomyzon; species Entomyzon cyanotis. The sequence continues at coordinate 12,442 of JAKEPQ010000919.1, forward strand.
TCTCTAGTGATATCATCCTGTATCCTGTAATAAAAAGGAATCAGCATCGATGAGGACAACTTGTATTCTACCTGCCTATCTTTCTTTTCCCTCACTGGAAAGTAGGAAAGCTGAAAAGCTCTATCCTACTCTTATTCTCCTCATTCATGTGTCTCACATGCACATATAGTAGTGTTCGTGTTGGAAAACAAAGTGGTTACTGATCTGCTTCAATTTCTCTGAACACTGTGTTCCATGCTGAAAGCAGCTTGACTATATTCATCTGTCTCTGGCCCCTTCATCTACTGCTAGAAGAAGAGGGAATGAGAGAGATCCCATTGATTTCTTCCATGCCTTTCCTCCTCTTCCTCCTATTTCCCAGCCAGTGCTGGAAACTCACTGCACAGAGAGCTGAATTGCACTGGAGAAGGAGAAATCAAACCAGACCCTGCTGCAGTGCAGTCAGCATATGCAAACATTTGCAAAGCATCTCAAAGGACAGAGTGCCCCAGATGTTTCTCACAGGTGCATCAAATCCACTCAGGATAACATTAGAGTCTGTTTGAATTTCGTATGTCTCTGCATCCTCTGGCCTTGCTCTCTCTCAGCAGCAGGCGAGGGGCAGGCTATAACTCCTGCCTTAATCTCAGTGTTTGTTTCATTCCCCTGTCACAGGCACTTGAGCTTAGAAGATCTTTCTAGACACTGATAATACACCACTGTGAGAAGAAACTTGTCCCTTCTGAGAGAAGCGTGTGTAGGTGTCAGTGTGGCAATAGCTCAGCAGGGTTCTTCATTGCAGAGGCATTGCCTGTAAGCAAAACAGGAGGAGCATTGGAAAAGCAGGAAAGTACCTCTTTTGGAAACTATACCTCACAGTGGTCACCTTGCTACCTACAACATAGCCTATGTCACAGGAGGATTATAAATGCAATATTAGAGAGGTGTGACTGCAGTGGTTTATTCTGTTTGAAAGAAAAGCAGAAGCAGCACTTGTCCTCAGATCTGGATAGATGAGTAGCACACAGCATAGCCATCCTGCACTGATGAGTGCTGTGGGCTTGCCAAAGCCACAACTTTCTACTATGACAAAAAAACAAACAGCAATAACACAGAAAACTCCCAACTGCAGTTTTTGTAATGCACTGTGCATTTGGCAGAATTTAGTGAAAAAAAAACCAAAACAGTCTGCATATCTCTAGCCTCGAGAGCATCCTTCCCTGCAGCACATAACATTCTTCCCCACTTCCACATCTGACTCATGCTCATAAATTCTCCAATGCTGTCACTGGTCATAACTCAAAGATTTTTTTTCCTTCCATTTAAAAAATAAGTCTGAATGAAACTGTAAAGATGCCATTGCTGACACACTGATAGTATTGATTGCAGTGAAAAGATATGCCAGTACTTTCTGTATAATAAATTGGCACAATTGATTCTCCTATTTTCCATCTTCTGCATCCTTGTATTTATACCACCTCTTCTCACTGGCAGCTCAGTCTGGCCCTATCCTGCGATGAAGGCTCCCCTTGTGATAAATAGGGATTGATTCGCTAAATCGCAACAGGAAAACAGGGCCCCCACAGACCAAAGACATCCTGCTGGCATAAGCAGAACTTGAACATCCTGTTTACATAAGGCTTATACAGAACTTGCACAATTTGAATAACCGGCAAGGTTTAGGGGGAAGGTTAGGCTGCGAACGTGTGAGGAAGACTACGAGCCTTCGGCCCCGAACGACCACCAGAGAGCAGCAGCAGACCCCCTAGCAACAGCACAGACCACGCAAACACGGCCTTATCTCCAGCGAATGACACGTAACCCGGAAAAAGAGACTGCATAAAACCCCGGCACGCACAAACCTCAGGCGCGGTGTCGTAGGCAGAGCAAGGGAGCTCGCCTAGCCCGCCCAGCGCTGCTTTGACCTGTATCCGCTTGCTTGAATAAATTACAAATTACTGAATTGGAATTGTCTCTGATTGACTTATTGAGACCCAATTTATGACACCCTGACTATCTCACTCACTTTGGTACATGTTTCCATAAATGCAGAAGTCTGTTTATGCTGAGCTTCTTATGGGACTGGAACCATTATTTTTGCTACAAACGTTGGTATTAGCATGCTCCATCTTTCTGCTTCTTTATTTCTGCTTGAACCCTCTGAATAGCAGAACACACAGCTAATGGACACGAACTGCACATGTTGTTTGACTCTGGCCTGCTTTTGTTCAGATATCAATAGCAAATCAGTCTAACATCGCTTATCTTAAATACCCATCAACACCAATTGAAAGCTGGCCTTGGACTGTTAGCTCTAATTTTCTAACTAATGTCTAACTCAAATATAACTCCACAGGAATAGTTCTGATGCAAACTGCCTTGAGTCACCTTTATAATGTAAATCACTTAGTGGAGTAAGTGAAGGATAGTTCACAGCTGATTGGCAATTATACTCTAACTCTTTGAAAGGAAGGCTTAGGAAAGACTTTCCTATGCCCTCCTTTCAAATGCCTCCATTCAAAGAGTTTCTAAACCAAAAGAGTGGTATATTTTCAATTCTACAAATTGCTTTACAATGTGTGAACACACATTGCAGGGTGTTCATTCACTCAGGCTCACTATGCTATTTTGTCTGCATATAGACAACGACATAGAGGGCTGATTTTCAGACCTCTAAATTGTCTGAATTTTTGTGTCCCTTTTGTCTGTTACTACTTTTAAACAGTTCAATTAAAATTTAGACTAAAAATAGGAAATCTAAAAATAATCTGCCACATAAAAGCAAAATAAAACGCTATAGAAAACAACAAAAAGTATTTGGAAATTCTTCAGAGCTAAAACTAAGCAAAGTTCAAAATTCTGCAAGAGAAAGTTTTGCCACACCAGATGTTTACCAGTCCTATGAGCTCTGTCTTGCAGAGCTGTCTTCGACAGGATGAGTTTCAGCCTGCACAGTGGTTGGCCAAGATACAAAGTCTGAGGAAAAGGGACAGCAGAGAATGGTGTTGATAACTCATAAGGCCACAGTCTTTTGCAGTTATTACTGATTGTCTATCACACAATTTGGTCTATTGAATGAGTGTCTTTTCAAAGATACATAAAGACCACATTTAGATGTCTAATTTTATTCACATTTTTATTCTGTATTGTCCTAGATAAATTCCATATTTCTGCAATTTTTTTTCCTTCATTTCCATGCCTTTAAACATAGCTTCTCTTAACCCTTCCCTGGTATGTTTTCAGCTGGAGACAATATTAGCCATCAATATCTCCAAGACATCTGGTTTAAGTCAAAGTCCTGAGCAAAACAATATTAATGTATTTTTTTCCCTTTAGAAAAACAAAAATTTTTTTAAGGCAAAATAATCAGTTTTAGAAAATATTTTTTTACTGTTCATCTCTTCTGTAGATGACTGGGAATATTCTAGCTATTTATTCAGGACTCAGGTAAAATTTACACTGCAGAACTAGACTGGATTCAGTCATTTGGAGAGACTGTCATTGCAAGAGAACCATTACTGGAGTATCCCTTGGAGTATTTTATGTACCTGTGATGTTCATCAATGTTACCCACTCAGATTCCAGTCAAGCTATTTTTTTCACTCACTGCTGGAACGATCGCAGAACAGTGCAGGTACCAATCAAGCAGAAGAATCTTTATATAGTTTGGAAAATAAAATTTGAAAAATTTGTACATCTATATCAATGAATGTCATTTTACTTCCAGTTAGTTCAGAGAGAAGCATTTAAGCAAAGAGAGTTCTTCATGACACAAAGTTGTTCAGGGAAACCAGCAAGGAATCTTGTATGGTACCTATCATCTGCTGGGCAATCTCAAAGTTATTATTCTCATACTGTTTTATACGCAGAACAGAAAAAACCCCAAACTTACCTAAAATACTGTCTCTGGTAGAAAATGTGGTCTTAAGAGAGTAACAGTTTGCTATTGATAAGATAAACCAGCATGCTTATTTTCCAATTTTAAACCAAGTCATTTATGTAGAAATAGGAAGAAAAGGAAGTTTTGTTATTTCAGAATAAATTCATTCTTCTGTCTCCATTGGCTCATATAATGGAGACTGGGGAGTAGTATTTTTTTCAAATTATCACTAGTCTCTGAAACAATAATCCATTAACCATTCAGCTCACCATAAATGGATTGCAAAACTGACATTTTCATGAATTATAGCAATCTTTCAAGTAGCAAGAAGCAAAGTTGCAGCAATTTTCCATGTCTTTAATTTTACTGTCAAAAGGTATATAAGGGCTATGTCCTGGAACTGATGGATTTCCAGCAGAAAAATTAAATTTCATGTATTAATAGGTAAAAAGAGGGGCTTTGCTGGTATAATTTTAATCTAATTATTAAGTCAGAGAAAGCTTTTGTGAATCTGAATTTAACATTAGAATATACTGCACAATTATATTAATGGTCTACATGCTGTCTAGATTGTAGTATTGATAGAATTGTATTTCTTTCAGAAAGCAGATTTAGGTTCTTACAATAAGAAAGAATGGGGGAGATGAGGAGAAGAGTTATTTTTAAGCATAGCAACATTTTATTTTCTCTGCCAGGGGACAATTTATTTCAGCTTTTTCATCCTTCTTTGCTGCTATTGTTACAATGAATGAATGAACTTAATTAGCATTGCAAGGAAAGGGCTATATTCCCAAAGCTCTCTAAATGGGAAAAATATTTAAAGAACATGGGACAGAAAAAGAATACAAAATTTTTGGAAAGAACAAAAGAGTTGCATAAGCTTTAGAGTCCTTACTGAAAACACAGTTGCATATAATAGCTCCAAAGTACAGTCTCAGAAATGTCTTTGAGATTTTCCTAAAAAATAACAGTTGACAACCTTCTGTATACATGACACTCATTTAAAATGTCTAGAGAAATGAATAAAGTAATCACTCCATTCTAAATGTAAAAAAAATTAACTTTATACATGATAATACAACTGGATGTATACTGAATCTCTTTATCCTATCCATTAAAGCTCATGTCTCACAGGGAATGCACTATGGATTCCTGATTATTATGAATTAAAAATAGACTCAAGCTAAAGCAGCTTGTGAAGAAACCAGGAAATGCAAGGTCTTTCCTTAGATCTACTTTGAATATGACTGTGCAACAGGTTCTGAAGAACCTTCGGAGTTCTTTCCACTTATTTTAGAGTTACACTGGGGAATTCAGGTTGTAGATCCCCATCTATAGAAGAGAGGTAACATTTTTTCTCTGAAACATGCCTGTTCTTCTGGTTTATTATTTTAAACACTGTAGTACAGGAAGAAATGTCGTGTCAGTTGAGGAGCCTCATAACTCAGCTGGAGCCTCACAGAATCTACTCCTACCAGTGGAAAGGGTCCCTCTCTACCATATTACACTGCATCAAACAGTGGGGCCTAAACTCACCTGACTCCACAAAAAGAAATACGAAGATGGATTTTGGAGCATCAGGATTGAAAATGTTTCTAAGCAAAATAAAAACACAACAAATCTATGAAGCCCTCATCCACATTCTTGTAAATGTGGAAGATTTAGCTGATATATACACATATATATGTATAGATAGATATATTTGACAATTTTCTACCTGATACTCTGTGTAGGAATAATGAAATATTTACCTGACAGCAGCAACTATAACAAAAGTCCCTTCATGAATTGGCTTGGAAGGCTTTCAGATTCACGCACCAGATATTTTGTTGCAGTTTTGTTTTGTATTCTCTTTAACTCATGTCAATGTCATACCTCGGAGAGAAATGTTCACAGTTACCTTTAAATAAGTGACTTTCTTTTCAAATGCTTGTGGCACACAGTAGGGAGCTAATTTTAAGCACCTGATCACGGCTCTTCCTTAGACAGATGATTTGATAGTTTCTTGGGATGAAAATAGGGCTGGTATAAGAGTCTTCTGTTATACAAACAGTAAATTATAACTGTAAAATTCTGCTTATGATCAGAAAAAAATATATGCTAGAAGCAAAGTAATATGTATAAAAACATAAGTCAATTTTTGGGGTGGAAGAAAAATGCCACAAATGGACACAGACACAACTTCTGGTCATGTCCATACTAAGAGAAGCTAACCATGACTAAATGATGTGATATCAGTGTAATCATCCTGATGGCTGCAATGAGGAAAGTCATTACCTGCAAAGTGAAGTAGAGGAAACCTAATAAAATCTAACTTCCTTGAACATTCTGTAATCTTCCCTAAATAGTATTATAATGCCATGTCCAATTTGCATCTCTTCTCTCACATATTTAAACAGAACAGGTAGTGACACACTGTTCTCTTTTCAAATGAAACAGCTCAGTGACCTGTCTTAATTTGCATTCAAAAGAAAATGTCCAGTTTTTTATGAAAAGTTATTCTTAGCCACCGACATATTTTCTTCTTTGGAAAAGGAACTCGACCAACCTCTTTCTGTATGGTCTCTCTTTATATCTCTTCTAACATTCCTGTAATTTTCATTCAGTTATAAGGCAGATAACATGACAACATTAGGTATTCAATATTCAACTCAACAATGTTGCCATTGCCTTCAACCCTCATTATTGTTCAGATGCCATTTTAAATTCACCCAACCATCCCGTCATGCCTTCTACAAACCCACCCTCGTCCCTCAGGCTAATTAGCTGCTGCCCTTCTGCCCTGGCCCCCAGGAAGCTCCACCTTCCAACAGGCCCCAAACAATTTAGCACACCAAAGGCAATCGCTTTCATCTATGTTTAACTGCTGCTTTGTCTCCTTCACATGAACCTTGCTGCACTGGGCTGTCTCTCCTTAACTTCCAGTGAAGGCATTTATAATATTTTAATAGCCTCTTCTGCTCAAGCAGTGAATATGCTGCTCTGTTAGACATCTAGTAAATCCAATACAGTATCTTCCATCTGAACTTTTAGAGGATTTCTACTTCTAAAAGTCAGCCGTCAAATATTCCTAGTGCTGTTCAGCAGATTGGTTTTTTTTTGTTGTTTTTTTTTTTTTTCAGGGAAATTCCTCTACTGTGGTTAGTTTCAAATAGAGTTATCAGCAACATCATATGCTGGTCTGAGAGATTAAATAGCTCCAGGTGAAAAACTAATTTAAAAAATGTATAGGTCGTTACCATTTGCTCCTATAATGAAGCACTGAAGTATTAATTTCCTCACTGTCTTGTAATTTGATTTCTCATAATCTCTAATGTCACTCCCATTAGTAGCTGCACAAAGAAATGACAGGTGGTCAGCAGAGCTTGAGCAGGGAAGCTTTAATGGTCATGCATTATTCCCTGAAAGCTGTGAGATTAACACATCTGCTTCAGACACAGGAATGGCTGGCCTCTAATGGATAGTCTGTTTACTTTACCACTGCTCTATAAATTCTGTAAAAGGTAGCCTTTTACAACTTAAATAAATATTCACTTTTTAAAACCCAATAGAAAGGCTAATTGCCGCTCCTCCCCCATCAGCATTTAGGGCTAAATTTGCCTCAGCTGTTGTATGTGGGAAGCACAGAGACAAGTTTGCTTCCTTTGCAGTGGTGCTGGGCTGAGGAGAGCATGGCACTGGGAGGCTTCCCATGGATGGTGGTGATTTCCCTGGCACCTGGGCATGTGCAAAGGCTGTCACAGCAGAGGCACAAACCTAGATGTCCCATTGTATGCAGTGGTGATGGCATACCCGTGTCAGGGCTCTCTGAGTGATGGGCTCAGTGTGGGAAAGGACTGTCTCCTGTACCGTTCTGTGTCATAGCAGCTGTACTTAAGAGTAAATATGATATTAAATCCAGATGTTACATATCATTATGGAAAGCTTTCAACGGCAAAAGCAACTTCATCAGTGTAAATGGAAATGCTGGCTCAAGATAATGTCCATTCTATGATTAGTGATTTGCAAGACTTGTTCATAAGCCTTTGGTAAACCAAGAGGAATGCTCATACTTTGGAATATTTAATGTGTTCAACAACTGATAATGATTTTTAAGTCAAGATGCATTTTAAACTCATCTTCAAAACTGAAAGACATCCCCATCTGTGTCATTTGCATGTCTATCACACCAAAAAAGTCAGATTCTCAGCATGTCCAACAACAGTTCAGTAAAGAATCTCTTACAGTATTAGAGCACTGAGGGTCATACTCAAGGGAGTGAATGTCACATTTTAAGGACCAAATTTCCTATGTTGAACCCATGATAATTGTATGCTAGTCATTAATGAAATGAGTTTTAAGCTATCACAGCTCAAAGGTATTGAAAAAGAGAAGTTAAAAATAATGTATTGGCAAACTAAGTTTAGTATTCCATTTCACACAAAGAATTAACTCAGGCTATCAAAAAGCAGCTTTTTAATACAATACAGTGAACAACGGCTTATTCTGCATATAAGGTAGGCAAAAAAAGTCTCTGATTACTGTCACTCAGGACTGTACCTGGTTCAAAATAACTGCATTCCCGTTCAAGTGTCTGACCTTTAATTAAAGTATGTTAAAATTTGGAGAGTATGGGGAAGGTTTCTGAAGCCAGCCTCAAATACTCTTGCTCCATTTTTAAAAACAATTTAATAATAACAAATCAGCCTTATGGCTAGAGAACAAAATTTTGACCAAATGTAAAAAATGGCACAGCAAAAAGTGCAGAGATGATGTCTGCTGAAGCCTAAGCTCGTGTTTATGTAAAAATATGCATGTGTGCTTCTGTGTGTCTGGGTATGTACCTCATTGATAGACAGCAATAGAGACAGCTCTTTACCAGCAATCACATTTTCCACAGAGACCTCAGTGTTGTTCTTGTATTTATAAACTATTCAAAATGTATGAGAAAATGGAATGAGGAGGGGGGAAGGGTCAGCAAGGCAATAACTTAAAAATTAAAGAGAGACTGCAGCACTTTGTATCAATTTTTAGCAGGCAGGAGCATGTCAGATAGTATTTATAACATCTGGAAACATTCGTATAATTCTTTTCATCACATCATCTCCCAGGTAGCATTTCCTCCAATAAATAAAAGAATTCACTGTTTAAAGATAAAAGTCAGATTAATTATTAACTTGTTCAAAGATCTATTTATGGACACTTACTTCCATGGTTCTTCTCTGTGTGTTTATTCTTCCCTTTTGTTACATTCAGCTGTAATTTCCTTGCTGAAGTTCTTTGTTTGTTTTAGGGTAATTATGGACTCTTACAATTGCTTCTGACCCAGACAATTTCCCATTCATCCAGGAAACAACAAATGGATTTACATTTATTTTTTCAGTAAAGATGACATAGGGTATCTCACTGTATTCAATCTGCAGAGTTTTCTAAAATCTATATTTGCCTTGCAGTCTAAAAACAGATGAAAGGAATCAGAAGGGAAGATGAAAGCATCTTTCATCTTTGGCCTCTGTTCAAGAAGGACAGACACTCTTGTCCTGTGCTTATGGCATGAGAGGGATGGAGCACTTAAGCCAGCAGTAGTCCTGGAAAAAATTTAAATGTGCCTTAACTTGACATGGTCACATTAGGGAACATTTAAGCCATAAAGCATATTTTACTGGAAACATTTTTGAGCCCCCCTTCAAGGATAGCATTTAATATATCTGCTAGAGACTGGGGTAGTGAGTAGCCAGGCTGGGTAATTTGGTGTTATATATTGTCAGTGATGATGCAGAAATCAAAAATGGAAGCCATAACCAATGTTAGAGATAAATAATAAAATTCATCATGAATTCACAGAAGATTATAATTGTATAAGAACTGTGGCTTTTTCTTAAGTAGATAGTCTTTTGCATTGCTCTGGAATTTCGTAATTATTTTTATTCTGACTCTTATGATGTCCGACCCATTAAAAAAAAAAATTCTCTCTCACCCCACCAAAGACATGTACGGAGATTATATTTGTGACATAGTGCTGTCATCATTGTGATATAGTAGTGCCATGATATCTAGCTATTACAAGATGAAAAATATGCCATAGTACTTGTGAGGTATGTGATTGTCCTAGGTTGCAATATAGATGTATTTAAGTATTCTATTACCACCAGCTGTGGGCGGTTAGCTGCTATCACCTGCTAATGACCCACTCTGGATGACAGGCAATGGGCCATCCGTTAGCTGTTAACACCTGCTAATGACCCACCCCGAATGACAGACAATGGGCCATCAGGGACCCACCGTGTGACTCATGGACTTATCTCATCCCATTGTGGGATGCTTTGCCCAGGAGGGAGGAGCCAGGTGTTCTCACCTGGATATAACCTGGCCTTGGAGCTGCCTGAGCTAGCCCTGTCTACTGGGTTCCCAGAGGACAAGAGCTACTACTGGATCTTCAGCTGGAGACTAGACCTTCACAGGATCACCGCTTCAACTGGACTACTTCAGTTGGACTGCTACTACCACCCTAACAGGGTGTTAGGTTGTATCTGACTTTGTCAGTGCTTTTCCTTGTATTATTTCACTTATTTTTAATTTCAATCTTGACTTGTGATCTCCCACTGGTTTGTTTTCAAACTAATACACCCATGCAGAGCTGCCCTTGGCAATGTCCATTTTTTTTAGTGATGTGTCTGTAGCATGGGATTCCTGTATTATATGTTACTTGTTATACATATCTGCTAACTGCGTTCTGCCAGCCCAGAGGGAACTCATCAGCTACAATCCATCTGCTTATTCACAGCTCCCTCATTGATTATTCATGAAGGAGCTGCCTTAGAAAGCAGATATTGGTCATATTAGTGATGATAACCTGCATGCATCAAAAATCTAAGTGTTAGCATCTCTGCTGTTGCCATATGTGACCTTAAGAGCCGCTGGGCTCCGTGGCACAGCCTTGGGTTCCATATGCACTAAGGAGTTGCTTTGCTGTGTTGCATCAGTGACTTTGCCCATTAGCATGGGATTCTGCACATATGGATGATGTTCCACCTGCTTTCATCCCACAAGGGAACACATTATACTCATATTGTCTGGAAAAAAACCCCAACAGAATACAGCTAAACAAAAAAACTCAACCAACCAAAGAAAAACCCAAACAAACAAAAACACCATCCCAAAACTTCCATAAAACTCAGATCTATGTAAAGATTGAAAAGAGAAAAAACCCCAACCAAAACTGGGAAACCCACACACAACTGACCCACTAAACAAATAAACACCTCTAAACACCAGCTGTGGAGATTTGCTGAAAGATACAATTCTGGTGAAATAATGTGATCTTTTGTCTTAGGTATTTGCCTAGACCCTCACCCCTTGTCCTTCAGATATCTCAAACCCATGTGTTGTTTAGTGCAACATACTCCTTCTTCTTGCCTTGAGGCCTTTCTACTGCTTTTCAATACCAAGATCATATCATAGCACCATGCAATTATAGAATCACAGAATGTTAAGGGGTTGGAAAAGACCCTAAATATCATCTAGTTCCAAACCCTCTGTAATGGACAGAAACACCTTCCACTAGACCAGATTGCTCAAACCTCCTCTAGCATGGTCTCTAACACTTCCATGGATTGGGCATCCATAGCTTCTCTGTGCAAAGTTTTCCTGTGTCTTACCATAATGCTAAATCTCTTTCAAATTACCAATATACCAAAAAAATAAAGGTTTTTATACTCAGATGTTCTAAGAAAAATGTGCCTCATTATTAAAAAAACAAAAAAGAAAAAGAAATTTTTGCTTATATTTCAGTTGGTAATCTTTTTCTTTCTTTTTTCTGGGGTAAGAAGTCCATCAACCTGTTCTTTAATGTACTGCCTAGGAATTCATTTTGTTAAAAGATAAAAAGATGAATGTTAGCCAAGACAGACAAGAAAGCTGGATTTTCTTAGCAGAGATAATTTTTTCATATGTCATCATTGATTACTGGCATTTTCATAACAGCTTCAGTATAGTAGCATTTCACTGGTTAACTTTCTTTCCCTCTTATAGTCACAGACTAAATTTTTTCCTCCATGTTTTGTCAGTTAAGCTTCTAGGCTGAAAGATAATGATGCCTCCCCACTTGGGTGTGAATTCCTCTAAGAAGGAGGGGCAAATGTTTCATTTACATTTCAGAAAATGTCTGAAAGGTATTTATCAGTCCTGTCATATTTTGGTTTAGTTCAGCCTAAATGCTGAAATAGCACTCATTGTGCATCAAGAGTGTTCACTAAAATATGGTATTTACAGTGGTTGAAATATAAATAGCAAAGTCTCATCATAAATCCAAAATTAAATGACAGATATTACACTAAACTTAATATGCATACTAAAAAGCACAAGTAGACGTGGAAAAGTGATCAGCCTGCTTGAATCTGTAGGCAATACTGCCTGAACAATGGTGATTTTAAAACAAAAGGCAGCTATGATTGAGTTTAACTCACAGTGAAAGTGGACTTCACTAAGCTTAATTAATCCACACTGGTGTGTTCTCCAGGACCAAGGCTCAGCAGATGTGCAGTGACTCATGTCATATCTTCCATAGGGTGATGTCCATGTTATCATCCAAGGGAGAGCAGTGGTGAAGCTAAACTGGTTCACAGGTGAAAGAAAGATTGTGAAATGAAGTAAAAGTAGATAAAAATGTTTATTAAAACTGGTTCACAGGTGAAAGATTGTGAAATGAAGTAAAAGTAGATAAAAATGTTTATGAAAAGAGGGGTTTAGAACACAGGTGTCCTGGTTAGACTGTGGAGGGAATAAGAGATTTCATTTCAGCCAAATCATGGCAGGCCTTAAAAATGGGTACAAAAAGCTTAAACACAGGTTGCAAGAAAAATGTGAGGGCATATGAAATGAAAAATTATTTGACTTGATGGTCTTCTTTTACTTTGTCTATTTGTATCCCTAAGACCTCTACAAGCTGTTGGATAGAATACTGCCAGCTCTAGTAGAGAGAATGAAGAAAGGCAGAAATATGGCTTTTGCCACACCACATGGGAGATCATCGGGAGATGCCTGATGTGTTGCCAGAGATAACAATTTTTACTATATGATTCTGGACAAATGGTAATTATGAGTCATGGTAGTGATCCTAAGCACAAACTGAACAGCTTCTTTCTCTGAGGAATAAAGTTTCTTCTCTTGGTGTCTGGCCACTTCTTATAGTCATTTATGTAGTGTCTGCTATGCATTATAAGAACACCATAAAGTTTCTTCCACTAATTCCCATTTTACAAAACCTTTCATTTTCTTGTCATCCGTCTACTTTTTGGTAATAGTAAGTCAACAGTAAACAAAAGTCTACAGACAATAACCAGTATCTATATTTTAAGAAGACAGACATGAGCTTCTTGTCTCATAATATTTTTTGTCTTGTTATTGATTTTCTGAGTCTGTCTGAAAAGAGTTTTAAATTCATTAGGGATTGAATCTTTTTAGAAAGTGATCAATGAATAAAGTGCACTAATCACTGTTGATAACACTAATTTAAAGTAGAATCACTTTTTTTAAAGTTTAGGTAGCATGTAAAAATGTTATTAATAAATTGCAAAGAGAATTCTCCATCTATTTGGCAAATAGATTAGGAAACTATATGGGGATTTTAATGTTAATTGTGATAAACATTTTTGTTCTAGCACTGCTGAAAAATGTCAATGGAGTGCTGTGGTTTTATCTACAAGAAATAGAAATTGGAGCCGTACATGTTTTCTGAAATTGCCCTCCAAATACAGTTCAGTATTGCTCTGGAGAAACATCATTAGAAAGACGTCTTATTTTTCATGCCTCTCTCCATCCTGTAATTCTCTCTTTTGAGACTACCCTAGGTTCTGAACTATGAGAAGGCTGGAGGATTTCTTGTGCTTCTGCTGGAGTCTGGACTGAGGTCACTCCTCAACCATCAGTTATTAAGTGGTTTGACTTTATCAATAAGCATTTGAGTGTAGAACAGTGAAAGTCTTTATGTCTCATTCTCACATTGTAAAACTTTAGAGTTTCAACCTTCCTTTATGAGATAAATTATATCTTTATTGTCTTGTTTCCAGACATTTAAACCAGACTTCTTTCTTAAGATAATGTTAGAGAATGTTTATTCCACTTCCTACATTAACAGCAATTACAGCTTGTCAGTTCTGTGGGCTGTTTCTTCTGTGGTTCTGGTACCCAGATGTTCCTCTTAGCTGTGTCCCATCCAACTGCTTAAAGGGAAGAAACAGGGATGCTTCCAATCCCCCATTTGCCCTGATTTTCCATGAAAAGAAGCTGAAATGTCTGGAAAGGAGGGATCTGATGGCACGGGAATATGGGATGGTGCAGGGAGTGCAGCTGCCCCAGAGCATTAGCTGCAGCCTTTGAGGGAGCGCTGCAGAGATAACAACTGACAGATGTGGGCTCTTTGAGGAAACACCACCAAGGATTCATTTACAAGCTGGTGACCTTTGTGCTTGAAAGGGAGGTATTTCTAATTAGGTATGACTGATTTCTGCAGTGAGCTAACACATTTTCTCAAAGCCAGATTCATATCCTTGTCGTTATGCATTTTTTAGTAAATGAGATACATGTAAAGACATTGCAATGTTTTTCTTTTTTCTTCTGAATTAGCTTCCTAATATATTTTGTCTGCCTGCTCATACTGATTTCTGTTATCACAAATAGAAATAGAGTTTCTTCTAACAATGAATATTTAAATGTAATGAATTTTTTATATCTTATAAGATTGGAGCTCAACTTGTCATAAACATGTGTAGATTATGATTAAATTTACTGACTAAATACAATTTCTGTTGGATGACATTAAAAAAGGGTGAATCCAAATCCTCCTACTGAAAAGCAGGGTAGTAAATGAATCCAAAGACAAGCTGCAACATCTGGTTTGGTTATTTGGAGGTTTCTATTCACTATTTCATAGGGGAGGTTTTGGCACAGTTTAAACTACACCATTTGGGGCCCTGACCCTGCTACTTTTACTCAGGTGTATCATTCCATTTATGGCATTAGCCTGAATGGGTACTGCAGAATTTGGATATTGGGCCTGATCCAGAGGGGGATCCCTGTTGCCTGGAAAGGACTTTAAAGCAAGCCTTTAGAGCGACGAAATGGTTTATCATGCACAGCTGCTCCAAGAGCCAAGCAGCTGCCCTGAAGGCTGTTCTGAGCTCACCTGCTCACTACCATAGCACCAGAGTCATGCAAAGGGATGGAGAGAAGGGCTGTAGTCAGCATAGCTAAGATCTTTCACCACGGCATAATTAACGCAGTACCACAGTGTCAAGGAGCATTATCTTTTAACTCATACAATCTTAGGATCAGGTTAATAAACTCAGAAATGGAGGAATCCTGTTAAAACATTAGCCCTATTGTAAAAATGTTGTAGATATGTGAGATTCATAGTAAAATCCTACAAAAAGCACCAATTGTTAGACCTGGCCAGAGCAGAATCTCTATCATCTCTCATGGATTTGTACATATTTTGGACTTTGAACTTCCTGTAACCTTCCTGTGTGACTCCCGGTGGATATGTGAGTCCAGGCAGCCTATTATGGCAATGGGAGTTTGTTTGCAAGCTTCCATCTGCCACTGTCTGTTCTTGATGAATCATGTGTCGAGTACTATCACATTCCTGATCTGCTTTATGTTTGCTTCTTTGCTAAGAACACCAAAAAAATACCTCACCCAGAAATATATATGAAAAATCATAAAAAAACAAAGTAAAAGAAAAGGATTTAGGATGGTGTGTTTTGATTTTGTTGGTTTGGGTTGTTTTTTTTTTTTTAATATGAAATCCACAAATTTATAAATCTAACCTTTGCATATAGGAGAGATGAAGTTTTAGTGCACTCAAAGCAAGAGAACAGATATCTAAGTTACTTATTCTATTTATATACAGCAGCAAAAATGTGTGTGCCCATTCAAATCTGGAAAGAGGTCCTGTATGGCTTGGCTCAGTTAATAACAGAAGGGCATAGCTCAAACAGGAATCCAGCAGTTCATGTCCATGAACTTTGATGTCCTCTTGAAATACAAAAATGCCAACTCTTTGAGACAGTGATTATGTTTGAGGAAATCACAGTCCAGGTGTTGTGGTTTAACCCGGTAGGCAGATAAACACGACACAGCTGTTCATTTGCTCACCACCAGAGTGATACAGGAGAGAGCTGGAAAAAAAGGTAGAATTCATGTGGTTGAGTTAAAGACAATGGTACAGAAAAGGAAGGGAAAATAATAATGATAAAAGAATCTACAAAACAAATGGTGCACAATGCAACTGCTCACCATCCACTGAACAGTACCCAGCCCCTCACAGTTTTATTGCAGCATGATGCTATATTTTATGAAATACCCCTTAAATCAGTTGGGGTCAACTATCCTGGCTGTGTCCCCTCCCTGTCTCTGTGTCCTGAAAGCTTCCTCACTGGCAGGGCAGCATGAGAAGCTGAAAAGCCCTTGACTTAGAGTAAGCACTGCACAGCAACAACTAAACCATCAGCATGTTATCAACATTGTTCTCATCCTAAATTTAAAATACAGCTCTGTGCCAGCTACTAGGAAAACATTAACTCAGTCCCAACTGACACCAAGGTGCAAAAAGAGGCAAAAATCAAGGTATTGATGTGAATTGCTGCTCATTATAGGACCATCTATTATCAAGATTAAAGTCCCAAAAGGTCAAAAATTCTCCTTCCGTATCTATGCAGATGCAGAGATTGTCAAAAACTTGTCTGAGCAGAACTTTGTTTTACTGCTTCTGCTTCCTTGGAGTCTTTTTCATTGGACAAAAGAATTATTGTTTTGAATCAAATTAACTCCAGTGTGTTTATGTACAGGTTTTTCACAGACAAAAGACACTTCATAACAGGAGAATTAAGAGGCTACTTAAGACATTGTTAAACATAGTCAATTTAAAAAACATTTTCACCTATTCCATTGCATTTTACCCCCACACTCTTAAGATTCAGTTGATAAGATGCACTCAGAAATTCTGTATCCTTGGACCACATAAAATAAAGTCTTTAGGTTTATAAAATAGTTAGGTAATTTTCAGTAAGGATTTAAATTATTATTATAAATTATCCAATTTTTAATTAATTATCAGATTTTTTAAAGATATGAATACTGCTTTAAAGATCTAGATTATTTTTCTTCTTTTTTTTGAATGCTTAGTCATCTGGTGTATAATATGCATATGTATTAAGATTCATATCTTGTAAATACAATGTCAAAACAAAAAAAGCTAGGATCCTCACATGATCACAGTACACAGATTACTGTGATTTCAAAAGGCTTAATTTTTTTGAGACTCCTGCTATAACAATGACATTTGACAACTTTTATAAAACTCTAAACCCAATTGTCTTGATCTTTATCACATCAGTTCCAAAACATTTCTATTTCTAAATGTTCATTCTAGATGTTCTAATATTTTTATTGTCTTGGGTTTTTTTGTTTGTTTGTTTTGTGTTTCACTGAAGTTAAATAAGGACAAAGAAAAAGTTAATGAATAGCAGGAATCCATGTTACAAAATCATTCAATTTCCTTTCTTTACAATCAAAAAAGCCTGAATTACCAAAGAGTAGAAGTAAATTGGCAACTTTGTATTATTTGTTCCCTTTTTATTGCTAATTGAGATATAGCAAAAAGCCTTTCCTCATCCAGGTTTTGCCCCTGTGCCCTACATTTGGGTAAATAAGTGGTCAGTCTTGGGCCTAATTTGCAGACTAGTAAAGGGGTCCCGGACCCCCCAACTCAGTTCGGGATCGGGTAGGCTGCTTAAGCGGAGCCCGGCGAGGCAGCCCGCTCTCGGGCAGAAGCGGGGTGACCCGGACCTCGGCAGAGCTCCCAGAGGAGCGGTGCAAATCAGGGATCGAAAGCAGACACAGGAGATGCAGGCAGTCAGCCCGGCGGTCCAGGGGATTTATTAAAAGGTAAGGGGAGATGGAGGGGGGAAGGAATAGGGCTGGATCGGCGAGCTAAAAGCGGGGTTTCTGCGTTGCGTTGCAGCTTATATAGCAGGGGAAAAAGGGAGGGGAAAAACCGAAAGAACCAACGGGGTACATAAAACTCAGGATTGACAATAATTTCATCTTATGGGGGAACAAGGGGGGAGGATACAGAACTTTAAATTTTCCAATCAGAGAACACGGCAAAGGCAGACAAAGGAGAACTTTCTAGAATTAATATGGGAGGGGAGATGAGGTGGGCCAATAGCTTTACTTCAAGGCTCTCTTGGAGCACCCCCTTTAGGGTTGCTTTATTCCCATGACTCATCCCGTGGGGCAATGCCACTGCTAGGGACGCTCAGTTGAGCTAAAGCCACTGCAACAGACTAGTGAAAGTATAATTTTCCTTTCTGCTTCATAAACAAATAATGCATTTTTTCTATATATTTCAATATAATCTGTGCTTGAAGTTTATACAGTAACTTTTTCAATTAATTTTCTTTAGAGCTGAAAAATTCTCTTTCAATAATACATTGAATAATCTATTTATTCCAGTACTCTGTTGCCAAACAACCAGAGGCACAACAAATCTTTATTGAATCTGCTGCTTATGTGAATCAATGTGATGAGCATCTTTATATTTGGGGCTTTTTTAATGTACAGAATTAAAGCAAGTCTTTGATCATGACTGGTCAATTAATTACCCAGAATAGTTTATGAACAAATGATGAAACAAAACCACTCCTAGAAAAATTACTAGTGCATTTGCCAATCTATAATGTTATGTAAAGCTCTTTTTACCATAATATCTGAAGATGCATGAATGTAGCTGTTTGTATCCATTACTGCCACGACCACAGGTTCAGAACTCATAGTACTGAAATCCTTCTATTAGCCTAATGTATTCTTCTAATCAATAGGTCTCACTGTATTCACAAAGAAAGGCAGCACTACTATTTCTATTTAATAGCTTTGGACACTGAGATGCTGGGTATTGACACAACTTGTTCAAAGCTTCTTTTCCCATTCTTATCATGATTATTCAGTTTCTTTCTTTTGCAGCAATCTTTACCATGTTTCCTACAAAATCCAACAATGTGAGCCACAGCATTTTTCTTTAAGGCTTCCTACAGCCATGAAACAAGTTTGTTCAGAAATGCAATAGTGCATATTCACCTGCAGATTTGTCATTCCCTCAAAGAAACCAGATAATGAAAGACATGAAGAGCAGAAAATATTCCTATAAATTTTTGCCTTTAATTGCACAATGAACAGTTGCTGGATGTTATGCTTCTGGATTATAGCTGTGTCTTCTGACTCAGAGGTATTTAACAAATAACTTAGTCCTTTATTTTGCTAGTCATGACTTCCGTCCTTTTTAATCTTTCATTAGGTTCCCTCTTAAATCTCATTAGGGTAATTCATTAATTGTGTATTCAGCTGAAGAGTAGGAAGAATCTAGTGACTACCTTGCAAAGATGAGGAAATATGGAGTTTGGCCCAGGTCATTGTCCAGATAAAGGATGCATATTTAATTTCTGATTTTATGGCCCTTGCCAACTGTGCCATATAAATTGAATATTAGGTCTAACCATATGTGAATATATCATATGAAATAAGTTTAAGCTCTGAAATCATACTGTGTTCTGATTGCATTTACTCAGTCACTGTGTATCAGGATTGCTTCACATATTCTCATCCCAGGTCAGATGCACTTACTACCTGGAATTTAGTACTTACTCAGGTACAGGATAAAGAACTGCATCAGGTATGCATACCAGTGGAAACAAAGTCACCCACAATGAAGCTCAGAAATTATGAAAGAGCTTTTTTTCAACTTGATTTAACACAAACAGTTTAATAAATCAGTCAGTTCTTTGGGGTTTTCCTTCCATAGCAATACCTTCTCTTTCTTTCACTGTTTGGATGAATCATTTGTCTGCACATTTGAGCTGTGGAGTCACAGACTTTTGATCTATGGGTTAAAATCATCTCTCATTCAGTTCTTACTACATATCTTAACCAGATTTTCTTAATTAACTCTCACTTCATTTTGTTGTTTCTGTGTCCCACCCCCAAACAACACCAGCAAATTCCAGCATTCACCTGGTTTTCAAGGGAAGGTTCATTTATTGTCATGATTTATAACCTAAAATAGCAACATTGTGCAGCTGCATTCTGATGGCTCCCTATGAAGGAACAGTTTCCTAATGATAGAACTGACACTAACAGAAGAAAAGGTACTTTTCCCCAATACATTGATTCCAGTATGATCTGGGAAAAAGAGGGTGTGATCTAGTGCAAAGTGTGGTGTGCCACCACAGAGCAGAGCTCAATTCGTTTGCTTTGATGGTTCTAAGTGATATCGAGTCACAGGAGTAAAATCCCAGTTTACTCTGACTGATGAAGGAGTTATAGTATCTTTATTTCCTCTGTACAACACTGAATTTCCATGAAAAGGAAAATTACCTTCAAAACATTGGAGGAAGGAGCAAAAAAAGAGTCATGATAGCTACATCTGGGAATGTAACCTCAGCGTGGCTCTGCTCCTGGTTAACACTGAGTTTGCTCTTCCACTTTCCCTTTGTACGACTCCATACCACCTCATCTTAGCGGACACTTGATCTGCTTTGTAAATGTCATTATTAAAGGTGTTCTTTGTGCTCCAGTGGGAAAAGCTCAACACTATTATTATTTATATCAGGAAGAATGGATGAGCATGGCTATCTTTTTTCCTTTCATTTCAGCATACCTGAATGTTCTAGGAAAGACTGTTCCAAAATGATCCAAAATGAAAACTGTGGGACAAGAACAAATATGAGAAGATAATAAACCTTTTCCCCAAAACCAAACCATCCTGAAAACCAATATTTTATGAAACTTACATAAATAAGGGAAGACTCACCCTCTGATGGTTCAGCTTTAAAAGTAGTGTATCTTATTTTTTTCAAATGTTTTTTTAATTATCCGTTTTTTCCATTAGTGAAATCTGTATTTATTGCATGTATTGGTTTGAAAACAAACCAGTGGGAGATCACAAGTCAAGATTGAAATTAAAAATAAGTGAAATAATACAAGGAAAAGCACTGACAAAGTCAGATACAACCTAACACCCTGTTAGGGTGGTGGTAGCAGTCCAACTGAAGTAGTCCAGTTGAAGCGGTGATCCTGTGAAGGTCTAGTCTCCAGCTGAAGATCCAGTAGTAGCTCTTGTCCTCTGGGAACCCAGTAGACAGGGCTAGCTCAGGCAGTTCCAAGGCCAGGTTATATCCAGGTGGAAACACCTGGCTCCTCCCTCCTGGGCAAAGCATCCCACAATGGGATAAGTCCATGAGTCACACGGTGGGTCCCTGATGGCCCATTGTCTGTCATCCGGGGTGGTACATTAGCAGGTGATAGCAGCTAACGTCTCACAGCTGGTGGTAATAGAATACTTAAATACATCTATATTGCAACCTAGGACATTATCCACCCCTTATTCTATTACCATCTACAGAGTTCTCACTTAAGATAAGGTCTCCTTGTGGTACACAACGGGTTTCCCCATCTGCCTGCATCACCCACCAAGTATAACCAGGTCCTTGGGCAAAAACAACCCCACGGATGGGCTTGCCTTTGCCTGAGGTGGGACTAATCCAAACAGTCTTTCCTAAAAAACCTCTTATGTGTACCACAGGGACTTTATCTCCGTCCACTGTGTGCAAAGGTTTGGACTGGGCAGGACCGGCTCGATTGATAGAACCTCTTGTGTTAACCATCCAGGTGGCCTTTGCTAAGTTCAGTTCCCAACTTTTGAAGGTTCCCCCGCCAAGTGCCTTCAAAGTTGTCTTAAGTAATCCGTTGCACTGTTCAACTTTCCCGGCAGCTGGTGCATGATAGGGGATATGGTATATCCATTCAATTCCGTGTTCTCTAGCCCAGGTGCTTATGAGGCCATTCTTGAAATGGGTTCCATTGTCAGACTCGATTCTCTCAGGGGTACCATGTCTCCACAGGACTTGCTTTTCCAGGCCCAAGATGGTGTTCCGGGTAGTAGCATGAGGCACAGGGTAGGTCTCTAACCATCCTGTGGTTGCTTCCACCATGGTCAACACGTAGTGCTTTCCATGGCGGGTTTGGGGAAGTGTGATGTAGTCAACTTGCCATACTTCCCCATACCTGTTCTTTGACCATCGTCCACCATACCACAGAGGCTTCACCCGCTTGGCCTGTTTGATTGCAGCGCAAGTCTCACAGCTGTGGATGACCTGTGAGATGTTGTCCATGGTCAAGTCCACCCCTCGGTCACGAGCCCATTTGTACGTTGCATTCCTCCCTTGATGACCAGAGGCATCATGGGCCCAACGAGCTAGAAATAACTCTCCTTTGTGCTGCCAGTCCAGATCCACCTGTGACACTTTCACCTTGGCAGCTCGGTCCACTTGCTCGTTGTTACGATGCTCTTCATTAGCCCGACTCTTAGATACACGTGCATCCACATGTCGAACTTTCACAGTCAGCTTTTCTGCCCGGACGGCGATGTCCTGCCAAATCTCAGCGGCCCAGATGGGTTTTCCTCTGCGCTGCCAGTTGGCCTTTCTCCAGCGATCTAACCATCCCTATAGCGCGTTGGCTACCATCCAGGAGTCAGTGTAGAGATAGAGCCTTGGCCATTTCTCTCGTTCGGCAATATCCAAAGCCAGCTGGACGGCTTTAAGCTCCGCGACCTGACTCGATCCACCTTGTCCCTCGGTAGCCTGTGCGACTTGTTGTGTGGGGCTCCATACTGCAGCTTTCCATTTCCGATCTGCGCCTACAATTCGGCAGGAACCATCAGTGAAGAGGGCATAGCATCTTTCACTCTCTGGCAGCTCATTATACGGGGGTGCTTCCTCGGCACGTGCTACTTGCTCCTCTGATTCTTCTGAAGATAATTTAAAAGTCTCACCTTCAGGCCAGTTTGTTATAATTTCCAGAATCCCAGGGCGATTCGGGTTTCCAATACAGGCGCGCTGTGTGATGAGGGCAATCCATTTGCTCCACGTGGCATCAGTGGCATGGTGGGTAGAGGGAACCCTTCCCTTGAATATCCACCCCAGCACTGGCAGTCGAGGTGCAAGGAGAAGTTGTGCTTCTGTGCCGATCACCTCTGAGGCGGCTTGGACTCCTTCGTAAGCTGCCAAGATTTCTTTCTCGATGGGAGTGTAGTTGACTTCAGACCCTCTGTAACTTCGGCTCCAGAATCCCAGCGGTCGGCCTCGGGTCTCGCTAGGCACCTTCTGCCAAAGGCTCCAGGACAGACCATGGCTCCCGGCTGCAGAGTAAAGCACATTCTTTACCTCTGGTCCTGTCCTGACTGGGCCAAGGGCTACCACATGAGCGATCTCCTGTTTGATCTGGGTGAAGGCTTGCTGCTGTTCAGGGCCCCAGTGGAAATCGTTCTTCTTGCGGGTTATGAGGTAGAGAGGACTCACGATCTGGCTGTACTCAGGGATGTGCATTCTCCAAAAGCCTATGGCGCCTAGGAAAGCTTGAGTCTCCTTCTTGTTGGTTGGTGGAGACATCGCGGTGATCTTATTGATGACCTCAGAAGGAATCTGACGCCGTCCGTCTTGCCACTTTACTCCCAGGAACTGGATTTCTCAGGCAGGTCCCTTGACTTTGCTCTTCTTGATGGCGAAACCAGCTTCCAGGAGAATTCTGATGATTTTCTCTCCTTTCCCAAATACTTCCGTTGCTGTGTTCCCCCACACAATGATGTCATCAATATACTGCAAATGTTCTGGAGCCTCACCTTTTTCCTGAGCAGCCTGGATCAGTCCATGGCAGATGGTGGGACTGTGCTTCCACCCCTGGGGCAGTCGGTTCCACGTGTACTGCACACCTCTCCAGGTGAAAGCAAACTGAGGCCTGCACTCTGCTGCCAGCGGAATGGAGAAAAAGGCATTGGCAATATCGATGGTCGCATACCACTTCGCTGCTTTGGATTCCAGCTCGTACTGGAGTTCCAGCATGTCCGGTACAGCAGCACTCAGTGGTGGCGTGACTTCATTCAGGCCACGGTAATCCACTGTCAGTCTCCATTCTTCACTGGACTTACGCACCGGCCATATAGGGCTGTTAAAGGGTGAGTGGGCCTTGCTGACCACCCCTTGGCTCTCCAGTTCCCGAATCATCTTATGGATGGGGGCCACAGAGTCTCTCTCTGTGCGGTATTGCCGGCGGTGCACTGTTGCTGTAGCAATTGGTACCCGCTGTTCTTCAATTCTCAGTAGTCCTACAGCAGACGGGTTATCTGAGAGACCAGGCAGGGTATTCAGTTGTCTTATGTCTTCTGTCTCTACGGCTGCTATCCCAAAAGCCCAGCGATGTCCCTTCAGGTCCTTGAAATATCCACTCCTGAGATAGTCTATGCCAAGGATGCATGGGGCCTCTGCACCAGTCACAATGGGGTGTTTCTGCCACTCGTTCCCAGTTAAACTCACTTCAGCTTCCAGTACAGTCAGCTGCTGGGATCCTCCTGTCACCCCAGAAATAGAAATGGATTCGGTCCCCACATACCTGGATGGCATCAGGGTGCACTGAGCGCCGGTATCAACCAAAGCCATGTATCTTTGTGGGTCAGACGTGCCAGGCCATCGGATCCACACAGTCCAATAGATCCGGTTATCCCTTTCCTCTACCTGGCTAGAGGCAGGGCTCCTCTAATCCTGGTTGTGGTGTACGATGCTCTCCTCCTGTAAATGTGTTCCTGAGGTCCCTTCAAGAGGATCAGTCATATTATCATTTCCATTCTGTCTGGGGTTCTGTCCACAAGAGACTGGGGCAGTGTTGAACCTAGATGAGCCTCCTGAAGTGGATGTTTCTCTTTTCAATTCACGTACTCGGGCTGCTAAGGAGGAGGTGGGTTTCCTATCCCACTTTCTCATGTCTTCCCCATGCTCCTGTAGGAAAAACCAGAGGTCACGTCGCGGAGTTTGTCTTCTTTCCCTGGCTGGGGTACGTCTGCTCCTGATGGCAGAGACTCTGGTTGGTTTCGGTGTGGCATGGAAAAATCCTTCTTTGAGCTCTTTCCTTAGTTTCTGGTGGCTCTCTTCAATTAAGCTCCGGACTTGCTCGGCCAGGTTTGTTTCCACCGATGAGACCTGGGTGCGTAGTGGAGCGGTGACAGTGTCCTCGTAAATTCTCAGTTTGTTTGCTAACACGCCCACCTTGTCTTCGCCTTCCCTCCACTGCAGCGTTGCCAGGTAACGAGAGTATACCTCTGGTCCGAGCCGCGCGAATCTTAGCCACATTTGTGAAGTGCATTGGGCATTATCTGGGCTCTTAGGGAATCTCTCGTTTTCTGAGAAAATGATCTCTAGCACAGCCAATTCCCTCAGGCATTGGATACCTTGTTCCATTGTGTTCCATTTTCTTTGATGCATCTGAAGGTCTTCTTTGCAGAGGTATCTGTCCCGTACACTCACCAGCAATCGCCGCCAGAGGCTGAGAGTTTCCTGGGTTCTCCCAATCCCCTGGTCAATGACCACATCCTGGGACAGGGATCCCAGTTGCCTGGCCTCACTTCCGTCCAGAATGGTGTCATTAGCTGTGGCGTCCCAGATGCGGAGCAGCCAGGTCAAGATGGACTCATTCGCCTGCCGGGTGAATTCCCTCCGTAGGTCACGCAGCTCCCCCAGGGATAGAGAGCGAGTGATGATCTCTGGCTCTGTCTCTTCTGCTTGGTGAGATGGTCCTGCCGCATCCTCATCAGTCGCTATGCAGACTGATTTGCTCTTTGATTTCTTTTTCTGGACGGGGGCAACTGCTACCGGCTTCGGCTGTTCTGATTTGGCGATGGTCTGTGTTGAGACGTCGACTGCTCTTTTGGTTCTTTTCCTCTTGCCTGCTGATTTGCTTCGTTTCTCCTCCTCAAGAAGACAAAATACTGTTCTGATTTTCAGCATGAGGTACACGGTGCTGGTCAAAGAAAACAGAACTGACAAAAAGATTATGCCATCCTTAGCATCCAGAGAGAACTCAATATTGTCAAAGACGGCTGTGCCTTGTTGTGGTGGATAATACCACCTCAGGAACTGCTGGGGAGCCGAGTGGTTCCAGTACAGCAGGGCTTCACTGGTGGGAAACATCCTAGTCCCCCCTCTGGAGAACACGATGGTCCCTCCCCAAATTATGTAAATCCCCCCAGCTGTAACCTAAGCCCTGATCCCATCCCTTCCTTCTCCCCATTGGTTGTGATGTTCCCCCCGCCTCCTCTTACCTGACCCTCCAGCTATCCCTATAAATATAGACAACGAGGGTCTCTCTTCCTCTTTCATCCTGGACCCCTTCGGAATAAACTTCTGGAATATCCAGCTGACTGAGCGCTCTGAGTTCTTTGTCTCTGGTGACGCACGAGCTATCCAACTCTGTGGGTGAGTGAGAATATGTGCCATACACCGGCACGGGTGTGAGAAAGGTCGTTCTGTACAGCACCAGGCAGTGCTAGCTGGAGTGATCTCTCAATAGCCTTAGAGACACTTTCGGTAAACGCAGAGGCCTGGTTCCACCCCTCCTCCCCCTCCTCTGCTCCAGTGCCTGACCTGAAAGGCTGGAAGAAAACGCTCTCTCCTCCTAACCCCAAAGGCTGGGTATGATTGCTGAGGAGGTCCCAGACGTAGCAGCTCAGATTAGGCCAGGCAGACACAACTGAGTATATGTTCTGAATGGTATTCATCGCCTCACAGGTTATCATACAATAGGCATAATAAACCAATAGAGCAATTCTCATGCCATTCCCTGGTCGCAATAGAAGCAATACGACGGGCAGATAGTTTCCCATTTGAGGGAAAATATAGAGAGCGAGATACAGTACCCACATAGATAAGCTGAGCATCATGGTGATAGGATTTCTGAGTTCCTCCAGGTCGTGCCCCACGTTGGGCACCAAAATCTGTATTGGTTTGAAAACAAACCAGTGGGAGATCACAAGTCAAGATTGAAATTAAAAATAAGTGAAATAATACAAGGAAAAGCACTGACAAAGTCAGATACAACCTAACACCCTGTTAGGGTGGTAGTAGCAGTCCAACTGAAGTAGTCCAGTTGAAGCAGTGATCCTGTGAAGGTCTAGTCTCCAGCTGAAGATCCAGCAGTAGCTCTTGTCCTCTGGGAACCCAGTAGACAGGGCTAGCTCAGGCAGTTCCAAGGCCAGGTTATATCCAGGTGGAAACACCTGGCTCCTCCCTCCTGGGCAAAGCATCCCACAATGGGATAAGTCCATGAGTCACACGGTGGGTCCCTGATGGCCCATTGTCTGTCATCCGGGGTGGGTCATTAGCAGGTGATAGCAGCTAACGTCCCACAGCTGGTGGTAATAGAATACTTAAACACATCTATATTGCAACCTAGGACATTGCATATTTGTAAATCAATGATCCCATCAAAGGAAACAGTTTTTTTAAGTGTTGGGCATTTTTCTGAAACTGATAATACTGATGACAACATCATCATCAGAATTATTTTAACTACAGGACACTATTAAATTTTCTCAGCTCATAAAAGAAATTTGTCTGCAACACAAGCATTCATTTAGAAACATATCTGTAAAATATATTCACATGAACGGATTTCAAAAAGCAGCAGTACTTTGATAGGAGAGTGACAATTTACTGGCTTAGGTTTTACAGTGCTAGAAGAGAAAGACCTTTGAAGTATCTCTTGGACACATACACTTTCCTACATTCTGTCTTTCATTCACCAGTGTTTTTCTTGTTGTTCAATAGTCACATAATCAATTGGTCATCATCATAACCTCAGAAATGTTATCCAAAGGCAGAGAGCCTGAAATCCATCAAAGTTGCAGTAGTTCTGCCTAATCTTCAGGTACTAGAAGCAGTCTGGCTGGGGAAAATTGGAGATTCTGCCAATTAATTTGTCCTGTTGAGTCTACATAGACCAGCTTAGAACCACACGATGACAGAGTACTTCTCCACAACCATATGAAGTTGTCACTGCAGTCACCAAGGATGTGGTACATGTGTCTAATTATATGACCTCTGGAAGGTCTTGGATTAGTCCCAGGGATGTCAATAGAGAATTTATGGTCTCCAACCTCCTAATTTTTTTTTCTTCACATCTTGCATAACTCTGGAAGTACATTTTCTCTGACATCTTATGAATATTGTCATTTAATCCAATATGATTACCACATATTTTCTGGGCATCAAAATTTTTCTCTCTATAATTTGAACTGCAGCATTCAGAATCTCTTCTAGCCTACAGGGTGAGAAAGCACTCTCAGAAATTATGTCTGGAATGCAACTTCTAGCATTTAGACATCTATGCTGTCAAGTATTGTAGTTTTATAGATACTTTAAATTATTATCAACCATTTATTTATTCGTTTCATTATATAGTTTATGCTCTACTCATCTCACTTGCATAACTGCCATGGTGTTAGTGCCAATAGAAGTTAGTTAGATACTGAGGCACAGCTGTGAAACTTTAAGAGTTGCTACATAAAGCCACTATCTGTGCCCATAAAGGTGCTAAATAAAATCAATGCAGTGTGCTAAGAGCTCCCAGTGTAATAAAAACAGGGAAAAGCTCTTAATCCTCCTTTTACAGACATCCCTGCTGATTCTGTGGTTTAGAGAAGAAAAATACTTCATATGCACAGAAAGGCAAAGATCCAGGAAACACAACTCCTTTTCACTTTCTGAAATCCAAGTTCCCCACGGGGAGCAGTGGAACCCTGCAATTCCCAGGCTCCCTGGGAGGATATCCTACCATTCCAGTAGCCAGTCTTCACGAAGAGTGATAGCACAATTGTGGTTTGCTTTTTGCTTTCTCTATTTTTAATTCCTTCCCTTCCTTTTTCCCAGATGTTTTGAATCAGCTCTTTCTTTCCCAACTTCAAACACTTAAAGAGGAAATGCTGTCAGGTGTCTTTAATTATACTCAGCCTATCTTTAACAGCCTCTATCAATGTCATCTGAAACACTGATGTTTCCCAGGGAAAATTTAAAAAGCTTGCAAAGATGTCAAAAATATTTATTTAAGAGCTCCCTAGAAAACACCAGTTTACATATGACTTCACTCACATTAATTACCATTACTATTTCAAAGATGCAATTCTGCACTTGTGAACTCAAAGCCATTGTGTGGAAAACAGTATCATGAAAATTATTACAATAAAAAGAACTCCCATTTTTTATTTTTCATAGAATTTTAAAATGAGACTATATTAAACCATTTCATATTTAACAATATCTTAATCTACCTACTGAGAAGAATCTATTTTTATTTATATAGTATTGAAATTATTTTGGCAAATAATTAGAGGTTTTAGCATATATACAATCCTTCTTATCTTCCAGGCAACTAACATGCATTAATCAATATCAGCTCTCAGATCTCTTGTGAAGTAATGTAAAAGATATTTTGATTTTTTTTCTTAAACATATTAATGGAGATTATTAGCATTGCTTTCAACAATTTGTACTTACCAGGGTAAGTTTCCTACCTTCAAAACCACACGAGTGAGCATCCCTGTCACTAATAAGACCAGCAGAAGCAAACATTTCCTTGCTTCAGTGTGGACATGAACTCTGAGTCAGTGTGCCTAATACTCTGCTCCCCTCCCCTGACACAGTCCAGTTTACACAACACTCCCAATCCAGGACTGCATCGACCATCAAACTGCAGCCTTGCTGCTGCCAAAGCATTCCAGGCCATGGGGACCTGGATATACTTCCTCACTCAAAATATCAAGTCAAAGCCACTAACTAACTCAAGAGGTTAAAAAAATATTAACCCACAATGGATGAAACCTCAGGGACAAATTCCACATTGCTTTCAACAGACACAGATTTAATGAAATTTTAACTTTCTTTCTAGTTCCCCCCAAACTCTAGCTTTTTTACACTATGACATTCCATCATGCATTATGATATTATTCCATCCACTGCAGAACCTTGCTGTAGTTTAGAGCCTCTCTAGAAGCTTTAGATTAAAGGTCTGTCTAAATCATTACTGAACAGTGATGGAAAGGTTTTCAGGGTTTTTTTCCTCATCTTCTTTTTTGAATATCCCATTTTAGCATTGCTATAATGAAGCAATTCAAAGCTAATACACAATTCTGAGACTGATGATTTATCTTAACCCACATAACAAGAGGAGATGGGAAAGGGAATGCGCTGTGATTAGAGTGACAGCTTTCATGGACTAGGAGTAGAATTTGAAAAAGAAGAAGCTGTTTTATCTATAAACTTAATTCAGCTTTGTGGAGCAGAAGCTGGTCTGAAACTCAGGGAAAAAGTTTCTCAGACCTTGACCTACATAAAGAGTAAGGAATAAGGGCACACTCAACAAATGACATGCAATAGGCATATTGTATTACCAAAAGAGGTACTATCAGCTAGGAAAAGAGCCCAATAAAAAAATAGCAATATTATCAGTATGTTTGGAAACTACTCAGGAGTCAGGTCAGCTAGAAAAGACAGCAGGGCACATTTAATGAACTGTGTAACACTCAGTTCAGGTTGTGCCTTCTGAGCCTACAAGCATTCATATAACAGTAGCACAGCTCCTGCCTTACCAATGGTTTTCATTAAATAAACTCAACAAAATAGTGTACTCTTACCTTAACAATTCAAAAATTATTTTTTAGGTACAATATTTATCTGTGGAACTTCTGAAAATTTGAAACAGTCTATATGGGCCTCCCTTTTTCATAATATTTCAAAGAAACAATTTTTTGTATAGTTAAGAATCATTGTGTCCATAATGTAAAGTCAAGTTATTTGAATTGAATCATTTTTCATATCCCAAAATCTAACCTGAATTTTCTTTTTTTTTGAATTCACAGTCCACTGTGACTAACATTTTTAAGGCAACAAAAGGTCTAGTTCCACAGCTTTCTATGGGCAAAACCCTGTATCAGTACAGACCCTGATAAGTTCCTAAATGGTCAAAGATTAGGATCATACTAAAATTCAGGTTGGAAGGAACCTCAGGAGGTCCCTAGCCCAATTTCTTGCATCTACCAGGGTCAGCTAGGAGATCAGACCAGGTTGTTCAGGACTTTATCCAGTCCAGTCTTAGAAACTTTCAAGAATGGAGGTTACACAAACTCCCTGGACAAGCTGTACTACTAGTTGGCTCTACCCATAGTGAAAATAATTTTAACTTACATGCAGTGTGACAGTTTTTGGTTCACCTTATGCCTGTTTTCTCTTGTCCTCTGGATGCTGGGTCATGAGCCCTTCACCTTTTATGAGTTCTGTCCTGTTAACATATTGGTCTCTAATTCTCCAATCACACCCTCAGGAAATGATGATGTTGACCACCCCAGGCCAGCTCTCCCCTTCTGTGGCTAGCACAGACTTTTCCCATGGGAACTTTTTCTCTCTTTTTCTTGTGTTTTATAAACAAAGATAAAGTTTGGATGTTATTAAAAATAGTTTCTCGGATGTGGACAGTTCAGGCCTGGCCAATCAGGCCTAGGGGGAGGCATCGAACTGACCAATCCGGGTGACCTTTGAAAAGTCTATATAAGATGGAATCAAATAATAAAATCTTCTTCTGGACGCCACCTTTTGAACCCGGGTCTTCTTACTCTGCTAGCGGCTCAACAGCGACACCCTTCCACTGTTGTTTTCATATTTTCAGGCAACGAATATGTCCTTGAATTGTTGCAGTGCATGCCTGCAAGTTCTAGTGCTCAAGAGACCAGCTGCAGGGGCCTGTGACAGCCTGGACTGTTTAGGTCATGGAGACCTGTGGAAACCAACCATGAGCCCCTGCGGTTGAAGAAATCATTTCTAGAGACTTCTCCTTTGTTCCCTCTTGAGTTGTGTATCATTGGTTCATTTGAATTGTGTACCCTCCCCTATCATGTAACTATTGGTTTGTGTCCCTGTCCCTCTTACCTCTGACTGTCCCGGTTGGTCTGCGCAACAAACCACTCTCCTTTTCCTTCCCCATATAACCCTTTGTCACTGGCTGTTTGGGGCTCGCAGCCTCTGGACTTCCAGCCCTCTGCCCATCCCCGTCTCTCCGTCCCTTCTCGCCGTCCTTGGACCCTCACCCGAAGACCCTCAAATAAATCCCTGGAAGCCTGCAGACTGCGTGTCGTACATTCTTCTGTCCCACCTCATTTCCTGCTCGCCTCCGTCCTCCAGGGACTCCGCAGACCGGTCAGTGAGCTTCTCTACCAGGGCACACCCGGCAGGTGCGCGGCGTGGCGGCTCGCCCTTTCTGTGTGGCTTCGGGGCGTGCCGCCTGAACTCGAAAGCGAGAAGCCACATTGAATCCCTATTCAGAGAGCTTTGTTTTGGGTGAAGATGCTGGGAACAGAGGTTTTTTGGGTTTTGTAAGAAGCACAGAACTACACCAAGTTACAGATACATGAAGAGTTTAAAAACAGAATTATTAAGGCATCAAGGTCAAGTGCTCATGTCCATTTTTGTAGCTCTCTGCTCAACACAATCTAGTTTATCATGTATGCCTTGTTTCAGGAGGGCATAAACTTCACACAATGAGTGTGAAGTAGAGGGGGATAATCACTTCTCTTTTTCTACTGCCATGATCCTGTTAACACAGCCTTTGCTGCCTGTGCACACTGGTGGCTACCAGCTAGCTCACTAGGAACCAGGACATCATTCATGAGACAGGAATCAAGGACATTTTCAGGAAAGCTCTTTCCCAGCCCATATGGCTGCAAGGTTTTCCTCCTCCTCAATTGCACAACTGACTTTGTGCAAAAGACTTGTGCATGTCCTTGATTCCTGCTGACCCTTTCATGCAATCCACCTATGTCTCTCTGGATGGTAGCCCCATCCTTGGATATATTGACTGTGCCAAATTTGGTGCCGTTTGAAAACTTTCTGAACAAACACTCCATTACTTCCCCCATGTCACTGATTAAGATGTTGAATGGACAGGTTCCAGGACAGCCCTCAGATTCTGGTACCCCACTTTTTCACATGCAACCAGGTTCAATATAACTATTAAATCTCTAATGCAAATCATTCACTTTTTTACTCAGAGTTTTGTCTACTCAGCCAAACCATAGCATCTCAACGTAAATATGAGAATACTGGGGAAGCCTCACAGCATCAAAAGTCTTGCAGAAGTCAAGGTAAATTGCTCTCTACCCATCCAACAACTGAGTCATTTTATCATAGAAGATGAAGACCTTTGTTAGGCATTGTTTATCCTTGATAGATACTTTCTGACAGTTCCCAAAGACTACTTCTTCATGTACCCAAAACGGTGTTCCAAAAGGATTCTGTAAATTTTGCAAGGACTGGAGTGATTTCTGAATGATTAAATCTGGTGGATAACACATGACACTTTTAAATATCAAAACAATGCTTTTTGCCTTATATCTTTATCACACAATGTCATTCATGTTTAGAAAAAGTGCCTTTTTCTAAGTCGTTCACAAGGATATTTGATAGATATTTTATATATACTTGATAATTTTTGCTGGGTTCTTCTTTCCCTTTTTATTTTTCTCCTTCTCTATAGCATTTATTAGTAAAGAGGAAAATATTTCATTGAAGTTATAGCAAAAATAATCCAGATCTGCAGCTATTCATATTTAATTATGGCTACATGTAATTAAGTGTGGCAATCTGGTGATAAAACTTTAAGTAATTACTCATAAAGAGATAAAAATGGAGCATGTGTTTAATCAGTTTGGAGCCTTCCGCAGAAGCTGGCATAGCTCAGGTGCTAATGAGACATCTGCTGCTCAGGACACCAGAGAAAGCAGCAATTCACTAGTGAAAAAACAAACTAGTATGTTATACAAGACAGAAATACTGCCCCAGAATTCTAGCCTAAATCTTAAACTTTGACTAGATTTCAGACTAGCAATATTGAACAAACAAAGCACTTTCTCTTAAAATTGTGATTTGCTCTAGAAACAGCTAACCCAACACTAATTTTGCCAAACACCATAAAACCTAGATGTCTTCACAGCACTCTGACATTGTTCTAAGGTTGACCAGTTCCCCAGAATAAAACAGAAAATCCCAAGTGAGAAATTTGGAACATGTTCTTATCTGCCTTTGTGATAATGGGCCATATTGTTGGGGAACATTCAAGTAAGTTCAGAGAAGCCTTGTTTTAGCCCTTAACCTCTAACTGCTATATAAAAGGCAAAAGGAGGAAAAAACAAAAAAAACCCCAACTAAACAAAACAATAACAAAGAAAAAACAAACAAAAACCCCACAAACAAACAATAAAAACACCCCCTCACACAAAATTTTATTTTTATGTCTGAAGCTGATGCAATACACTTGCCTGAACTACAGCCTCAAAAGTCATAGGATTGAATAATCTCAAGTGAAATTTTCATGTACTTTTAAAGGCAAAGTTTAATTTAAATTCTTCAATAAAAGTACAACACAACGTCCTATTCAAAAGAAAGGTTGTGTCCCTTGCTACAAGATTTCCAATGGACACTGACTGTGGTTCATATGCTTCTTTCTAAAGTTTACAGAACAGTAAAATCTTACTAGGACATTAGACCTAAGAGCTGTCCTTCTCTTTTGCCTTTCTATATCAACGTGGTCTGATGGAAAGCCTACAAGAAAAGGCTAAGGAGCACACAAGTTTTTAGGAGTAACTGCAGAAAGGGAAAAAAGGATCCTTGGACTTATATAGAACTATCTGCCCTTCTGGTAGGACCATAACGTGGTAAAAGTCTTTTTGGTTCAGTCTTCCCACACTGAAGGGGAACTGCAACACTGTTTTTATCTTGGCTTAAAACATGTTCTGCACTTTTAAATGCAAGTGCAAGTAACTTAAGGCTATGGAAGGAAACCAAACCTCCACAAATTGAGCAAAAAGTTCTAAACCTAGGATCACCTGGGGATGATCACTTCAGGGATGGCAGGCTTAGGTAACACTGAACATTTCTGAATCCCCTCTTGTGTATTGTGTATTAGGTATTTTGTTTTCATGTGGAGACTAGTTTTTCTTTGTAGCCTCATGTTGAACATTTATTTTTTGTTAATGGGTTGCAAAAATACCTGTTGTTTAAAAATGTATTTTAATATGATTAAGTTCTCCTTCCAGAATTCTGCTTCACAACTCATAAAGTACTTAATCAATGAGTGTTTTGACTACTTTACATTGGAACTGTAGGATGGAGATTTGATTTATTATTTAAATTGGCCCCTAAATTGGTATCCTTTCTCTGAACTGTGAAAGACAATCATCTTTCTTAATGATCATTGCACAAAGGAATGGTAACATGTCATCCTTTCACATCTCCCTTGTGAATTTGTTAGATTTATTCACGTATTCCTTTAACAATACTAATGTGTCACATATTTATACACAACTTTTGGTTTACATTTTGTTAATTTTAAAGCCTTTCCTTCCATATTTTCCATAATTATTCCTATAAAATAATAATTAATTTCTCTCTTTTATTTATAAGGCAGAGAGCCAGATTGTTCACCACCTCTGCAATCAAGTTTCAGTTTGCTATTGGAAATCTATTTTGACATTTATGTAAAGAAACTGTTAATATCACAACTTCTCATGGTATTTGTATTGAAGGTGATTAGTGTGTTTTTAAAAGCCAATAATGTTTTACAACAATCTAGGACACATTTAGGAAGAAATATTTAGTGTATATAAAGCTGGTTTTTATTCTCAGTTCTAGCTGAACGAATTCACAGTACCCACACTGCTGCTCATACTCTGACCATGAGCTTTTCAAAACAGGTAACTTCAGTGCTGATGGAAGACATCCAGAATGGAAGGGAATGATAACTGCAACATGTCTATTACCAAAAATTTACAAGTTTCTGTTATTGGCTTCTCCTTGCCTCAATATGTCTTTATAGTATCTGATGTCAATTCAGTCCTGAGAAGCAGCATGGTCTACTACTTAAAGCAGAGTCTGATGTAAGTGTTACTGAACAAATTATATTTCTGTAAGAAGCCTATGCAGAAAGTGGGGGATTGGGGGATGTTGTAAAACTCTTTTAAGTGCAATAGTGTATGATCCCTCTATTTGTGGTTAATGCTTAGTTTTGTACCTGTCTTGCATGGGAGACAGGAGTTTTATGTGTTTTTGTAGTTTGACAGACTTTAAGATAGCTAGTTCCCCAAGACTTAGTCCCGTTCACAAGATTCTTTGATATTTGGCCGATTTGTCTAAAAATACCATTTATTAGACACAGAAAATAACAAACATACAAACATAGAACAGATTGACACACATAAACACACAATGAATACATAATTGCAACACTATAATAATAGTTAAAAATGCAATTATGGGGTAAAACCTTGCTTGAACTATAAAAATAGTTAAAAATGCAAGTTAGGAAATGCTTATTTAATGCAAGTTAAGACATGCTTGCTTGAGCTAGCTGAAATGCAAGTTAAGAAAGGTACCTATAAGTTAGCCAGAATAATACAATCTAGGAAACCAATGATCTTACCAAGTCCAATTTTGGAGCTGGAATACATTAATTTTCCTCACTCAATCCCAGGGAAGTAACCACAGGGCTGCGTCCAGACGCTGGGGAGAAGACTTTACTTCACGCTCCAATGTCCATGTAGAAAGCTTCTACCTTTCCGAGGTTTCGTGGTGTTTTTTATAGGAAAAGAGTATGTGGATTTGCGGTCACTCAAAAATTCTTCACATTCTCTCAGTGTCTCACCTTGGCCTTCCAGGCACCAGGAATAGATAGCTAGGATTAAGCTTATCAACTTAATCTGAGCCATTCATCTCTAGCCAGCGATCAGGGAGAGAGAGAAGGGGGAGGGGGGAGGTCCTGCCACAGTACCATACAGTGCTTAGTACAAATACCAGATATTAACGTATATCCTATATATACATATATTTCCCTATATCTGTGACTGATAGATCTTGTGCTTCCTTGTTTACTTATATTAATGATTAATACTGTCCCATCTCACTGAAAAAAGGGGAAATAATTAGCAAATATGCATGTACTCAGGAAGTGTGATGAATATGTATTAGTTTCAGGAATATAATCTGATCTGTTAGGATACTGGGCATGCATGAGGAGAATTCCCCATGCATCTATTATTGTTAATAAAGTAATGTCAGCTTTCTAA
This sequence comes from Entomyzon cyanotis, assembly GCA_024500445.1. Classification (NCBI taxonomy): domain Eukaryota; kingdom Metazoa; phylum Chordata; class Aves; order Passeriformes; family Meliphagidae; genus Entomyzon; species Entomyzon cyanotis. Next base: position 49,320 of record JAKEPQ010000919.1, read on the forward strand.
TCTAGTAAATTGGCTTGAGAGTTTATTTCCTGGTTTTTAGTGACAATGGACACTGAGTAACTTCCCTATTCCCACTGTTGAGGGGATGAGGATAAATAATTAATCAAGACTATAATCAAAGCAGCAGCCTTCAGACCAGGCTGTCGTTTAGAAATCTGGGCACTTAATACACATGTATCAGAAAACTTTTTAATCCTTCCCACTACTGAGAAACCTACCCTTACGTAATCCTCGTCCTTCCCACAGTACTATGTGGATGCAGACACTCACCTATGTCTCTGCATTTTGTAATGCTGATTTATCCCAAAAACCTGTAAGTTGAGGGTCAATGTAATGCAATTATGGTGAAAAGTAAGGGGAGTAATAAGATAATAATAATAAAAAAAATAACATATGTCATACCCCTCTGAGATTCCTTTTATTGCCTTGGATGGAATATTCAAAAAGCAATGTTATTTTCTCAGAATGTTAGACTTCATCACTGTAAAACATATCCTGAATTATGACAATTTTTTTTCTCCCCAATTTATCAAATATATTAAAACAAAACATAACAATGTCCTCTATTTTAGAGGACAGCTGAACGCAATGCTTAAAGAATTAAAGTTTCGATATTTTGTAAGTTTGTAAGAGGCCTGAAGATAAGGGCCACTAAGATGATTAAGGCACTGGACCATCTCTTATATCAGGAGTGACAGAGAGAGCAGGAACTGTTCAGCCTGAAGATGAGAAGGGCTCAGGGGGATCAAATCTAAATGTGCACAAACCTGAAGGGAAGGTGCAAAGAAGATGGAGTCAGGTGCTTTCCCGTTTCCAGTGACAGGACAAGGGGATGAACTGAATCACAGAAAGCTCTGTCTGAACACAAGGAGCACTGGCAAAGGTTTTCCAGAGACATTGCAGAGTGTCCCTCTTTGCTGATATTCAAAACCAGCCGGGACATGGTCCGTTCCATGACTGCAATTCTGTTAAGTGTGGTAGGTTTTGCTTTTCCCCCACTGGATTGCTGTAAGGTGGGGGAGAGAAGTAATCTATTTATGAATAAATACAAGCAGATGATTTAAAATACCCCTTTTGTAGAGAAAGGATAATATGAAAGTTACAGGTGCACTTCTGAATTAAAAAACTAATGTTAGGAGGTACTGAGCACCAGCTGGGGCTAGTTCTTATCTCATTTCTGCTCCCTTTTAAGCATAAATCTGAAAAATTCATGGTATTTTAGATTGACCTAACAATTGCAACTAAGATTGGAATCAGTACTACTGGTAGCCATTTTTCCCTTTCTATTTCCCTTTATATCCCCAAAAGGGGATATTTTGATTAAATAAAGATTTAGGCTTGATAGACTTTCAACAAAACCCTCATGTACTATTTAAATACCTTTGTATATTTATTAGATCATAATGCACCTTTACGCTGTTATCTCAGTTTGAAGAAAATAAAAATTCAGTTCGATATCAGTTGATCTAGAATGAATACAGATGTATTTCAGCCAATATTAAAGTTTTATAAACACATAAACCCAATTTGGTATCATTTATCAATCACTTTATAAGACATTTTAAAAGCCAGTGAGCCTACTTTTGAATTAAATAAACAGTATCTTAGGTGAGTAGTAACAACAATTTTACCTCAAAAGAGACACCTAGGATAACTTTAGCCTTAATAATGCAATTGGTGATTTCTTTTGTAATTTTAAAATAGAGAAGATTAGAAGATTTTTTTTCACCAAGTGCTATCCTGAAGGAGGAAAATGCTTGATAAATGTAGTGATTGGGAAGGCAGAGGATCTACCTGTATGAGCAACATATCCATGGTGACATCCCTGTTGATTGCCTCTGGCTGCCAGACATTAAACAGGAAGGCAACCTTCTCCTTTGAAGGAATGGATTTCCTGAAAGTGATTTCTTGGCACTGCTGTATGACTGTCAGCACAGTGGAAGATTTTAAATTTATTTTGGTTCTTAAAGCTCTGCATCCATTTTAAGTAATTTCAGGTGTGTAAGAAGAATATCATCAGACTCTCTGCCCAAAATAAGTCTCTTCTGAGAGAAAGAAAGACAAGGGAAGAAAAACATGGGCCTGTCCTGTTACCTCCTTTTACTGCATGCTAAGCTACTCTGATGGATGAAAGCCTAGGAGATTTTAAAAAAAAAAACAATAAGCACTAGGAAGAATGCCTTTCTTCTTTTGAAAGTGTCGGAATACCAGCTGCTCCCCAGTGTCTCAATTCATCTGTATCTGTGCAGGTATGTGTGTATGAGTTTGTATCAGCTATTGCAAGTTATGCTCAGTGAATAAATAAATCCAAGAACAAGATGCAAAGAGATCAGCTGTGGTGAAAGAAGAAAAAGTAAAAAACCAAAAACCAACAAACCAAAAACAACAAAATAACCCACATAAAATTAACCAAACTGCCCCAAATACTTCATGTTTCTGTCCTGTTTTCACAGATAATAATATATTCCTCTTCACCACAGCCACTCTTGAAATTGAAGTAGTAAACTGTAATTTTGCTGATTAGAAGAAAGTAATAGAATAAAGGAAGAAATTATATTTAATATTAACAAATGAGAAGATTATTTTATCCTCTGTATTAAATAAGGTATGCACAACTGTCGTCACACTGTAAAAAGCTTTATCTAGGGAAGGTTGGGATGTTTTTACAAAATAGTCTTTTTATGAGGAAAAGAACAAATGCTAGAAACCAAAAATCTTTTCAGAGGTTTCTATAAGTTTTGACAAATCTTTCATCATGAAGGTGACACAAATCCAGAATAGAATTATTGTACATCAAAAGAGATAAAAGGCTCCTCTCACCCAGTACTCTGCCTGTCAAGGGACATTGAGAACAGAAGTGTGGGAAAAACAGGTCAGTCTTCCTACTCAAGGGTTACCAAAATATTGACTTTTTCTCCAGCCAGGTGAACACTCTGCCCATGAACATGGTCTTTAAGAGGTCCCAGCTTCAGCTCAATTCAGAATAGGAAATTTGGGGGGAAAAAAACATTCTATTGCGATAAGAAAGTCCTGAGCATGTTGTTTGAAATTGTGGTGAGAGTGAGCAAGCAGCAGTCTCAATGTGAGATATAAGCAAGTTCCATTTATTTCACGGCGTGAGCAGGTTATATACTATTACAATGTTTCTAATTATAGCTACACAGATTACAATCTACATTGCATTCTATTCTCACACTCTTAGTGTTCCTCCTTCATTCTTTCTTAATCATGAATTCCCTCTTGGTACATTCTTTACGGTACTCCCTTATTTCTCAGAGGCACAGCTGCACTTTCTTGGTACTTTTCTCATGACACTTTGCTAGGATTTTTACTGAGGCCTTGTTCGGCTTGTTCAACTAACATAAGTTTTGCTGGTACAAACTCTATTTTCCAACATGAGCATATTTTATGGATCTAATAAACATTAGGTACCATCCCAAACAAAAACTGAAAAAGCAGGTGGAGGGAACAGACAAAGTACTATAGTCCCTGAAAATTCTGCAACTGATCACCCACATTCTACTTTTGACTACAGTTCCTAGTTTCTACTTCTGCTTTTCCTCAAAAGAACATTGAAACACTTTCAGAAATAATTTTGTTCAATTATTTTGATTTTTGGTAGTTTTCTAACCAAGTTATGGTTCCTTTATGATATGAAAAACCTTTTTTTTTTTTCTTAATAGAAGAGTTTAAAAAGTGGCAATAGGAAAAAAAATTCCTTTTATAACTGGAAGGATTGATCTAATTTTTAAAGTTCTCTTCGTTAAATATAAAGGATATTAAGATTTTTTTTAAAAACCTAATTGCTATATTTTAGTCTGTTCTTTTCAAAACTAAAATATTTTAAGCAACAGGTAATTTCTCCAAATGTAGATCAGCCTCTGCTCTGCTTTTTCATCAGCGTTCTTAGTCAAAAGCATTTTTACATAACAAACTGAAATGCACAAAACCACTTACATCTGTCTTATTTACTGTACATTTTTCCTACTCAGATAAAGTCACTGATAGCCTTACAAAAACCTCTCATTTAAAATAATGCTTTCCACTTGTTTTCTTATGGGCCTGTATCAATTTGATTGAATACTGGAGTTTTGTAGTCATTGTTACATTTTATCTTCAATCAGTTCTTTAACCTGTAAAATCTAAAGGATGTCTTGGAGTGATGTTATGATAATCCTGTATTCCCCATCGTTAGCTTGTATGCTCAGAAATGTGGTCCTGTGGCTTTAACTGCACTCAGCAGCGGAGAGAAACACGGGTTGTTTTGAAAACTTTTTCCCCAAGCCTCACTGCAGAAGAGCGAGGAGGAGGAGAAGGAGGACTCTCTGGAGACTGCGGATGCGACAGCTGTCGATGTTGCTAGCTCTGTTCCTGTGGTGTTTTTTTTTTTCCACCATTTTTTTCATTTGGACCCTTTTTTCCCTGATTTGCTTTGTCGCCCGGAAAACCCAAGGAGCCCCGGAGGATGGCAGAGCTCCAGGGAGCTACTGGAGCAACTCCGCCCAGCCCCGGGGGGGCCCCAGAGAAGAGAAACTACGTCTGAGGAAAAGGACACTAAAGTTCACCAGCTGTTTAATCAGGTTTAATAACTCCCTTTCCCCCTGTTTTCCCTTCCCCTATGCCTTGCAGGGCACTCTGCATGGTTTTGTTATAAATAAATAGTTTTTTCTTCACTTCCATCCAAGAAATTCTGTTGTGGGTGGGGGAGGAGGTGTCAGAGCCCTTGGCTCTTGGAGGAGGCATTTGTTCAGAGCGCTCCCCACGCAGAGAATTTTTTTCATTATTCCAGGACAAGGAACAAGTGGGAATGATTTTTTTACCTTTATTTTTGTCATGAAGTTAAGATGTCAGCCTGCTGACAGCTTGACACTAGACCTGGAGCAGAAATGCCATCATTTGCTACTGACTAATAAGACAACTTCACAAGCTGCTGGAGTTGAACTGCCTGAGGCTGTTAGAGGTCTGATAAGCCTTTTTGAGATGTTTATTCTTCTGCCAGCTTTCTGCTATGCTTTTGCTCCTAAAATGGGAGAGCTTTTTTTAATGTTTGGACTACTCCTTGAAAATTCTTTGTTCCATGTTTGACACCACAAATGAGTATCAATACAACCAAACTGTTCACAAATTTCTGTTAGTGAGGCATTTCCAAAAGTAGCTATTTCTAGTGCAAAACAAGAATATGTTTCCATGATCTACTAAGGGCTGAATATTTCCAGCTGACAGATGTAAGCTCTTCAAATAACTTTTACAGTAGCCTGGTAAAATTATTTCAGGTTTGTAAAACTACTGTCTGTATGAAAATAGCTGACTGTAGCTGTAGTAATGTGGGTTTTTAGGATTCCATGTGCTCCCATTGTTTCCCTGCTCTGTATACTATTGGTTCATTTTGAAACATGCTCTGCTGTACCTGAAAACCTATTGGTGTGTTCCCCCCCTGTCAATTCTCCCCCTCCATCTCCCGGGACTGGCTCCAGGGGAGAAAAATCCCGCCCCTTCTCTTCCCCTTATAAGCCCATGTCTGCATCAGAGAGAGGTCTTCCATCTCTGAGCTGCCAGCCGCTGACCTACCCTCTTCTCCTTCCCCTGCAACCCCTTTTCCCCATACCCCAAATAAACCTCCCTGACAGAAGAGAGATGGAGTTCCAGTTCATTCCTTCATCTCACTACGTTTCCTGCTAGAATTTCTGTGGTTGGGAGACTCGCGCCACGCCCGTGGGACCCCGGGGGCCACCTGCTCCAGATCTGGTGGAATCATGAGGACCAGAGACTTTGCTCCGGGCGGGAGCCAGCCTGTGCCAC
>JAKEPQ010000921.1:0-33231 GCA_024500445.1 Entomyzon cyanotis
AAACACCCCATTGTGACTGGTCCAGATGCCCCATGCATCCTTGGCATAGACTATCTCAGGAGTGGATATTTCAAAGACCCAAAGGGACATCGCTGGGCTTTTGGGATAGCAGCCGTAGAGACGGAAGACATAAGACAACTGAATACCCTGCCCTGGTCTCTCAGACAAGCCATCCCTGCTGTAGGACTACTGAGAATTGAAGGACAGCGGGTACCATCGCCTAGAGCAACAGCAGTATACCGCGGAGCAATACCGCACTGACAGAGACTCTGTGGTCCCCATCCATAAGATGATTCGGGAACTGGAGAGCCAAGGGGTGGTCAGCAAGGCTACTCACCCTTTAACAGCCCTATATGGCCGGTGCGTAAGTCCAGTGAAGAATGGAGACTGACAGTGGATTACCGTGGCCTGAATGAAGTCACACCACCACTGAGTGCTGCTGTACCGGACATGCTAGAACTTCAGTACGAGCTGGAATCCAAAGCAGCAAAGTGGTATGCGATCATCGATATTGCCAATGCCTTTTTCTCCATTCCTCTGGCAGCAGAGTGCAGGCCTCAGTTTGCTTTCACCTGGAGGGGCGTGCGGTACACATGGAACCGACTGCCCCAGGGGTGGAAGCACAGTCCCACCATCTGCCATGGACTGATCCAGGCTGCACTGGAAAAGGCTGAGGCTCCAGAACATCTCCAGTACATTGATGACATCATTGTGTGGGGAGACACAGCAATAAAAGTATTTGGGAAAGGAGAAAAAATCATCCAAATTCTCCTGGAAGCCGGTTTCGCCATCAAAAAGAGCAAAGTCAAGGGACCTGCCCGAGACATCCAGTTCCTGGGAGTAAAGTGGCAAGACAGACGGTGTCAGATTCCTTCTGAGGTCATCAATAAGATCACCGCGATGTCTCCACCAACCAACAAGAAGGAGACGCAAGCTTTCCTAGGCGCCATAGGCTTTTGGAGAATGCACATCCCTGAGTACAGCCAGATTGTGAGTCCCTTCTCTACCTCATAACCTGCAAGAAGAACGATTTCCACTGGGGCCCAGAATAGCATCAAGCCTTCACCCAGATCAAACAGGAGATCGCTCATGCGGTAGCCCTTGGCCCAGTCAGGACAGGACCAGAGGTAAGGAATGTGCTTTACTCTGCAGCCGGGAGCCATGGTCTGTCCTGGAGCCTTTGGCAGAAGGTGCCTAGCGAGACTCGAGGGCGACCACTGAGATTCTGGAGTCGAGGTTACAGAGGGTCTGAAGTCAACTACACTCCCCCTGAGAAAGAAATCTTAGCAGCTTATGAAGGGAGTCCAAGCCACCTCAGAGGTGACTGGCACAGAAGCACAACTTCTCCTGGCACCCCGACTACCAGTGCTGGGGTGGGTGTTCAAGGGAAAGGTTTCCTCTACCCACCATGCCACCGACGCCACGTGGAGCAAATGGCAGTGCAAAGGAAAACCCATCTGGGCCGCTGAGATTTGGCAGGACATCGCCACCCGGGCAGAAAAGCTGAGCGTGAAAGTTCGACACGTGGATGCCCATATACCTAAGAGTCGGGCTAATGAACAGCATTGTAACAACGAGCAGGTGGACCGAGCTGCCAAGGTGGAAGTATCACAGGTAGATCTGGACTGGCAGCACAAAGGGAGAGTTATTTCTAGCTCGTTGGGCCCATGATGCCTCTGGTCATCAAGGGAGGGATGCAACGTACCGATGGGCTCGTGACCGAGGGGGTGGACTTGACCATGGACAACATCTCACAGGTCATCCACAGCTGTGAGACCTGCGCTGCAATAAAACAGGCCAAGCAGGTGAAGCCTCTGTGGTATGGTGGACAATGGACAAAGTATAGGTATGGGGAAGTATGGCAAGTTGACTACATCACCCTTCCCCAAACCCGCCAAGGAAAGCGCTACGTGCTGACCATGGTAGAAGCAACCACGGGATGGTTGGAGACCTACCCTGTGCCTCATGCTACTGCCCGGAACACCATCTTGGGGCTGGAAAAGCAAGTCCTGTGGAGACATGGTACCCCTGAGAGAATCGAGTCTGACAATGGAACCCATTTCAAGAATGGCCTCATAAGCACCTGGGCTAGAGAACATGGAATTGAATGGATATACCATATCCCCTATCATGCACCAGCTGCCGGGAAAGTTGAACGGTGCAACGGACTACTTAAGACAACTTTGAAGGCACTTGGGGGGGGAACCTTCAAAAATTGGGAACTGAACTTAGCAAAGGCCACCTGGATGGTTAACACAAGAGGTTCTATCAATCGAGCCGGTCCTGCCCAGTCCAAACCTTTGCACACAGTGGACGGAGATAAAGTCCCTGTGGTACACATAAGAGGCTTTTAGGAAAGACTGTTTGGATTAGTCCCACCTCAGGCAAAGGCAAACCCATCCGTGGGGTTGTTTTTGCCCAAGGACCTGGTTATACTTGGTGGGTGATGCAGACAGATGGGGAAACCCATTGGGTACCACGAGGAGACCTTATCTTAAGTGAGAACTCTGTAGATGGTAATAGAATAAGGGGTGGATAATGTCCTAGGTTGCAATATAGATGTATTTAAGTATTCTATTACCACCAGCTGTGGGCCGTTAGCTGCTATCACCTGCTAATGACCCACCCCCGGATGACAGACAATGGGCCATCAAGGACCCACCACATGACTCATGGACTTATCTCACCCTATTGTGAGATGCTCTGCCCAGGAGGGGAGGAGCCAGGTGTTCCCACCTGGATATAACCTGGCCTTGGAACTGCCTGAGCTAGCCCTGTCTACTGGGTTCCCAGAGGGAGAGCTACCACTGGATCTTCAGCTGGAGACTAGACCTTCACAGGATCACTGCTTCAACTGAACTACTTCATTTAGATTGCTACCACCACCCTAACAGGGTGTTAAGTTATATCTGACTTTGTCAGTGCTTTTCCTTGTATTATTTCACTTATTTTTAATTTCAATTTTGACTTGTGATCTCTCACTGGTTTGTTTTCAAACCAATACACCTTCTCTCACTAAATTACCTATTAGGCCTACTTTTCTAATAAAACAGATTTTACACAAACATGCCCTAATAATTTCCACCAGTAGATACTTCCTCCTATCTCCACAGTCAGGTATTTTTGTAAGGTTTATTCACAAAGCCTTCTGAATCTATAAAGCCCCATAAGAAAGTTATCAACATTCAAATACAACAAACTGACTCCTACACCTCAACAATCTGCTTGGGAATTTCCTTTTTTCCTATGTAGGTAAGAGAAAATCAAACAGATACTGGTTTCTAGTGTCCAGCATTAGCTTAGCAAGACCTCCGAAAGGCAGATTAAGAGCACAGATGTTTACTCTGCCATTGCTGACACAGGATCCTTCTGCACTACTTCCAACAGTCCAAGTGAGCAGGTAAGTCCCCCAAAACAGGACAGTTCTGCAGGGGTGGAGTGAGCCAAGTGCCATGCAGGTTAACAAGCCCAAAAAGCAGTCTGTACATGCATGTAATCTCTCCACATAAGCCTCACAGTGCACTGGATCTCAAAATGGGTCAGAATTTTCAGACACTGTTCTAATCACTCAGTAATATACACAATACACTCATGGCTCTGTGATTAGGAGGAAGAAAAAAGAGAACCAAATATTTGCATTCTTATAATAAAACAGTCTGGCTGATTTTACCTATACACATTTACATAATACTCAGAAAAATCCTGTCCAGTTGCAATTCCTTGTACACGCCTACTGAACATCCAGCCCAGGTGGATGCAACATCTCCCACGGTGGGAGCAGCAATGCCTTCAAGTGACATTCACAGCACAATTTTGAAGAGTATCACAGATAGCTCTTTTCCTACCTCAAAAGAGGCATATCCAGTAAAATCACAGAACAGTCTTAAGTTCCAGGCTTTAAAAGAAAGCACACTGTATTGTTTTCAATATACATTAAGCGTGGCTTTCAGCATTATTTATATTACATTGAAGCTGTTTATATAAGCCATCTAAGACTCTGGAGTTAAATGACAAAACTATTTTCATACACTGTTTACTCAAAAAAATAAACATGGTAATACAATTACTGAGTAAGTCTAAAGATGGGATAGCAGGTGAGCTTTCCAATAAGTTTTTGCATTCAGAAAAAGCAATGAGAATAAATGGAAACTTTAAAGATTGCTGTTAAAATAATTGTGCTTTCATCTGGTTTATATTAAAGTGTCTCCCTCATAAAGAGTACACTGCTGTAAATGTCAAGCTCTTTTAAGAGCAAAATACTCAAATTGCTCTTCAATAAACACTATTCCAAGCATTTACTACAGATTAAAGACAATTAAAATTCCTGATTTATTAGATACAACCACAAACACATAGAAAAGATTTGAAATCTACTATTTTCCCTTCCAGGAATATAAGGGAATGATTATATTTTACTTTCTCTGTGCATCTTGTAAAGAAAACTCTGAGTATGGTGACACTGCTACACGCACACTCCAAATCCAGGAGCAACCAGCAAGCTATTTTAAGAAATGCCACATGCCTTTGGGGGCTTACACTTCCTACATTCTACATTCCTTCCGCTTCAAGTGAACAAAAACTGCAATCTTTTGTAATTATTATCACAACACTTGGGATTTCAGCAGTTTGGGTTTCTAATAGCCAACACGTTATGGAGAACAGACCATAGCATGTACATCTGACAGCAGTTTGCTCCTGGTTCCTTCTGCAGCTCTCTCTGAAATGTTGCTAAATTTTCTCCCAGCCATGCAGTTACTGATGTAAGCTGGCCACAAGCAGACAGAAGAGCACACTGTAAAGGTAACTACTTCTAGTCACAATTACATCAAAGATGTGTATAGAAAGAAGTAACACATAAAATCTACATTGTAAGCATTACAATTTGAGCTTTTTAATCTCATTGTGGACTTTTGCAAATAAATTATTTTATCACCTGTAAAATCTTATACTAGATATAATTGTTAACATTTAATATTTGTCCTGTATCACAGAGAATAGATTTCTAGCAATTCAGATTTGATCAGATGCTGACGTGATGCTATTGACACATTGGGCCCCAAGTCCAGCTTCCTAAAGTCACATGGTTGCAGCATTTCAAAATGTTCCTACTCATCTTTGGCAACCTTTGGGTAAGCTGGGTGTTTCTTTCTACTGAATGAGACCCAATTTGACAAAATTGTAAGATTTTACTATTTAACTGAAAATTAGCCTACAGCATACCTATTTGGAGCAGGCTCATTTTAAGCTTGGCTTTTACTATTCCAAACACAATGTTCAAACATTGACACATTTCAAGAGAACTTCCACGTACAGAAATACAATGAGAGAAAGCAAGTCTTTGTAAATTGTTGAGTCAAAAATATTTACGAGTTCTCTGGAGATTATTCAACGTAAGTATTTTTTGCTATTCAGTACTACCTTGGTTGAGAAAGAGAAGCAAAACTTCTAATTTACTACAAAGAAATAGATCCTTTTCTTACAATAAAAACACAAAGTCAGAAGTTTATAAACACAACAACTATCAGATTCAAATCACACACATTCAATATGCATTCTGCTGAGTAACTGTCCTCTATGTAAGAGCTGACTACTTTCCTAAAATTTTCTGATACAAAAGCTGACAAAATATCAAAGATGTTTCCTTGCAATTGTATGAACCTAACTCACAGGCAGGTTTGTAAAATTTCAGATTTGGAGAAGAAAACTAAGACACTACATTTTCTTTTGCGTATTTTACAGTATACCAAATACTGTAATAAAACCAAGTAGTAAAAATTCTAAAACCATTACTCTGCCTGGACTGCAATAAAACATTTGTACACTTTAGGCACCAGAAACACACATAAATCAGAGTAGCATCTGCAGCCCATGACCCATACATAAAACCTGAACATTAACATCATTTTTGGGGAGACAGCTGCAGTCAGACCTTGGCAAAGCGCCATAAAATAAATACCACAACTCTCCTTGATACACTGGGTAAGAACCGTTTAAACACTCCTTTCCACACACAGCAGAAAAGCTACTTTGAAGACTTTACAGGAGCACAGGAACGTGTGCGAGCTGTACGCCAGGGACAAAAAACCCCAAACCCTAAACAAACAAAAACCCCACACCAAAACCAACCAAGCAAAATTAAAAAAAAAAAAAAAAATTAAAAATTTTTAAAAGGAAAAGGTAAATAGATTCAAATGCAAGGAGAAGAAAACTGTCTTTGTGCAATACGTAGAAGCAAAAGAAAGCCCATTTACACGGGCTAGGAGACATCCTCGGCCCCACAAAGCGCCACCGCTCCGCAGGCCGGTGGCGACGGGGACGGGCGGGGGGAAGAGAAAGCGGTGGGAAAGGCCGGTCGGGATCCGAGGGACAAGCCGCCCGTCTGCCAGCCTCCGCCGCGGACGCATGCACCTCCCAGCCCGCGCTTCGCGGCTCGCTCCCTATTTAAAGGCTGATGTGGTGTTTAAATGGAGAGGCGGTGACGTGGGGCTAGAAAGCACCTTCCCATCCTAGCAGAGTCTATATTAGAGAGCGGCAATAGCGCTATATAAACAGGGCAGCCACAGGGAGGAGGAACACAAGGAGCAGGGAGGCAGAAAGGCAGGGGGAAGCCATGATGGATCTGAGAGCCACAAACAAGGGGGCCGAGCCCGCCGCCGGGACGCCGGGTTTGTCTCGTCCAGCGCTTCGGGGCGGGGGTCGCGGCCGGGGTCGCGCCGGGGAGCGGAGCGGCGGCCGGGGGGCTCGGTGGCAGCGCAGGTCTGTGTGACTGCTTGTTGCAAACCTCTGTGAGTACAAGTGCAGCAGCGAGCCACCCGTCAAGGTGCAGAAAGCACGAGAAGGGAACGGGGGAGAGGTTTGGGGCTTTTTTTTTTTTTTCCTTCTCTCTTTTTAAAATAAATATTGCCTCGCTCGCCAGAGTTGAGGGCTTTCACCCGGCTTTAGCCGATCCGGCCGGACTTGGATAAGTGCTTTTCAACCATCGTCTCCTTCTTACAAAGCAACATAAAATGGCTCCACCGGAGCCCGGGCGGGCTTCCCCGACACCGCAGAACCGAAAGCTGGCTCGGGCGCCCCTTCCCCTCGCCTCGGGGCGGGCGTTATCGCCCGCGCTCTTCCGGCTCTCGCCCCTTCCCCGGGCGCCTCCCGGCGGCGGCGCCCCCGCCCGATGGCCCTTCCTTCCCTTCCCCGCCGGACCCCCGGCCTCCCCGCGGGGCCGCCCCCGGGCCGTCGCCCCGTGCCCCCGCCGCCTCTCTCTCCCCACCGCCGGGCGCCACAAGTTGGCTGCCGCCGCGGGGGCGAGGCTGCCCCGCGCCCCCGCCCGCCGGGGGCCGGGACCGCCCGAGGCGGACGGCGGGAGGGAAGGGAGTGCGGGGGAGGGGGCGGCGGGCCCCGCCGGCCCCCTCCGCCCGCGCTGCCCCCGGGACCCCCCTCGCCCCCCGACCCGGTCCTTACCACGGGGTTTGTGTTAGTCGAGCTCGCCATGTCCCGAGCCCCCCGGGACGCCCCCAACCGCGGGGGGGAGTCGCCCCTAAAACAATAAACCTGCCCGGCTGCGTCCCCCCAGCGCCCGCGCGTCCCGCCCCGGCTCACGGGCGGCCCCGCGGCCTGTGCCGGGCTCGCTCGCGGCCCCGGGGCTGCAGCCGCCGCGCTGCCGCCTCGCCCCTTTATATAGCGCGAGCCGAGCACTGCGCGAGCGGCCGGCGAGCGGGGGACGCGGGCGGGGGGCGCGAGGCACCGCGAGAGCTGCCGCGAGACCGCGCCGGGCCCGGAGGCGTCACGTTGGGCGCTCCGCCCTCGCCGCCATGACACCTACCGAGGCGGAAGTGGCTGCGCGAGGCGGCCCGGCCGGGCCCTACCGAGGCGGAAGCGTCTCGCAGCTCCCCGTAGCGTCGTCCCCGCCCGGCGTGCGACGTCACGAGGCGCGCGCGGCTGACGGCGATGGGCGTTGGGCGGTGCCTGGTCTCGCGCGGGACAGAAACACGGAACCGTTTAGTTCTGAAAAGCCCTGTGAGGCCTTGGGGTCTAACCAGTGACCAAACATCACCCTATCAGCTAGACCAGAGCACTAAGTGTCACGTCCAGTTTTTACTTAAGCACTTCCACAGATGTTGACTCCACCAGCTCCCTGGGCAGCCCACTCCAATGTCTAATCACCCTTTATGTGGAGAAATTCCTCCTGATGTCCAACCTCAACCTCCCCTGGTCCTCCTGTGCTGTCACTGGTTGCCTGGCAGAAGAGGCCGATCCCTACCTGGCTACAACCTCCTTTCAGGTAGTTGTAGAGCGCAAAAAAGGCCCCCATGAGCCTCTTCCAGGCTAAACAATCCCAGCTCCCTCAGCTGCTCCTCATCAGACTTGAGCTCCAGACCCTTCACCAGCTTCGTTCCCGTTCTGTGGACACACTCCAGCACATCAACGTCCTCCCTGAACTGAAGCACCCAGAACTGGACACAGGATTCGAGGTGCAGCCTCACCAGCATCAAATACCGGGAGATGATCGCTGCCCTGGTTCTGCTGGCCACACTGTTGCTGATACACCTGGGCACACACTCTGACTCATGTTCAGCTGCTGTTGACCAGGGCTGGGCTGTGGTGGCCACACCAGGGCAGAGCACCAGGAACAGGGCTGGCAGCCCTCACAAAGGAGGTGGCTCAGGCCCTGCTGTCCATACTGCTGGTCACAGCTGGTGCCAGGCTCTACAGGAATTAACATGCCTCACCTCAGTCCCCAGGAGCTTGCTCCAAGGCAATTAAAAACTGCAGGTAACCACGACAAGGCAGAAATGGCTCTTCCTGAGCCCTTCTTGGCATTGTGAGGGTTGGTGCCTTCCATCCCAAGCAGCTGAGAAAGGCTGCCTGGGCCAAGGTGCCGCTCTCGCAGGCTGTGTGCCAGCATGTGGGCTGGTAACTGAGGATGGAGCTGGCCAGGAACAGGGAGGCACCACAACCTAAGAATTTACAGATGTCCTTTCTCAGGGTCTCGTCAAGGCCCAAAAGTGCTCATTGATCTTTTAACCGTTCTTCACAGAATTGGTGGCAATAGGATCTCCCAGCTGTGCAAACGGTTGTCAGAGCTCTGCCAGCTGGTTTAACTTCCATTTTTCCCTCTTTATTGTCATTTTTACCATTTGCTTTTTATCCTCTTTATGTAAGCTATGAGAGGCATGTAATATGGGAAAATCTTCTCAACTCTGAGTATTGTTCCATCAGTGTTAACCAATCCCACCCTCACCCAGTGCTTAGCACAACTTCTGAACTCCATTCATCCCTTAGATCTCCACCAATAACTCACCTGCATATAGTCCTTTCAAGCATAAATGAAAAATAACATTGAATTCTGACTTGGCATACACAAGGCATAGTAGGTTACATCTCTTCAGCAATTATGGTGGTGTAAACTACATTTGTTATGTAACCTTCAGCCTGAAGTCCTCTGTATTAACTAGCCCAAGTAACAAGTTCAGGAAATCCTGTCTGGTATCTTTTGATGGGGAGGAGTTTGTTAGTGGGTATAGTGGGTACAGGAGGCCTTCCCCTTGATTCCTCAAAGCCTTTCGTTTCTACAGTAACAAACACCACCTTCCCTGCTGGAGCACAGACTTTGTACAGGTTCATGACTGTTTTAGAGAGGGTCAGCTGATGTCCTGGGTTGCAATATAGATGTATTTAAGTATTCTATTACCACCAGCTGTGAGCCGTTAGCTGCTATCACCTGCTAATGACCCACTCCCAATGACAGGCAATGGGCCATCAGGGACCCACCACATGACTCATGGACTTATCCCATTGTGGGATGCTCTGCCCAGGAGGGAGGAGCCAGGTGTTCCCACCTGGATATAACCTGGCCTTGGAACTGCCTGAGCTAGCCCTGTCTACTGGGTTCCCAGAGGACAAGAGCTACTACTGGATCTTCAGCTGGAGACTAGACCTTCACAGGATCACCGCTTCAACTGGACTACTTCAGTTGGACTGCTACTACCACCCTAACAGGGTGTTAGGTTGTATCTGACTTTGTCAGTGCTTTTCCTTGTATTATTTCACTTATTTTTAATTTCAATCTTGACTTGTGATCTCCCACTGGTTTGTTTTCAAACCAATACATATTTTGGCACCCAACGTGGGGCACGACCTGGAGGAACTCAGAAATCCTATCACCATGATTCTCAGCTTATCTATGTGGGTACTGTATCTCGCTCTCTATACTTTCCCTCAAATGGGAAACTATCTGCCCGTCGTGTTGCTTCTATTGCGACCAGGGAATGGCATGAGAATTGCTTTATTGGTTTATTATGCCTATTGTATGATAACCTGTGAGGCAATGAATACCATTCGGAACATATACTCAGTTGCGTCTGCCTGGCCTAATCTGAGCCACTACGTCTGGGACCTCCTCAGCAATCATACCCAGCCTTTGGGGTTAGGAGGAGAGAGCGTTTTCTTCCAGCCTTTCAGGTCAGGCACAGCCGTTTTTGACAATATTGAGTTCTCTCTGGATGCTAAGGATGGCATAGTCTTTTTGTCAGTTCTGTTTTCTTTGACCAGCACCGTGTACCTCATGCTGAAAATCAGAACAGTATTTTGTCTTCCTGAGGAGGAGAAACGAAGCAAATCAGTAGGCAAGAGGAAAAGAATCAAAGAGCAGTCGATGTCTCAACACAGACCATCGCCAAATCGGAACAGCCGAAGCCGGTAGCAGTTGCCCCCGTCCAGAAAAAGAAATCCAAGAGCAAATCAGTCCGCATAGCGACTGATGAGGATGCAGCAGGACCATCACACCAAGCAGAAGAGACAGAGCCGGAGATCATCACTCGCTCTCTATCCCTGGGGGAGCTGCGTGACCTACGGAGGGAATTCACCCGGCAGGCGAACGAGTCCATCTTGACCTGGCTGCTCCGCATCTGGGACGCCGCAGCTAATGACACCATTCTGGATGGAAGTGAGGCCAGGCAACTGGGATCCCTGTCCCAGGATGTGGTCATTGACCAGGGGATTGGGAGAACCCAGGAAACTCTCAGCCTCTGGCGGCGATTGCTGGTGAGTGTACGGGACAGATACCTCTGCAAAGAAGACCTTCAGATGCATCAAAGAAAATGGAACACAATCGAACAAGGTATCCGATGCCTGAGGGAATTGGCCGTGCTAGAGATCATTTTCTCAGAAAACGAGAGATTCCCTAAGAGCCCAGATAATGTCCAATGCACTTCACAAATGTGGCTAAGATTCACGCGGCTTGGACCAGAGATATACTCTCGTTACCTGGCAACACTGCAGTGGAGGGAAGGCGAAGACAAGGTGGGCGTGTTAGCAAACAAACTGAGAATTTACGAGGACACTGTCACCGCTCCACTACGCACCCAGGTCTCATCGGTGGAAACAAACCTGGCCGAGCAAGTCCGGAGCTTAATTGAAGAGAGCCACCAGAAACTAAGGAAAGAGCTCAAAGAAGGAATTTACCATGCCTCACCGAAACCAACCAGAGACTCTGCCATCAGGAGCAGACGTCCCCCAGCCAAGGAAAGAAGACAAACTCCGCGACGTGACCTCTGGTTTTTCCTAAAGGAGCATGGGGAAGACATGAGAAAGTGGGATAGGAAACCCACCTCCTCCTTAGCAGCCCGAGTATGTGAATTGAAAAGAGAAACATCCACTTCAGGAGGCTCATCTAGGTTCAACACTGCCCCAGTCTCTTGTGGACAGAACCCCAGACAGAATGGAAATGATAATATGACTGGTCCTCTTGAAGGGACCTCAGGAACACATTTACAGGAGGAGAGCATCATGCACCAAAACCAGGATTAGAGGGGCCCTGCCTCTAGCCAGGTAGAGGAAAGGGATAACCGGATCTATTGGACTGTGTGGATCCGATGGCCTGGCACGTCTGACCCACAAAGATATACGGCTTTGGTTGATACCGGCGCTCAATGCACCCTGATGCCATCCAGGTATGTGGGGACTGAATCCATTTCTATTTCTGGGGTGACAGGAGGATCCCAGCAGCTGACTGTACTGGAAGCTGAAGTGAGTTTAACTGGGAATGAGTGGCA
Source organism: Entomyzon cyanotis (assembly GCA_024500445.1). Taxonomy (NCBI): domain Eukaryota; kingdom Metazoa; phylum Chordata; class Aves; order Passeriformes; family Meliphagidae; genus Entomyzon; species Entomyzon cyanotis. The sequence continues at coordinate 12,045 of JAKEPQ010000921.1, forward strand.
GAAACACCCCATTGTGACTGGTCCAGATGCCCCATGCATCCTTGGCATAGACTATCTCAGGAGTGGATATTTCAAAGACCCAAAGGGACATCGCTGGGCTTTTGGGATAGCAGCCGTAGAGACAGAAGACATAAGACAACTGAATACCCTGCCTGGTCTCTCAGACAAGCCATCTGCTGTAGGACTACTGAGAATTGAAGAACAGCGGGTACCAATCGCTACAGCAACAGCGCACCGCCGAGCAATACCGCACGGACAGAGACTCTGTGGCCCCCATCCATAAGATGATTCGGGAACTGGAGAGCCAAGGGGTGGTCAGCAAGGCCCACTCACCCTTTAACAGCCCTATATGGCCGGTGCGTAAGTCCAGTGAAGAATGGAGACTGACAGTGGATTACCGTGGCCTGAATGAAGTCACACCACCACTGAGTGCTGCTGTACCGGACATGCTAGAACTTCAGTACGAGCTGGAATCCAAAGCAGCAAAGTGGTATGCGGCCGTCGACATTGCCAATGCCTTTTTCTCCATTCCTCTGGCAGCAGAGTGCGGGCCTCAGTTTACTTTCACCTGGAGAGGTGTGCGGTACACATGGAACCGACTGCCCCAGGGGTGGAAGCACAGTCCCACCATCTGCCATGGACTGATCCAGGCTGCACTGGAAAAGGGTGAGGCTCCAGAACATCTCCAGTACATTGATGACATCATTGTGTGGGGGGACACAGCAACAGAAGTATTTGGGAAAGGAGAAAAATCATCCAAATTCTCCTGGAAGCCGGTTTTGCCATCAAGAAGAGTAAAGTCAAGGGACCTGCCCGAGAGATCCAGTTCCTGGGAGTAAATTGGCAAGATGGACGGCGTCAGATTCCTTCTGAGGTCATCAATAAGATCACCGCGATGTCTCCACCAACCAACAAGAAGGAGACGCAAGCTTTCCTAGGCGCCATAGGCTTTTGGAGAATGCACATCCCTGAGTACAGCCAGATCGTGAGTCCTTTCTACCTCATAACCCGCAAGAAGAACGATTTCCACTGGGGCCCTGAACAGCAACAAGCCTTCACCCAGCTCAAACAGGAGATCGCTCATGCGGTAGCCCTTGGCCCAGTCAGGACAGGACCAGAGGTAAGGAATGTGCTTTACTCTGCAGCCGGGAGCCATGGTCTGTCCTGGAGCCTTTGGCAGAAGGTGCCTGGTGAGACTCGAGGCCGACCACTGGGATTCTGGAGTCGAAGTTACAGAGGGTCTGAAGTCAACTACACTCCCACCGAGAAAGAAATCTTGGCAGCTTACGAAGGAGTCCAAGCCGCCTCAGAGGTGATCGGCACAGAAACACAACTTCTCCTTGCACCCCGACTGCCAGTGCTGGGGTGGACGTTCAAGGGAAGGGTTCCCTCTACCCACCATGCCACTGATGCCACGTGGAGCAAATGGATTGCCCTCATCACACAGCGCGCCCGTATTGGAAACCCGAATCGCCCTGGGATTCTGGAAATTATAACAAACTGGCCTGAAGGTGAGACTTTTAAATTATCTTCAGAAGAAGCAGAGGAGCAAGTAGCACGTGCCGAGGAAGCACCCCCGTATAACGAGCTGCCGGAGAGTGAAAGATGCTATGCCCTCTTCACCGATGGTTCCTGCCGAATTGTAGGCGCAGATCGGAAATGGAAAGCTGCAGTATGGAGCCCCACACAACAAGTTGCACAGGCTACCGAGGGACAAGGTGGATCGAGTCAGGTCGCGGAGCTTAAAGCCGTCCAGTTGGCTTTGGATATTGCCGAACGAGAGAAATGGCCAAGGCTCTATCTCTACACCGACTCCTGGATGGTAGCCAACGCGCTATAGGGATGGTTAGATCGCTGGCGAAAGGCCAACTGGCAGCGCAGAGGAAAACCCATCTGGGCCGCTGAGATTTGGCAGGACATCGCCGCCCGGGCAGAAAAGCTGACCGTGAAAGTTCGACACGTGGATGCCCATATACCTAAGAGTCAGGCTAATGAAGAGCATCGTAACAACGAGCAAGTGGACCGAGCTGCCAAGGTGAAAGTGTCACAGGTGGATCTGGACTGGCAGCACAAAGGAGAGTTATTTCTAGCTCGTTGGGCCCATGATGCCTCTGGTCATCAAGGGAGGGATGCAACGTACCGATGGGCTCATGACCGAGGGGTGGACTTGACCATGGACAACATCTCACAGGTCATCCACAGCTGTCAGACTTGTGCTGCAATGAAACAGGCCAAGCGGGTGAAGCCTCTGTGGTATGGTGGACGATGGTCAAAGTACAGGTATGGGGAAGTATGGCAAGTTGACTACATCACCCTTCCCCAAACCCGCCAAGGAAAGCGCTACGTGTTGACCATGGTGGAAGCAACCACAGGATGGTTAGAGACCTACCCTGTGCCTCATGCTACTGCCCGGAACACCATCTTGGGTCTGGAAAAGCAAGTCCTGTGGAGACATGGTACCCCTGAGAGAATCGAGTCTGACAATGGAACCCATTTCAAGAATGGCCTCATAAACACCTGGGCTAGAGAACATGGAATTGAATGGATATACCATATCCACTATCATGCACCAGCTGCCGGGAAAGTTGAACGGTGCAACGGACAACTTAAGACAGCTTTGAAGGCACGTGGCGGGGGAACATTCAAAAATTGGGAACTGAACTTAGCAAAGGCCACCTGGATGGTTAACACAAGAGGTTCTATCAATCGAGCCGGTCCTGCCCAGTCCAAACCTTTGCACACAGTGGATGGAGATAAAGTCCCTGTGGTACACATAAGAGGCTTTTTAGGAAAGACTGTTTGGATTAGTCCCACCTCAGGCAAAGGCAAACCCATCCGTGGGGTTGTTTTTGCCCAAGGACCTGGTTATACTTGGTGGGTGATGCAGGCAGATGGGGAAACCCGTTGTGTACCACAAGGAGACCTTATCTTAAGTGAGAACTGTGTAGATGGTAATAGAATAAGGGGTGGATAATGTCCTGGGTTGCAATATAGATGTATTTAAGTATTCTATTACCACCAGCTGTGAGCAGTTAGCTGCTATCACCTGCTGATGACCCACTCCCGATGACAGGCAATGGGCTATCTGTTAGCTGTTATCAGCTGCTAATGACCCTCCCCGGATGACAGACAATGGGCCATCAGGGACCCACCACATGACTCATGGACTTATCTCATCCCATTGTGGGATGCTCTGCCCAGGAGGGAGGAGCCAGGTGTTCCCACCTGGATATAACCTGGCCTTGGAACTGCCTGAGCTAGCCCTGTCTACTGGGTTCCCAGAGGACAAGAGCTACCACTGGATCTTCAGCTGGAGACTAGACCTTCACAGGATCACCGCTTCAACTGGACTACTTCAGTTGGACTGCTACTACCACCCTAACAGGGTGTTAGGTTGTATCTGACTTTGTCAGTGCTTTTCCTTGTATTATTTCACTTATTTTTAATTTCAATCTTGACTTGTGATCTCCCACTGGTTTGTTTTCAAACCAATACAGTTGATTAAGACACTTTTCACTGTGCACATTGCTGGAGCCCTGGGCAAAAAAATGGCATAGTTTACAAAGTTCTCCCATTCTCACCCATCCAACTTCACCTTTTTGCTGGAGTTTCCCACCTGCATAGCACAGCCAACAGGACTGAAGAGGATCTGCACACTCAGAAGCCCTAATTTATGATCTGATGAATGAATTACAGGATGATTGAGATGCTGGTGTTTACTTGACTTCTGATGCCTCTGATAGGAAGGTAGTAGTCTCTTGCAGAGAGTTTGTATTTCACTGTGAAACAAAACTGCTGGAATGACTAGCATGTTACCGGGGAGGAATCAGGCTGCCATTCATACCCCTTTTCTTTTCAAAACAAGGCATTGCATGGCTATAGTTTCCTACCATGGAACCCCCTCCTAGTTTTTTTAACTATTTAGTAAGCCACTGAAAATTTAACACGTGGGCATGTTAGCAGTACTGCCTCAGTCTGGTATCGTGCTCCTTTCATATTTCATCAGACTGCCTTCCCAGAAGGCAAGACCCACGTGCACAGCCCTCTCACAGTTTCTCAGGCACTGATATCCAGTTGTGGCACAGCACTGCAAACCCGAGTGCCTCCAAAGAATATTGTTGTGAACAAAACCAAGCCCTCATGAGAAATGCCCCATTGAGTCAGACTAATGGTCCATCTAATTCATGTCAATTCAGCGGCTGCATGGGGAATCAAGCAAGTTGGCCACTTCCTGAAGCCTGTTCACCTTGGCTGCCTGCTGTATGGATGTTATGGGATTCTGCTTCATTTCGCATTTTGTAAGACTGGAATAACCTATATGCTTATGTATAGTGCAGGAGTAACGCTGATAATCTTGGGAGCATCAGAAGGCATAAGCTACCTAACAGCATAACTTTTATAGTTATCTGTATTTGTCTGCCAGCATTCTCCTTTGTTTGCTGGGCAAGCATGAATCTTACTGTCTTACCTTGTCTGTCATCTTTCTCCCTGAGGTTTCCACCACTGACAACTCAGGGTGGCTTCACAAGGTTTAGCAATAACGTCAGGTGTACTGTTGGGTGGGCACTTCTGTTTTAGCTATTGTGCTGTCTAGACCTGAACCCCATAGTGAAGATGGACATTGCATCGAGAGCAAAGATGATGGCATTTGGATAAGCTTTTTCATTCAATGCAAAAATTGTGCCAAATATGTGATAGTGTAGGAAAAAGTCCATTTGTGCACAAGATCGAAAGCTGATCCTTGGTGTGTTAGAGAAGGAAATGAAAAGTTCCCACTCAATCCTATACACAATCATATTTCTTTCTCTACCAAATGTTTGAGACAGAGACAAACCATCTTTTACAGCCAACATTTTGCACTCAGAGACCCAGTCTACACTGAGTGCCCTGAATGATTCCTGTTCTGTTCAGAAGCATCCCTTGCTTCTCCTCAGCAGAGCAAATGACTTACCACTGCAACAGTAAGTAGCTAAATTAATACAAAGGGTCTGGGATATGGGGTTATTGGTAGTTCATCTTTGTAGTCTGCCATGGAACTACTTCTTTTAGAAGAGAGATTTTTGAACCTGTGAGTAGGAAGGTGCAGGGGGTGGGGGAGGGAGAAATAAATACTCTTCAATATGATTTTTGGGTTCATCACCCTTCCATTTTAAAGTTCTTGGCAAGTACTAATGGGTTGTTCTACACAGCATATCTTTCAACAAGACATTTGCAGAGGGATAACTGATGTATAAGTATTTGCTAATGGGGGAGGGATGGGACACACTTGAATCTAGAAAGTCAAAGATACAAAGTGTCCATGATTGCCACAGAAAGCCACCAGCTAGCAGCTGAACTGGAAGAAAGAACCACAAAATCTTGACGCTAAGTTGAAACACATTCAGTGTAAGTTGCAGTCTTAATTTCTATTTCTCTGTGTTGTTTAGTTGGGTTTGAGGGTGTCTTGGTTTGAAAGACAGGTGTCTGCCAAGAGAGGTTGAACCCTCCCCAGGACAGAGAATGTGATTTCCTTTCCTCCCTCCCTCCGAATTATTCAATTTTGTAAATCAAGGGCTTTCAGGCAAAGGTATGGGAAAAAAGGAATATCAGTTCTTTACTAGTATCTATAAACAAGCAATAACAATAATAGCAACCACAACTAGAACCAGAAAACCAATAGCAGATGGCTTGTGAGCTGCTGAACCTTTGCCCGTGTGGTGTAATCACGGTTGCAAGCAGCAGGGGCGCTGTTGAGCTCCCGGCCGGGCAGGGCAGGCGCGATGACTCCTGAGCGGCTGCAGGTGGCGCTGCTGAGCTCCCGGCCGGGCAGGGCAGGTGCGATGACTCCCGAGCGGCTGCAGGTGGCGCTGTGGCGCAGGGTCAGGTCAGTGTCCAGCAGCTGGTGATGGCGGACAGGCTGAGAAAGCGCGGAGGGCAGCGAAACGGCTCGGAGCAGCGAGCAAGCAGGGCAGCAGGGCGGGCGCCGGCTCTCTCTCTCCCCCAGCCACCAGCGAGGCAGCAAAGATTTCTGCAGTCACAGCAGACGCCGCGGTCTCGTGCGGCAGAGGGCGGGGGGCAGGCAGCAGGGGCCGCGGGACTCTCCCAGCAGCAGCCGCGAGGAAACGCAGCCCGGGGGCGGGGAACGCGCTCTTCCCCGTGGGGAGAAAAGGTTGAATCCAAGCTCACCCAGTCAGGAGAAGAGAAAACAGGGCACAGTTGGATTCCCTCTGGTCCCAGCCGAAAAGCAAAGAGCAGCCTCTCCTCTCAGCGTCCAAACCACGAGAGAGAGTGAGTCTCCCGTTTCAAGGGCTGGGTGTTCCCTTACCCTGCCTCGCCCAAGCCCACCTTTGTCTTTTGATTACTCTAAACATCTAACTATTTGTTGCTTAGTAACGGGAATGGGAAGAAATTCTCAACCCCCGACATCATCCACCCCGAATTTTTCCCATTCCAACATGTTACATTGAGCTTAAACATTTAAATTATATACACACATGCATTACTCTAATTATATACATATATACATACAGATATGGATACAGGCACAGTGTTATGGGCAATTCAACCCCAACTAAGGTCTCCCTGCGGTATGCATCGTGCTTCTCCATCCTTTTGCATCACCCACCAGGTACACCCTGGTCCCTGAGCGAAAACAACCCCACGGGTGGGTTTGTCTTTGCCTGAGGCAGAATTAATCCAAACAGTTTTCCCTAGCATGCCTCTCATGTGTACCACTGGAACTTTATCCCCGTCTGCTGTTTGCAGGGGTTCAGATTGGGCAGGGCCAGCTCGGCTGGTGGAACCTCGGGTGTTAACTAGCCAGGTGGCCTTGGCTAGATGCTGTTCCCAACCTTTAAAAGTCCCCCCGCCTAAAGCTTTCAAGGTGGTTTTTAGCAGACCATTGCATCGCTCCACTTTGCCAGCAGCAGGTGCATGATAAGGAATGTGGTACACCCACTCAATGCCATGTTCCCTAGCCCAGGTGTTTATGAGGCTATTTTTAAAATGAGTCCCATTGTCTGACTCAATTCTCTCAGGGGTACCATGCCTCCACAGGACTTGGTTTTCAAGGCCCAGGATGGTGTTACGGGCAGTGGCGTGAGGCACAGGGTAGGTTTCCAACCACCCCGTGGTGGCTTCTACCATTGTGAGCACGTAGCGCTTGCCATGACGGGTTTGAGGCAGTGTGATGTAATCAATCTGCCAGGCCTCTCCATACTTATATTTAGACCACCTCCCACCATACCACAGGGGTTTCACCCGCTTGGCTTGCTTGATGGCAGCACACGTCTCACAATTATGGATTACCTGGGAGATACAGTCCATGGTTAGATCCACCCCTCGGTCTCGTGCCCACTTGTAGGTGGCATCTCTGCCCTGATGGCCAGAGGCATCATGGGCCCATCGAGCTAGGAACAGCTCCCCCTTGTGTTGCCAATCCAAATCTATCTGTGACACTTTTATCTTTGCGGCCTTATCCACCTGTTCGTTGTTTCGGTGTTCCTCATTAGCTCGGCTCTTGGGGACATGGGCATCCACATGACGGACTTTCACAGGTAGCTTCTCCACCCTAGTGGCAATGTCCCGCCACTCATCAGCAGCCCAGATTGGTCTTCCTCTACGCTGCCAGCTGGCCTTTTTCCACCTTTCCAACCAACCCCATAGAGCATTGGCTACCATCCATGAATCAGTGTAGAGGTACAGCTTCGGCCACTTCTCTCTTTCAGCAATGTCCAGGGCCAGCTGGACAGCTTTGAGTTCAGCAAGTTGACTTGATCCCCCCTCTCCTTCTTTAGCCTCTGCGACCTGTCGTGTGGGGCTCCATACAGCTGCTTTCCACTTCCTATTTGCCCCCACAATACGACAGGAACCATCAGTGAACAGAGCGTAGCATGTTTCATCTTGTGGCAGTTGGTTGTAAGGTGGAGCTTCCTCTGCACGAATCACTTGTTCCTGCTCCTCTTCATCTGTGAGGCCAAAGTTTTCACCTTCGGGCCAATTTGTAATTATTTCTAAGATCCCAGGGCGATTCGGGTTTCCAATACGGGCGCGCTGTGTGATGAGAGCAATCCATTTGCTCCACGTGGCATCGGTGGCGTGGTGGGTTGAGGGAACCTTTCCCTTGAACATCCACCCCAGCACTGGCAGTCGGGGTGCAAGAAGAAGTTGTGCTTCCGTACCAATTACCTCTGAGGCGGCTTGGACTCCTTCATAGGCTGCTAGGATTTCCTTCTCGGTGGGAGTATAGTTGGCTTCGGACCCTCTGTAACTTCGGCTCCAGAATCCTAGTGGTCGTCCTCGAGTCTCGCCAGGCACCTTCTGCCAAAGGCTCCAGGACAGACCATTTCCCCCGGCTGCGGAGTAGAGCACATTCTTCACTTCTGGTCCTGTCCTGACTGGACCAAGAGCTACTGCATGAGCGATCTCCTGCTTGATCTGGACGAAGGCTTGTTGCTGTTCAGGGCCCCAGTGGAAATCATTCTTCTTGCGGGTCACCAGGTAGAGAGGACTCACAATCTGGCTGTACTCGGGGATATGCATCCTCCAGAAACCTATGGCGCCTAGGAAGGCTTGCGTCTCCTTCTTGTTGGTTGGTGGGGACATCGCTGTGATCTTGTTGATGACTTCGGTAGGAATCTGACGTCGGCCATCTTGCCACTTCACTCCTAGGAACTGGATCTCTTTGGCAGGCCCCTTGACTTTGCTCTTCTTGATGGCAAAACCGGCTTCCAGGAGAATTTGGATGATTTTCTCTCCTTTCTCAAACACTTCTTCCGCTGTGCTCCCCCACACAATGATGTCGTCGATGTACTGCAGATGTTCCGGAGCCTCACCCTTTTCCAGAGCAGCCTGGATCAGTCCATGGCAGATGGTGGGACTGTGCTTCCACCCCTGGGGCAGTCGGTTCCAGGTATACTGCACGCCCCTCCAGGTGAAAGCAAACTGAGGTCTGCACTCTGTTGCCAGAGGAATGGAGAAAAATGCATTTGCAATGTCAATAGTGGCATACCATTTTGCTGCCTTGGACTCTAGCTCATACTGGAGCTCCAGCATGTCTGGCACAGCAGCACTCAGAGGTGGAGTCACCTCATTCAAGGCACGATAGTCCACAGTCAATCTCCATTCTCTGTCAGATTTGCGCACAGGCCAGATGGGGCTGTTAAAGGATGAGTGGGCCTTGCTGACCACCCCTTGGCTCTCCAGCTCACGGATCATCTTGTGGATGGGAACCACAGCATCTCGATTAGTCCTGTATTGCCGGCGGTGCACTGTCGAGGTGGCAATTGGTACTTGCTGGTCCTCCACCTTCAAAAGTCCAACTGCAGAAGGGTTCTCTGATAGTCCAGGCAAAGTGTTCAATTGCCTCACACCCTCTGCCTCGACAGCAGCTATTCCAAAAGCCCACTTGAGTCCTTTTGGGTCTTTGAAATAGCCGTTACGGAGGAAGTCTATGCCTAGAATACATGGAGCCTCTGGGCCAGTCACAATGGGATGTTTTTGCCACTCCTTCCCAGTCAGGCTCACCTCGGCTTCAACCAGGGTCAACTGCTGTGATCCCCCGTCACCCCAGCAATAGAAATGGATTCTGCTCCCGCAAGTCCCGATGGCATTAGGGTACACTGCGCACCTGTATCAACTAGTGCTTCATATTTCTGTGGCTCTGATGTGCCAGGCCATCGAATCCACACAGTCCAAAAAACACGGTTTTCCCGTACCTCTACCTGGCTAGAGGCAGGGCCCCTCTAGCACTGGTTATCATTCCCTTCCTGGTCATACATTCTAGAGGTTCCTTCAAGGGGATCTGACCCATCATCTTCCCTTCTATTGTACCTAGCAGGTCGGCCACGGGAAGCTGCGGCTACCTTCGCTTTAGCAGAACCCCCTCGGCCAGCATTTCCCTCCTTAAGCTGACGCACCCGTGCTGCCAGGGCAGTAGTGGGCTTCCCATCCCACCTCCTCATGTCTTCCCCATGGTCATGCAGAAAGAACCACAACTCAGCTCGTGGGGTGTACCCTCTCTCCCTAGCCGGGGGACGTCTGGCTCTGGTATTGGGGCCTGTGACTCTCACTGGTGCCACATTGATCCTCCTCATCTCGTCCCTAATCTCCTCCCTCAGGTCCTTCATCTCCTCTCTCATCTCCCTTATCTCTTTCATCTCCTCCCTGAGGTCTTGAACCACAGCAGAGACCTGAGCCTTCATCGGGTCACTGATCACACTTGCATAATACCTGAGCCTGTCAGCTATTGAGCCCACCGTCTCTCGATTGTCATCAGCATTAATAGTTGCAAGGAAGGTGGCATGTTGGTCTGGCCCTTGCCTTGCAAGGCTCCACAACATTTGCCCGGTGCACCTGACCTTATCAGGGTCATTTTCGTGCTGTCCATCCCTCCCAAAGAGCACCTCCATTATGGCTGCTTCTCTCAGCCGTTGGATCCCTTCCTCAATGGTCTTCCAGGACATTCTACGGTGGGGATCCTGCATTCTGTCTTTGTGGACAAACTTCTCTCTTACACCCATTAAAAGCCTCTCCCAGAGAGAAAGGGGCCCTGTCTCCCTTGCGAACACTTTGTCAATACCTGGGTCTTGGGCCAAGGGTCCCAAATTCTTTGCTTCATTATTATCCAGCTGCACACCTGGGCCCATAAGGTCCCAAACCCGAAGTAACCAGGTTTGGAAGGCTTCGTGTGCGCGTCGCTTAACATCATCTCGCAGATTACGGAGAGTATCGAAGTGGAAGGACTCAGTGATGATTACGGGCTCAGACTCCACTGCTGATTGTGAGGGCAATGGCTCTCCATCATCATTAACTGGGCGTACTGATTTGGTCTTATACTTTGTACGCACCACAGGGGCAACTTTGGCTGGCCGTGGCTGCTCTTGGGATTCAGCTGGAACCTGGATGGTAGTAACATCTGTGGGTTCCACTGCTGCACCATCAGACTCTTTCCCTTTGGGGCGAGGAGAGGGTTTTACACCTGCTAGGGAGATGTATTCCTTCAGCAGCTGGTACATTCTGTGTATCATCTCCTCCACTAGCACCCCCACCCACTCCGGATGGTTCGTTTCTGAGGCAGGCTGTTGGATATCCCCAGGCTCTGGGACAGCCTCGGGCTCTGTGGCTGCATCCCTATTCCCTGACACAGCTGTTGGAATGGTTACCCAGGGAATTTTCACCTTATCCCAGAATGCAAAGTAGGATAGACCTATCAGCCACAGCAACACCAGGCACTGTATGATATCATAAGCATTTAGAGAGTTTCCAAACCATTCGAGCATTAGTTGGGTAGGCCCAAAGTAATGAATAAAAGGTTGGGAAAAACCTTCTCCTGGTGTTATCTCCTCACAAAAGGTACCATTACCAAACAAACTCCAAAAACATGTACTGATGGTGTCAAAAAACTGTAACCATGTACCTGCCGTTAAAATGAACTGAAAGATCCAGAAATTCTTCACCCTATTGGCCCATTGTGCAAACTGGATGACAGCCACAATAACCTTAGTTATAGGGCCCATGTTTAGGTAGGGAGCTGCAAATGGGAAAAATGTGGTCACAAGTATGTGCCAACCAAACCAGGGTATACTCAACATAGTACCACTCAATGAGGTTTTCATGTTCACCACACTAAGATAGGTCTCACAGAAACTGTTATTCCTTTTTCTTCCAATGCCCTCGTGCCCCACGTTGGGCGCCAAGATCTGTCTTGGTTTGAAAGACAGGTGTCTGCCAAGAGAGGTTGAACCCTCCCCAGGACAGAGAATGTGATTTCCTTTCCTCCCTCCCTCCGAATTATTCAATTTTGTAAATCAAGGGCTTTCAGGCAAAGGTATGGGAAAAAAGGAATATCAGTTCTTTACTAGTATCTATAAACAAGCAATAACAATAATAGCAACCACAACTAGAACCAGAAAACCAATAGCAGATGGCTTGTGAGCTGCTGAACCTTTGCCCGTGTGGTGTAATCACGGTTGCAAGCAGCAGGGGCGCTGTTGAGCTCCCGGCCGGGCAGGGCAGGCGCGATGACTCCTGAGCGGCTGCAGGTGGCGCTGCTGAGCTCCCGGCCGGGCAGGGCAGGTGCGATGACTCCCGAGCGGCTGCAGGTGGCGCTGTGGCGCAGGGTCAGGTCAGTGTCCAGCAGCTGGTGATGGCGGACAGGCTGAGAAAGCGCGGAGGGCAGCGAAACGGCTCGGAGCAGCGAGCAAGCAGGGCAGCAGGGCGGGCGCCGGCTCTCTCTCCCCCAGCCACCAGCGAGGCAGCAAAGATTTCTGCAGTCACAGCAGACGCCGCGGTCTCGTGCGGCAGAGGGCGGGGGCAGGCAGCAGGGGCCGCGGGACTCTCCCAGCAGCAGCCGCGAGGAAACGCAGCCCGGGGGCGGGGAACGCGCTCTTCCCCGTGGGGAGAAAAGGTTGAATCCAAGCTCACCCAGTCAGGAGAAGAGAAAACAGGGCACAGTTGGATTCCCTCTGGTCCCAGCCGAAAAGCAAAGAGCAGCCTCTCCTCTCAGCGTCCAAACCACGAGAGAGAGTGAGTCTCCCGTTTCAAGGGCTGGGTGTTCCCTTACCCTGCCTCGCCCAAGCCCACCTTTGTCTTTTGATTACTCTAAACATCTAACTATTTGTTGCTTAGTAACGGGAATGGGAAGAAATTCTCAACCCCCGACAGAGGGTTTTTTTAATTCATCTGAAAATTGGAAAAAAAAAAAATCTGAAACTACTCTTCTGCCTCCCAAGAGCAGACCATGAGTATGCCTGATCTCCTCCACCTGGAGAAATCACTACCAGATCAGTATCAGCAAGCACTCATTGTTCTTTGAAATAATTTTTGAGCATACAGTGAAGAATAGAGTACCTAGTATGAGGTGTTGCTGACAACAATGGTTTTTAATTTCTTAGTTCTTGAAACAACACAAAACTTGTTCTGTTGATCACACTTAAGTGTGACTTGTGATTATGTCTACTGGTTCCACTTCCCCCTGAGGGGGGTGATCAAGCAAGGAAAACAAAAATTGGTCTTAACTATATTATAGGATGACAGAATGAGGCTCACCTTCAGCGTGCCTTCCAGATTTGTCATCATTGTCTTGTCCACATTACCAATCTGCTCTTGCACTGGTAAAGTCTCCCACTTCAGACCTGAAGGCAACATACAATTTTCACCCAGTATATTACAGTCTTACCTTAAAAACAAGCTAAGCAATTGAACACTGTTCAGAAGGCTTTGGCAACAGTAATATTATTAGCCAAGGAAGTAAACCTTCTCACCCAGTCTCTGAAATGGCATGTTTCCAGAAGAATGAGATACACATTTCAACTTTAAATTGCAATAGCATGTGTTAAAGCATAAAACAGGAACATACACAGAACTAAGGCAGTCTAAAAAATGTTCATATGGGAAAATGCGTTCTGAAGTTATGTGCACACATTGTGAGATTAGACATTTTTTCCTCTAAGTCTCTCTCTCTCACTGCTTCCATTCACTGTACCAAAGAGAGAATATAACCTTAAAAAAAAAAAATTGAGAATGTTTGTTTGTGAGGGGTGGATTTTTTTGTTCTTTTTGCTTGTTTGGGATTTTTAAGTGTCCATACAGAGCTAAAAACAAAAATAAGTGGTCCAACCCACAATCCAAAATGTTGGGCACAGGCAGAAATTAACAGCAGACACATCATCCTGAAGCTTTTCTGCATGCAATAAGCCCTCCAGAGTCAAAAGGAATGCTGACACATAACAAAACTTAAGTGATATGACTTTCAGACAGTGTTCAGGTATTGAATAAAAATTCCCTAATTAAATGGTATAAATATATATATATTAATTGACATTCTTCTAACAGCCAGCTTACCATGATCTAGTAGCTGGAAACCAAAACCAATAAACATGTCCCTCTTGCCTTCAGCAATAGGTTTTCCAAAAAAGTTTTTTTAGCAAGGCAGAAATGGAACAAAATAGCTCACACCACCCCTACTGCAAGGCATCTCTATTCTTCTAGCTGGATTTACTCTCTTTTCTAGAATTTGAAGCACAGCAATATGCTTTACTAAAGCACACTAACACAAGTTTAAGGGTCTAGTATATGTACAGTTCAACAGCTTTCCTCACAGCCCACAGAGAGCTGAACATTGGCATCCTACAGCACAGGAGGCAGACAATGTTTCACTGAAGTCTCATCTTTGAAGTGCTAGAGCAGGCAAGGCCTTCAAGAAAGTCTTGCTATGCATTAAGCTTTTTATTTCATTATTAGATTTGTACAGTCTCAGGCCTACTCTGCTTTTAGCAAGTACTTACTGAAGCAAAGTAGGAAATACAAATAATTTTTCTTTTATCTAGACTATTTATTGTCAGAATACCTATAGGTTTTTGAAAACAACTTCTATATACACCCTTCTTATTAGGGCATGTGAAAAACAAAGTTCACTCTCCTGTTAGGATTAAAAAAAGTTTAATAAAAGACAATAGGGGACAGATAAAAGCAAAAGGTCAGCGCTGGGTGCTTTGGCATTCAGCCAAAAAAGCACCCCTGGTATGGACAGAGACACCCTTTACATACTCTTCAGCCTAATGCATATTCATAAACAGTTATACATATTCATATTTTTCTCCAAACTATTTTGCATGTTCTGGGAACTGATCCGTCTCCTGGGAGCATGCGCAGTCATCTGCCATTGATCCTGTTATCACTCCCAGATTGTGGTTCTTGCAGGCGACAGGTGCTGATAGTTGGAATGTCAGAGGCAGGGTCCGTTCGTGGGATGTTATCCAGTTCAAGCAGACAGTTCAAGCATTCTAATAAAACTATAACAGCCATTTTACTACTATTAAACTCAGCTAGTACTAGAAAGAAAGACCTTAGTCATCATTACACAGCAATTTTTCACAACCAGGCTACTTCTATAAGAAAAGAATTAAAACAATACACATAGTATCCATTGTAATATTTGCGAAAAGCCAACATTATGACGTATTTATCACAATTCCTCCTCTTTTTCTTTTTACAAATCATTTGGCTTGAGCAGTAATTCTTGTTTTTTTATCTCCACCATTCACTCATTTCTTTCACAAATCAACTTTGCTTCCTCAAAGGGGTCCTTTTTATTATTTTGTTTCTTTAACACCATGATCTTTTGTGCTGTTCTGGATGTAGCCAATTTTGGGTCCACAGGCATAGTAACTAATTGCATACCTTGGACTACACTGGTGATTAGCTGAATAAAACAGGGGATCAGGCAAGGAAGAAATATCAAACCAGCTGTTGCACATAAAAGGAAGAAGCCTAGCTTTTTACACCATTTTATTCCCAGTAAATTATCCCATCAATTATTCTTTAGCATTGATTCCCATTTTTGGACTGGTACGTGGGCTATTTTTTTGATATCCTTGGCTATATCTAGGATGGCATCTCCATGATCATCTATTTTTAAACAACAATCTGATGTATCAAATTTTCCACAGACACCCCCTTCTTCAGCTAATAAATAGTCTAAAGCCAGCCTATTCTGATAAACTGCAGCTCTTGTTTGCTTTTGTTGATCTGATATCAACTCCAATGCCCAAGCAGTTTTGTTCGTTATTATTTCTACAACTGCTTGGAGTCTTATGATATCACTATTGAACTTAAAATCCACCCTTCTGGCCGGTTTTCTCCTTTCATATTTGTTCGGTTCCATTTAAGAAGTTCTACAGGGCCTAGGCTACTGCCCTTCCAGGGCCATTCTTCTGTCATTAAAGCCCCACCACAGACCCAACAGTTAGTAATGTTTAGCTCTTTACTTATTCTTTCCCCCTAATTCTACAAACAGATTTTTTTCCTACTCCTGAGGTTTCCATTTCTTTTTCTAATTGTTGTCTGAGTTTCGTATACAAATCCTGGCGTAGGGTTGATACAGGTTGGGATTGCTGGGTTGGTTTCTCTTTTTTGTTTACTATTTGTTCCTTTACTAAATCCTGGACCTGGTTACTAAGGGCAAAAGTGAAGCAAACCCATTTTCTCTTTTTGGACATTTTTTTTTTTTTTTCTCCTAACTTACTACCACTTGTTCCTAAATTTTCCGCAATCCAGTATCTTTTCCCTTTCTGTGTGCAAGTACCTAATTTGGATGGATCATAGCATTGGTTGCTAACATGAGCATGGGTAATAAGAAAGGAACCTTGGGTCCTTTCCCAGTAAAGTGTCTGGTAGCATTTGCGACACGATTTTGCTTGTATCCCACAAGGGAAAAGGCAAAGAATGAGTGACACAAGGAGGAATAATAGAGGTCCGGTATGGCTTATACCCCCACCTCCCATGCCTATGGGGTTGCTGCCCATAGCAGGGGTATATAATCTTCTCGGTGGCGAGTACAGTGGTCAATCCGGTCTTGCCCTCTATTTCCTTGTCACTTCCTCCTTATTAGTTTCCAAGCAAATTGCCTCTGACACTTTTTTAACTGTGGTTTCCCATTGTTCCTCAGGTACTTTCCATTCAACAGGTACTCGTAATTCCCTCTCACAGAGCAAAGTTATTATTTGAGTTAACCCTAGTTCTGTCTGGATAGGGAGTGAATTTCACTCTCGACACTTCATGCAATGAGCTCGCTGTTTTTGTGAACTACAATACCAGTTTTTCCCACAATGTATGCATTTACATTTAACCCAGCTAGCATGTCCAGTATTGGGATGAACTAGACAAGGTATGTGGTACGGTACTGATGGAGGTTGTAATATCTCTTCTTTATACAAGTCACAGGCTAAAGCAAAAACATGAGGACCCTCTGTCTGAAGCAGTCCTGAACTTCTAGTTTGGGGTGGAAGTATTCCTCCCAAGAGGGGTACCGGAGGCTCCTTAAAACTTGTGCAGGTGGCACTTGGAACCACTTGGTCTCTCTTCCCAGTTAGGTGTGATCCTCAGTACATTCTCTGGATCATTTGGGTCTTCCCAGTTCATTGCCACCCACTCTTTGATTAAGAGTCAACTTGGTATCACCCGGCTTACAGGTTATAGTCCACTCCTTAGGTTCCTCCACAGGTCCTTTGATCCTGCTGGCGTGGATCCACCCTCTTTCTCTGGTCCAGACCGCTGCCTTGGTTGTCAGTAATACCCGAAAAGAACCTTCCGATTGTGGAGTTAAAGATTGCTCTTTCCATGTTTTCACCCAGCACCCATTCCCCTGGATGGATTTTAAATTCTAAGGGTGTGGTTTGAGGGATTATCCCTTTCAACCTCAAATTTTCAAGTGTTTTTGCAATTGTGATGACATATTTTCTAACACTCATTTCTCCCGTTTCATAAGTAGCAGTTTCATGTTGGGTGGTTCGAAAGGGTAGCCCAAACATCATCTCATAAGGTGACACTCCCAAGTCTGACCTGGGTTGTGTTTGGATTCTCAACAGAGCCAATGGTAAACATTTTACCCAGGACATTTGTGTTTCAATTATCAGTTCTGTTAAAGTGTTTTTCCCTTTTTTTTTTTTTTTTTTAAAGTCTGGTTTATTCTCTCTACTCTACCCAAACTTTGTGGGTGCCACGGGGTATGTAATTCTCATTTTATTCCCAAGGCTTGAGTTATCTGCTGTAATGCTCTTGATGTAAAATGTGTCCCCCTATCTGAGTCTATTCTATTAACCATTCCATACCTGGGAATAATTTGTTCCATTGAGGGTTTTACATACTACATTAGCTGTAGCTCTGACAGTAGGGACTGCCTCTACCCAATGAGTCAAATGGTCTATTATTACCAATAGAAACTTCCACCTCTGTACTTGGGGAAGTTCAGTAAAGTCCACTTGGATACTCTGGAATGGTCTCAGGGCTAATTCATGACCCCCTGGGGTCATGTTCTCATTACTTTTTTATTTACTTTCTGGCAAGTTATGCATTTTTCAGTTCCTTGTTTTGCCACTCCAAAGACCCCAATACATCCATAATTCCTTAAAAAATGATCACACAATGCCTGAGTACCCCAATGGAGTCTTTTGATGCATATTTTCTAATGTTTTTTCTAGTCAGTGGCTTAGTAAGCAACTGCCTCCCATCAGAAAGCCTCTACTTCCCAGACTGATCTTGAATTTTACTGCTTGAGTATATCTTTCAATCCATAATCTCAATAATCTAAGTAATCTTCTTACTTCCTCTTGAAGAAGGAGGGGGGAGAGATAAAATCCCTGCAATCCTCTCAGGATTTAGCTTTTGGTTGCCTTTACTTATCTTTTTGATTATTAAATTATGATAATCAATTATATGCCCCCTCCCTGCCTCCTCGTTGTGATTCCAGTTAGGAGGTGCTATTGGCATCTTCTGGTCTCCTGGGGGACCTTGTATATTATCTCTTTTCCCAAATTCTCATTCCAGCAGCTCTAATCATCTGCCTCTCTTCTTGGGAAAATATAATACTCATTATATCTCTTCCCAAGTATAAATATATTGGGGCTTAAAAATTGATCTAATGTCTCAGCTACACCTATGGGATCCTTTAATAACCCTTTAATTTCTTTTCTTAAAATTTCTGTCCTCGGAGGAGGTCAGAGGGGCATTTATGAAACCTATGCCTCCTTGTACTCCCCTCATGGGGACTTCTCGTAAGGGAAATAAATTAATTTCGTGACCCCTCCCTTTCTGTTCTTTAATCCCCATAACCTTAGAGGAGAGGGGCCTTTTTTCCCCTGTTTCCCGGAGTAGTGGCAAGGGAGGGATTATCAAGCTGCCTTTGAGTCCTGACTGAGTTTCTTCGGAAGAGGTAGCTGAGTCCTCCAGGGTCATAGAGTTGGGGCCGGAAGTGGATAGGGCAGCCGGCAGAAGCGGAGACTACAGCGGGGCGGAAGTAAGTTTCACTCCCCTGGTAGCCATGTGGGCAGGAGTACCGGCTAGAGCTGGGCCTGGCCCAGGTCCGGTATGGGGGCCCCCAGCGTGGATGCAGTAGGATCGGGGGCATAGAGTAGGGCACGCGGCTGAAGCCTTGAGGTCGCCGCGTGCCCGGGAGCCCATGGCATTTAAGCCCGGCGGGACTCCGGCATGTCTGGCTGCTGGAGGCAGAGCCAGCGCCCGCCGCACCCTGCACAAACAGCGGTGAGGGTGACTCCGGGGGGATCCCAATCTTTCCTTTCTCCCTTTTTCCTGAACCCTATTTTACTCCCTTTTTGTCCCATTTTTCCTTTTCCTCCCTGGCCCCTTTCTTTGTTCTCACCCACGCCTCTACCTCCTTTATAGCACAAAAAGAAAACCCCCTTTCCTGTATATTATATCCCACCTCCTTTCAAATACCAGGGATTAAATTAATCACGTTTTTCCATTCATTCACATTCTCCCACCTTTATTTTCTTATATCATTCATTTTCACTCACAACAATACAATAATAGGGCAATTTTTACTTTTTAACTGTTATAACCACATACTAATATAGTGTTGGCTTTTCGTAGATATTCATTGTGTGTGTATGGTTTTTGATTCTTTTTTTACAGAAGTAGTCTTGTCATAAAGATAGAGGTATATAGCCAATGTTTTAATTTCTGTTATTAACTAGATTTCGGTATTGTGTAGTAAAAACTAATAAAAGTAGTTTAGAAGGACTTTCCTTTACTAACCACACTACCTGCTTAGACTGGATAACACCCGAAAAGAAGACCTGCCACTGATACCTGACTATCAGCCTATAACCAGATACAAGGACTACTTGGACCCAAGCCCAAACTGGGAGAAGATAACCACGACTGGAAGAAACCACAGCCGAAAAAGCACATGCTCTAAAAAGGCGGATCCAAGGAGGAGTCATGCAAAACAGTTCTTGGAACATGCAAAATAGTTTTGAGAATGCATAAGGCTGACGCAATACAAAGAGTATTTAAGACCCGACTCCCTCAATGGCAAGTGTGCTTTTTGGCTCAGAGGGCCAAGCACCCAGCGCTGTTTCTTTGCTTTATTGGTGTCCCCCTATTGTCCTTTATTAAACCTTTTTTAGAATTTTAACAGGAGAGTGAACTCTGTTTTTCATTAACTGATTCCTCACAGATTCTGTGTTTTAAATAAAATGGTAAACTCTCAAATATGATCCTTCAGTCCCAGATTCTCTTGGGTCTGCTATCCCACTTCCCATCCAGAGTACTTTTTTTCCTCTAGTTTTTGGTGGGGGTTTTACCCTCAATCTGGTAATTTTTTCCCTTACTTGGAATTTGGGGACTTTTACTCTGGTCTCCTGTCTCTCAGTAGATTTCTACCAGAAAACTCCGAGTTCCTTTTTCCTAGGGGTCCAACCCCTCCCCTGGGACCCCTTCCCAGTTACCCCTCCTAGTAAACTTTTACTAGGAAATTTCTGGCTTCCCTTTTTTTTTTTTTTTCCTAGGGGTCCAACCCCTCCCCTGGGACCCTTGTCCCCAGTAACCCTCCAGTAAACTTTACTAAGAGATGGCTCCCCTTTTTTTTTTTTTTTTTTCCTAGGGGTCCAACCCCTCCCCTGGGACCCTTGTCCCAGTAACCCTCCAGTAAACTTTTACTAGGAAATTCTAGCTCCCTTTTTTTTTTTTCCCTAGGGGTCCCAACCCCTCCCCTGGGACCCTTGTCCCAGTAGCCCTACTGATGTAAACTTTTATTAGGAGATTCTGGCTCCTTTTTTTTCCTAGGGGTCCAACCCCTCCCTGGGACCCTGTCCCAGTAACCCTGAGGGATCTTTCACTCCCCTTTTCATACGCTTCGTCTCCTTCCTGGCCGTGTTTCTCGCGAGGCGCAGCGGAACCGCGTATCAGAGACCCTCATTCGCCCCCGCAAGTCTCGAGTAGCCAGCCTCGTCCTCACACACACACACAGTCAATCCCCCGTATCCGCCCCTTGCCCAGAAAATACTCACAATCCGTGTTTTCTGTCAGAATCTTCATGCGAAAGATTTGTGGGGCTTCCTGCCCTTGACTTTTTATGGAGCCTTCCCCCTTTCTTTTGCTTTTAGTCGTCCCTTCTTGTTCACAGGATTCCAACCTGCTACCTGCTGGTTCCTGCTGGAAGAAACCAAGCGGGCAGCCGAACTCGGCGGGGTACCCATCCCAGCTCAGAGTCTCCCAAGGGTGCCGGAGGCGAGGTGTTCATCCCCGAGGCGAGCCCCCAATTGTGAAAAACAAAGTTCACTCTCCTGTTAGGATTAAAAAAAGTTTAATAAAAGACAATAGGGGACAGATAAAAGCCAAGGTCAGCGCTGGGTGCTTTGGCATTCAGCCCAAAAAGCACCCCTGGTATGGACAGAGACACCCTTTA
>JAKEPQ010000923.1:0-39591 GCA_024500445.1 Entomyzon cyanotis
TGATTCGCCCCAATTGAGCTCAGAGACACTTCAGAGACCAAGTCAGAGAAGTGGGTATTTGCTTTATTCAGTGCACCGGGTGTGGGGGAATTGTTTCCACCAAACACACACACCAGTACTTCCAAAGGCACAGTGTTATAGGTAAATTTCATGAATATTCATTACATTCCTCAGGATAGGTGTGGTTATACAAATTACTTCTCATAAGTCATTAATATTACTAGCGATTTCTTGTGCTCAATGGCAAAAGGATTCCTTTTGCCCCCTTTTATCTTGATAAGATTAAGGGAATCCACAAGGCCAGAACTGTTATCAGCCTTCAGCCCTGGACGGGCGCCGTGCTGGTGGAAGGGGCAAAAGCTCAAAGAAACAAGAATGGTTGAAGTGCAAATAGATTTGGATTTTCTATTTGACTACTTCTTTTTCAATCCCCCTTTTCTTTTTGTAATTTTGTAATTCTTTACAAATCTTGTATGTCATGAAAGTAAGTACTTTTCTCTATTTCATATCTAAATTTGTACTTTTGCCATTGAATATAAGCATCGCAATTCTAAGTACATAATATCATACAACAATAACTACTATTGCAGACAGTAAATAACAATGCAATAACACAAATAACTATTACATACATTTGTTTAAGTTAGGATTAACATAATTG
The DNA here is from genome assembly GCA_024500445.1 of Entomyzon cyanotis. Taxonomy (NCBI): domain Eukaryota; kingdom Metazoa; phylum Chordata; class Aves; order Passeriformes; family Meliphagidae; genus Entomyzon; species Entomyzon cyanotis. The sequence continues at coordinate 662 of JAKEPQ010000923.1, forward strand.
CAACAGCTTGTATTTATAACTGTACATACTCTTTCTCTTCTGGCATACAGCAAATCTATAGTTAATTGTGAGATGCTCTTAATCTTGATTTGCTGTGCTCTTATGGCATCTGCAGTGGCATTCATTATGGTCTCTACAGTGGCAGAAAGATTCTTCTTTAGTTTACTTACTTCAGGCTAGGGTGATGCCTTAAATCGCTAGTAAAAATTTTTAGACGCAGACACACAGTTTAGGAAAGGGGTTTTACCTTGGTTTAATAGGATCCCAGATGCGCACCGACGAACAAGCAAGCCCCGACGATATCCCCCGTATACAATTTATGGACAGCCTAGATTAGAATACCTATCTAAAAGTCTCCAATAAGAAGTCTAACAAATGAAGTAATTGCCCCCTTATTAAAATTGTCCCCCCCAAAAGATTACTACTTAGTTTACAAAAAACATGTCTCAGTGATGGGGGCCCTGTTCAAGGTTGTGCGTCATGCTTTTGCGATTGTGGATATGTTTCGTCTTCCCCAAAGGATTCTGAGCAGGGCAAGGGGTACTAGGGTGATAGACATGTAGGGTTAAGATACAGGGAGTAAAAAGTACAGGAACGGGGAAGGGTAAAAGGTTATATATAAAGGATATATATAAAGAGAGTATAAAAGTAAAATAAAAAATACAAAAAAAACCCATCAGGCATCATTTCCCCCCTTTTTGGAGACTAACAAGCTTTTACCTTGTTTAGTCTCTAACTACTCTAAACTACTCTATCTACAACATCAGTTTACACAACTAGCTATGGCAAAAATAATAACTACAATTACAATAATTATAAATGTTTCTTTCACCCAGGCCCAGTCTGGCAACCATGAAGTGAGGGTGTGGAAAATTTGGTCAAATTTCAAGGTGTAATTTCTTGAACCCACTTTGTGTAGAATTTGAGTTCCCTTCCAAATTTCTTCCAAATCCTCTCTGATTCTCCCATCTTGATCCACAAAGGAACAACAGCTGCCATTAATAATATCGCACACCCCTTCATGAGCACCGAGTAAGAATTTGAGAGCTATCCTGTACTGTGTCATTGCCCTTGACAGGCCATGGACTTCTTGCAAAGCTATAATTGCATCAGCAGTATGTTTTTCAATGTTTTCAATAACACTCGATATATTCACGATTGCCCTTTCCAATTCAACTATCCCATAAGAGGGAAGGAGGGCTCTCACTATACTATGGAAAACTGTGGGACGTTCAATGAGGGGATTAAGAGTTCTTTTCCCCCTCCTACGTGGTTTTTCAATTTGGTCAAATATTGTTATATTTGGGATTACAGCCCCGAGGGCACAGGCCTGGTCTCTATCTACAGGTAGAATTTTCCAGGCCTTATCATCACATATCCAATACACTCCCATCCCAAAAGGCAGAGCCAATCTCCATCCCAGCAACCTCATTTTTGTTACAGATCTTGGGTTAAGTATTTCTCTGAAGTTGGTCTTATGACAATATGGTGGAAGAACGGCCTTTCCTGTAGCATTCATGAGCACGCAGCGAACTGTATAGTTCCCACATTCCATCAGGCCGCTCAGGGGTATAGGAGGCAGCAAGGTGGTATTGGGCCCGATCCGTTGCCACTTTTCTGTATGTTCCTCTTCCATTGCAATACCAATCAATGACCATTTCCCCTTCCCATTTAGAGGTGGTAATTGAGTACAGATCTAGCAATTGCTCATATTAAGAGCTTTGGATACATTTTGCGTCACAGTATTGTGCAACTCCTGGGCTGAGCCCTGAGTCATGGTTACCAGTTGGAAAAACAGCATACATGTAAGGAACAGCTTAACCATCATCTTGATTTGTATCAGTCTCTGTTTTCTCGGTAGTCTCAGGAGCAGAAGCTTTCTTCACTCTGGAATAGTGGATCCACGGTCCTCTCCCAGCAACCGTGACAGCAGTGAGGGTGGTCAGCAAGACTTGGAATGGTCCCTTCCACTTGGGTTGCAAGGGGTCACTGTCCCACCACTTGATGTAGACCCAGTTTCCAGGCTGAAACGGGTGGGCAGGGATGTCCAATCCTATAGACTTGGACAGGACAACGAATCTCTGGAGCTTCTGCAAAGTGGAACTCAAAGCCATTAAGTATTTCTGCAAATCAATTTTTCCCCTCATGTGAATTTCACCTGGAACGTGTGGAACTTGATATGGTCTGCCATATAGAATTTCATAGGGACTTATATTGTCCCTCCGCCTTGGTTGTATGCAGACCCTCAATAAGGCTATAGGCAAAGCCTGAACCCATGTCATAGATGTTTCTTGACAAATCTTACCAATCTGGGTTTTGAGGGTTCCATTCATACGTTCAACCTTGCCACTTGCTTGGGGCCTGTATGGAGTATGCAGGTCCCAAGTAAGTCCCAGGATCTTGCTAACTTCCCCGACCACTGTTGCAATAAAATGTGGTCCCCTATCTGATGACATCCCCAAGGGAACCCCAAATCTTGGAATTATATGATTGAGCAAGGCTTTTACTACCTCTTTTGCTGCATTGGTGCGACAGGGATAAGCTTCAGGCCATCCACTGAATGTATCAACCAATACCAATACATATTTGTAACCTTCCCTCCGTGGCATTTCAGCAAAATCTATTTGCCAGTAATCTCCCGGGAGATGCCCTGTCTTGGTCACTCCTAACACTACTCTTTTAGTTGTGTCAGGGTTGTTTTTGCAGCAGGTTTCACACTTGCTTGTTACAGACTGCACGATGTCAGTCATTCCTCTCCCTATCACTACTTTCTTTAGATGTTTTAAAAGGTTTTCTGTTCCCCAGTGTGTACTCTCATGTTCTCTTTGCACTATTTCTCGAAGGATCGGGGGTGGGACTACAACCTGGCCTATAGGTGTAACAGCCCACCCACCCTCCTTAATTTCAGCCTTAAGAGATTTAATTAACTTTTGGTCACTCTGATCATATTTTGGAGCAAACCCTGTCAGATCTACTTCTTTCTGTGGCACTATTGCAAAAATGCCTTTTTCTGCTATCCCTCTAGCCATTTCATCAGTGTCTTGGTTTGAAAGACAGGTGTCTGCCAAGAGAGGTTGAACCCTCCCCCCAGGACAGAGAATGTGATTTCCTTTCCTCCCTCCCTCCGAATTATTCAATTTTGTAAATCAAGGGCTTTCAGGCAAAGGTATGGGAAAAAAGGAATATCAGTTCTTTACTAGTATCTATAAACAAGCAATAACAATAATAGCAACCACAACTAGAACCAGAAACCAATAGCAGATGACTTGTGAGCTGCTGAGCCTTTGCCCGTGTGGTGTAATCACGGTTGCAAGCAGCAGGGGCGCTGTTGAGCTCCCGGCCGGGCAGGGCAGGTGTGATGACTCCCAAGCGGCAGCAGGTGGCGCTGTGGCGCAGGGTCAAGTCAGCCTCACACAGCTGGTAATGGCGGGCAGGCTGAGAAAGACGCAGGGCAGCGAAAACAGCTTGGAGCAGCGAGAAAGCAGGGCGGCAGGGGCGGGCGCCGGCTCTCTCTCTCTCCGGCCAGCCAGCGAGGCACTGCAGTCACAGCAGACGCCGCGGTCTTGTGCGGCAGAGGGCGGGGGGGCAGGCAGCAGAGGCCGCGGGACTCTCCCGGCAGCAGCCGCGAGGAAACGCAGCCCGGGGGGAAAACGTGCCCTTCCCCATGGGGAGAAAAGGTTGAATCAAAGCTCACCCAGTCAGGAGAAGAGAAAAAAACAGGGCACAGTTGGATTCCCTCTGGTCCCAGCCGAAAAGCAAAGAGCAGCCTCTCCTCTCAGCGTCCGAACCACGAGAGAGAGCTGTTCCAAGGGCTGGGTGTTCCCTTACCCTGCCTTGCCCAAAGCACACCTTTTGTCTTTTACAAAAGACTTGATTGCTCTAAACATCTAACTATTTGTTGCTTAGTAACAGGAATGGGAAGAAATTCTCAACCCCCAACAATTAGCAAAGCGATTTCCCACTTCAGGAGTCGTCTTCCCCTTTTGATGACTTTTGCAGTGCATGACAGCCACTTCTGTAGGTTTCCAGATGCTCTGCAGGAGTGCTAGGATTTGTTTGGCATGTTTAATGCCATTACCTTGAGTAGTCAGCAGGCCACATTCTTTCCAAATAGCTCCATGGGCATGAACAACACTGAATGCATATTTGGAATCAGTCCATATATTTACCTTCTTCCCCTCGCTCAGTTCTAGAGCTCTGGTCAGTGCAATCAGTTCAGCTTTCTGTGATGATACATCTGAAGGTAAGGCTTTTGCCTCAATTACTTCATCTGTGGTGGTCACTGCATAGCCTGTCATATGCTTACCGTTCCGTATGAAACTGCTTCCATCAGTAAAAAGTTCCCAATCTGGATTCTCCAGAGGCACATCCTTCAGGTCTGGTCTACTGGAGTAGGTTTCTTCTATTGTCTGCAAACAGTCATGCTCAGGTATGTTATCAAGCAATGTGGATGACAAAAACATTGCAGGGTTTACAACAGATGTTGTTTTTAGAGTGACATCGTCCTGTTTCAACAATACAGCCTGGTATTTAAGCATTCTGCTAGGGGATAACCAGTGTCCCCCTTTTGCTCCATACACGACAATGTGCTGCCCAAGGGTGAATTTCTGAGCTTCCTGGATTAGGATGACAGTTGCTGCCACGGCTTTCAGACACCCTGGCCACCCTTGGCTAACATTGTCTAGCTGTTTTGAAAAATAGGCCACAGCTCTTCGCTGATCCCCAAGATATTGTGCTAGCACCCCAAGAGCTACATTCTGCTGCTCGTATGTGAACAGTTCGAAGGGCTTCGTTAAATCTGGCAGCCCTAAAGCTGGAGCAGACATCAAGGAATGTTTTAATTGTTTAAAGGCAGCTTTTGCTTTCTCTGTCCAGTTAATGGTTCCCTTTTCAGCTGTCTTTAGGGTTTCATACAGAGGCTTTACTAGTATTCCATACTTTGCCACCCAAAGTCGACACCAACCTACCATGCTGAGGAAAGCTTGCATCTCTCTCACCGTGTGGGGCTCTGGAAGCTGACAGATAGCTTCTTTCCATTCTCTGCTAAGTTGTCGATGACCACGGAAGATTTCCAGCCCCAGGTATACTACAGTTTCTTTGGCAACCTGTGCCTTTTCCTTTGAGACTCGGTATCCGCCCATGCCCAAAAAATTCAAAAGACTTACAGTGAGTTGGATGCAGTCATCTCGTGTTTTTGCTGCGATCAGGATGTCATCAACATATTGAAGGATTTCTCCTTTTGGTTCCTGTTTTTTCCAGTCCTCCAGTTCCTTTGATAGCTGGTGTCCAAATATTGTTGGGCTGTTCTTGAACCCCTGGGGTAGCACTGTCCAAGTTAGTTGAGTCTTTCTTCCTGTCTCAGGATTTTCCCACTCAAAAGCAAAAAGCTCCTGGCTATCTTTGTGGATTGGAATAGAGAAAAAGGCATCTTTGAGATCTAAGACTGAGAACCACCCTAATTCATTTGTTAGTGTGGTCAGAAAGGTGTAGGGATTTGGTACAACTGAATGTATGTCCTCTGTAATTCTGTTGATTGACCTCAAATCCTGCACTAGCCTGTAACTCTTACCATCAGCCTTCTTTACTGGCAGGATGGGTGTGTTGTATTTGGACTCACATTCCACTAGCAACCCGAATTTGAGAAATTTCTCAATTACAGGTGCCAGTCCCCTACGACTTTCTAATTTCAGAGGGTATTGTTTCTGCCTTACTGGTGTTGCTCCCGCTTTGAGTGCAATACTCACAGGTTCAGCTCTTTTGGATCTCCCGGGAAAATCACTGGCCCATACTATTGGAATAACCGCATCCTCAACTTCTTTAGGAATTTCTCCACAACATTCCTGGATAAGAATAGTAGCTGCTTCGACAAATTTAGATTCAGGAATTATAACTTTCACTCCCTCTTCCTTGGAAAATTTAATTTCTGCCTCCAATTTTTCCAATAAATCTCTGCCCAATAATGGTTTTGGAGAATTTGGCATATATAAAAATTGATGAGTCACCCAATGTTTTCCCAGTTTAAATCTTAAAGGTTGAAAGAAAGGCCTTGTTTCACTTACCCCCGTGGCACCAATTACATCTACAGTATCTTGACTCAGTTTCCCCTTTAAAGTATTTAACACAGAATATGTTGCCCCCGTATCAACCAAAAATTCAACATCATCTTTCCCCAGCTTAATTATAACCGAAGGCTCCGCTGGGGTGGATAATGCCTTCGGTCCCTGTCAATTCCCAGTCACAGCTAATTGAGAAGACGTGGGCGTCTCCTTCGCCCGCATTGGACACTCGTTCTTCCAGTGTCCCTTCTTCTTGCAGATGGCACACTGGTCCTCGGCTGGAGGAGGGTGAGGTGGACCCTTTCTTTTCCCCTGACCCTGTTTCTTCTTGTAGTGGGGTTTACCAGTATCCTTATCTGTTGAATCCCTATTTTGATATACTTTCCAGGCCACATTCAACAACTTATTTAGATCATACTCATCCAATTTTTGCAGCTTTTTCCTTATATCAGGTGTAGATTGGCCTACAAATATGTAGGCTAAATTAGATTGCTGCATTGGGGAATCCAAGTCCAAGTTTGTGTACTTCCGTGCAGCTTCTTTGAGCCTGTTCAGGAAATCTGTGGGGGTCTCATTTAGACCTTGCCTAATTTCATATATTTTGGCCCAATTAATTGCTTTAGGAATAGCACATTTTAGTCCAATAACTATCCACTTTTGATACTGTTTTAATTTGGCCATTTCCTCTGGCACATTGGGATCCCAACCTGGATCTATCAAAGGAAAAATATTACCAACAGGTCCTTGGATGGTTCCAGCTGCAATTTGAGTTTCCACAGCATTTACAGCAGCCTTGATAACCATCTCCTTTTCTGTACTATCCAGTACTTCATCTAACATTACATTCAGGTCACTCCAATCTGGGTTTTGTGCCTTGATAGCTAATTCAAACCGCATGGCTACTTTCTCTGGATTGTCTCTGTATGTTCCGACAATTGAAAGAATCAGTTGGAGTTCTCCGAGGGAGAAAGGAGTTTTGATATAAACCATCCCTTGATTCCCGACAGCCTGCCTTAGAGGTACTTCCAGGACAGGTTCCTCCTTCCTTGATTCATCTCTCTTAGACCTAGTACGTTTTGCTACCGGACTGGCAGCCCCGATAGCTTCTCGGGCTATTTTCCCCCTTTTCTTCCCAGCAGATTCGCTGCCTGCAGCTTCAGCCTCGGTTTCCCCTTCCTCTTCCGAGCTATCTACATCTACACTGGATTCGTCTGACTCATGCTTGATTTGGATTTTTTCCCTCTCAGCTCTAGTGGAGCTGTGGAGAGGGTGCCGCCCACTGCCCCCCCCTTTCCCCAGTCTGGGAGGGGCCAGCAGTAGATGTGCTTCCCTCTCCATCCCGATCCGCCCCGGTTCCGCCCTTCCCTCCGCCCCCAGTCTCTCCCTTTGCCTCTGCCCCTGCTTCCACCCCTGACTCCACGCCTGTCTCCGCCCCTGCTCCCGCCTTCATCCTCATCATCAGACCGGTCAGGGGATGGTGGCAGTGGGGGAGGAGGCGGCCACACCTCCTCTTTTCCCCATGCTGTATTAAGTAGGTGCAGGGGGGGGGGCAGATGGCCAGAATGGCGGTGGGGGAGGAGGAGGAGGAGGAGGGGGGAGGAGAGGGGGCACCGGCCCGTGTTGCGGCTGGTGTGATGCCCCCCTTCATAAATCTGGTGCCACCAAGTCTGTGTCTGTCATGTCTATCTCCTCATCTTTCGTCGGGGGCTGTTTCTGTCTATCTTTTTTCTTTTCTAATTTTTGTAAAGCCATCTCAAAGCGGTTCTCTTTCATTTGCTTATACGCTTCTTCTCGATTTAGAAATATAGAAAGCAATTCTGCATATCTTAACTCCTTAAACCTGCCCTGAACTCGGAGTTCTACGAGTAACTTTGTAATAAGTTCATTATCTGAACTGCCCAACTGAGGCCATTTACTCCCCCCTCCAGGTTCAACACAGGCCACACCCACAGTGAAAGTCTGGTTAATTCACCAGAATGTAAATCAATGCTTCGTACTGTCAGCAGATTCCAGTTTTTCAAAATCAAACCCAGCGGGGAATCCTGCGGGATTTTTGGGTTGGTAGATAGCACACCACCCATATCTTATAAACAGAAAGAAACAGTAGGAAAAAGTTCCTAACCTATAGATAAGCACAGAACCAGCAGAGCAAAGAAAACAAGCCTGAAAACCATGCGTGTTCAGCTTAGAAACCCTGGCGGGATTCGAACCACTTTGGTAGTTGAACCCACACCCCAACCTGTGGGCTGCAGCCCCCTCTGAGCCACAGCCCTCCCGTGAGCCCTATGCGGCTCCCTGTGAGTATTAGCGAAGGGTGTCCCCCTCTCCTCACAATCCCCCCACCCTGTGGGAGCGGAGCGGTTAAAAAACCCCCTTTTTATGGCCCCCCTGGCCACGCTCTCACCCTTGGAGATCTCCCAAATGCTAGCTAGCTAGCTATAAAACCATAAAACAACCCCTTTGATCTTACCTCTCCAGCTGTGTTTCTGGTCTTTGGAAAACTCCCGGATTTCGATCCTGAATCGCCACCTCCCTCCCCCTAGTGCCGGCAAGTGAGGGATACAGCGGGGGTGTTTCTCGGTCCAAAATCAGAACCCGGGGTTCCTTCTCCTCCTGGCTGGCTCGCCAGAACTGATGCCTTAAATCGCTAGTAAAATTTTTAGACGCAGACACACAGTTTAGGGAAGGGGTTTTACCTTGGTTTAATAGGATCCCAGATGCGCACCGACGAACAAGCAAGCCCTGACGATATCCCCCGTATACAATTTATGGACAGCCTAGATTAGAATACCTATCTAAAAGTCTCCAATAAGAAGTCTAACAAATGAAGTAATTGCCCCCTTATTAAAATTGCCCCCCCCCAAAAGATTACTACTTAGTTTACAAAAAACATGTCTCAGTGATGGGGGCCCTGTTCAAGGTTGTGCGTCATGCTTTTGCGATTGTGGATATGTTTCGTCTTCCCCAAAGGATTCTGAGCAGGGCAAGGGGTACTAGGGTGATAGACATGTAGGGTTAAGATACAGGGAGTAAAAAGTACAGGAATGGGGAAGGGTAAAAGGTTATATATAAAGGATATATATAAAGAGAGTATAAAAGTAAAATAAAAAATACAAAAAAACCCATCAGGCATCAGGGTATAAACTACCTGGCAGAGCTGTGAAATCTGGTGGGTCTATCTATTAGCATAAAAGTTTGGAGTAAGCTCTGTTAGTTGAGGAACAACACTAATGTGGAGAGATACTGGTCTTATCGCACAGCGACCTTGCCATCTTAAGGGCAAAACTTTATGGGCACTGTGTTCATATATCTAATATCAACTCTGCCCTGGGGGCACTGGCTAACTCTTGGGCTTTGGTCTTACTTTAGTTTGATTTTTATTTTACATATTAGCCCCCTATAGGTCTAGAATTTTGAGCAGTCATTTTGAAGAAAAATAAGAAAGACAGCATCTATAAAAATTCTAAGAGGAATGTTAATTCTTTTTGGCTTTCTTGGGCCTTCTATCCCCCAGCAGGTTTTTCTGGAGTCAGGGATGGGGAGAATGGAGCACTGCCTCTGCTGCGTGCATGGCTGGCCCCACTATAGGGCTGGGATTGGAGCTCTGTGCAGCACTGCCTCTGCTGTGTCCATGACTGGACTTCACTGCAGGGCTGGGATGCTCTGGGTTGAGGTAAGGGGCAGTTCACTGTCTCACCAGGGCAAGGCCTGACCTGCCTCTTCTCTACACACACCACACACAGGCATCCTGAAGTGTTCAGTTTTTGGCAGCTCACATCATGGCTCTAGACAGTGATCAGGACTACTGATAGCTTTTCTTGCTTGTAAAATGGGGTATTTTTTTTCTTCACCTTGGTAGAATTTCTAGCAAACAGAGCAGAAAGGAAAGAGGAAAGCATAAAGGATAACTGACTAAGACTCTCATATTGTTAGTCTTTTGCTTGTGATCTATTAGGCTATCTTTTCTCCCTTTTTTAGTCTTTTATTTTACTCTCTGTAAATCTAGATTATCTTTTAATTTACAGAAAAATATGCTCACAAATATTAGCCACTCACAAAAATCAACAGACATTTAGGATCTTTTTATACGATTTTGCAAGCTGTTTTTAGGACTTCAAATGTGCTACTGAAAAATGGCACTTTTAACAATCTGCCTTGGCAGCTTGCCGAAGTGGGGTCTGAATTACTCATCTTCCTTTCTCTTTTTGGTGGGAATTTTCATATGAACGGTAACTGCTATTCTAAATTTAAAATTATCTTTTAAATTGCGGAGCTCAAAGCCTGGCAGATTGGTCTATGACTTTTAGCGATTTTTCAAAGGCAGTATTTTTCTTTCTGTGGGGCTTAGCATTTTCAAACACTGGACAAACAAATATGCATTAAACAGCAACAGTTATAAATACTTAGTAGAATAGCCAGCCATCTTTTTGAAACCTTTTCATTTTAAAAATAAAATTATTTTGTTATTGTTATATTTCAATTTTACAAGTTTAGATTTAAGCTCATATAGCTTTCTCTTTTTTTTTCTGGCTTACTTACCCCTTTGCATCTGAAGCCATACTTGCCATTACAATTATTACAAGGTTTTGCTAGGATAGCTGACTGTGGATAACACTGTTTTGGAAATACAAAAGTCAAAACCATTTAATGTGTTTCATTTTGGTGTTGCAGCTTTTAACTGATTTACTGTATATTATATTGTCCAATATTGTTCTTTCGTGTCTTCTTTGTCTGGAGTTTCACATTGGAGAGGAGTCTCTGGCCATAGATCTCACAGTCGTGAGGGAAGTTAGCAGTTCTTTTTGCTTCTGTGGCTTGAGTGGCTCCTTGTCTCACATCTGGACACAATTTTTTATCTGATGAGGACACACTGAAGGATGTTAAAACAAACTTGCACAGTGATAACACATGTTAGAGTGGGGAGAAGGATGAATTCTTGCCTCTTTCAACTCCCCATTGGAAATTCTTATACAAATCAAGTTTTTAATAAGTGAGAAATTAAGATTTCATGAATTAATGTTTTACTCTTGCAGGTTAATAAACTTTTTTCTTATAATTTCTTAAATGCATGTATTACTCTATATGCATATTTAGAATTAGTAAAAATATTCACTATTTTGTCTCGATATACTTCGCAGGATTTTACAAGCACTTACAGCTCTGCTGCTCGAGCTGACCATGTGAGAGGCAATGTCTCACTTATTTTAACTCTCTTTCATTAATGATAGTGTATTTTTCAAATTGTTACTCTTCTAGTACTTTTGAAGACTCACTACTAAATACATTCTCTCCCCAGACCAGGGGGTGCCTTGCGAATCTTCCCTAGCCTGGGTCTGGAGATTTATCACTTGAACGCTGTGCAGTCATGGGTTTTCTTCAACCCCCTCAAGGAGGCTGAGTCAAACTCTCTCGTTTTTCAGTTTTAAATCCTCTTGTTTTATTAAACAAGATTCACAGTACAATAACTGCACTGGTCATTTACTCAGATGCTCCTTGAGTCAATAAATTTTTAGCTTGGTGTGAAACTTATCAGATATTTTTCTATTGTCAGCCCTCGGGCTTCATTTTCCATCAGAACTCTGGCTGCACAACTTTTGCAGACAGTGCAGCCAGCCTCTGGCTACGTTCTGAGACAATGAATAGCTGCCAGCCACTGGATCTGGCAACTTACAAAATTAGCATCAGGCCACTGTGTTTTCCAAAAGTGGCTGCTAAATTTTCAAAGCATGGGGAACAACACTCTTTGCAAAAGTTACTTGCTATGACAACAAACCATACAGAGAGGACTGAACCCCCTTGGGGACTTGAATTAAGCACACATTGTTACATTCTTGGCTGCCTGAACAGCCCAGACAGTGGCTCAGAGACACACTTTGTCTCTACCTTTTCCTCAGCAGTTTTAAATTTTTTCTCCACAGCAGTTAATTTGCATTTTCTCTAAGGCAATTTGTCTGGCTGCTTGAAGGGTAAAGAACTTAAAAGCATTTGAGCAAACTTTTGTTCAAAAAAACCAATAACTCAGAGTAACCCAGGCAGGAGATTTTAACTCTGAAATAGTTAATTACAAAATTTGGTATATCTTTTCTACAGACATTTTTGCTTTCAGTGTCTCTCTGCCTTGCAGATAGCAGTCTGATCTCTTATCAGCCGCTGCTCTGATCGGCTTTCTCTTGCTGAGGAGGGAATGCCTTTGCCACGTCTTGGTGGCTGGCCCTGTCCCCTCTGCCTCAGGGGCCTTGCAGTTTATTCTTTTGGGGCTGTAATACCTTTGGCATCACCTTTGCCTTTGCCTTTTCTTTATCTTTTCTTACATACATTTGCAGTATCTTTCTAACCAGTTCGTTCAGGGGCTTATTCAGCCCTTCTTCCAGCCCCCACCCCCACTACTGCCTGGGGGTGCTCATTGTCTCACAAAGTAATTTTGGTGACCCAGACAGAACTCTTAACAGACAATTTACATTTTGTAGACATTCTTTCCACAGTATCTAAACGCAGCCCTTCCCCCTCCTACGCTCTCAGCAGGCAAGGCCAGCAGCACCACAGGTGACCAGGGTGTCCTGCAGCCTCATGGAGGCCGGGAGGCCACAGCCGCCCTGCCCCAGGGGCTGGCAGGGTCAGGGACTGCCTGGTGCTGAGCTCACAGCTGTCTCACAGCTCTAGCTTGGCTCTGTACCTCCCCACAGGCCCCCAGCCTGTGCATCCAGCCCCGCACCTCTGCATTCGCTCCCGCCGCCTCCAAAAGCGGAGGATACAGGGCACTGCAGCTGGCCCTGCGTCAGCTGCCAAAATTTTAGGCAAGATGGGGAGGGTGCTGAAAAACTTCTCCTCTCTTCTTTCTTTTTCCTTCTTTCTTTTACTCTATTTACTTGCATGCTCTTTCTGCTACAACATTCTGTACAACTATATTTCAGCAGCTACACACAGGAGTTCTAAAGAGGTACTTATTAGATTCAATTAGTTATTTTTATCTCACGGGCATCCCCGCATAAATTTATATGCCGGCAAAAATACAAATTAACGCAGGTAAAATTTTGCACACACAGTACATGCACACACATTAAAAAATTTCAAAAGCACTCGAGCAAATAGACAATATCACTTCCTCTCACAATTAATACAAGTGCACTAAGTTTAAGTTTCACAACTGTTTCCACACACAAAACACAGGATTTCAAAAGCAAAATCAAATGGAGCAATATTAGAAAGGTGGTGGGGTCTGGGTGTTTTCAATTTAGTAGCTAAAATCTTTCTCTTCAATAATACAATCTGCCCCCTTCCAGATACTCCAAACCAACAGTTTATATATGATTTATACTCATTCACTCTTGGCCAGTCGCTTTGCTTTTCTCTGGCCGTTTCTGTCGCCAGAGAACGGAAGCGCAGATAGAGCTCCACTCTCATTTCGTGTCGGAGACACGTCTCATTCATTCACACTCACACAGTAACAAAATAACAACACAGTATCACAGTAACAAAATAACGACAGACAGAACAAAGATCACAGTATGGTGGTGTAGTAGAGTGGGGTCCAACCCCCTTAAAGGTACCTTTCACTATAGCGGGGTCCAACCCCTTAAAAGTACCTTTTCCTGACAGCAGGGTCCAACCCCTTGCCCGGGACTAATTTTGGGAGACCCAGTCTCAACCCACCCTCGGGGACTAGCACCCCCGGACCTGCAGGCATTTCTTTTAAAAGTAGAAAATACCTTAATTTGGTGCAGATGGTCCTTGGTCTACCCCTGCTGTGAGCCAAAGGACAGCTGAGCTCCCCCTGAAAATTCAGGGTCGCGACTGGGAGGTCTGCTTACCTTTGGATCCGGCAGCCGAGCAGAGTCAGGGTCCCATCTGGGGTGCCAATTTGATTTGCCCCAATCGAGCTCAGAGACACTTCAGAGATCAAGTCAGAGAAGTGGGTATTTGCTTTATTCGGTGCACCGGATGTGTGGGAATTGTTTCCACCAAACACACACACCAGTACTTCCAAAGGCACAGTGTTATAGGTAAAATTAATGAATATTCATTACATTCCTCAGGATAGGTGTGGTTATACAAATTACTTCTCATAAGTCATTAATATTACTAGCGATTTCTTGTGCTCAATGGCAAAAGGATTCCTTTTGCCCCCTTTTATCTTGATAAGATTAAGGGAATCCACAAGGCCAGAACTGACGGGCGCTGTGCTGGTGGAAGGGGCAAAAGCTCAAAGAAACAAGGATGGTTGAAGTGCAAATAGATTTGGATTTTCTATTTGACTACTCCTTTCTCAGTGTGCTGTATGAAGCTGCTAGAATAGTATTTATGCTAAAAATAAAATGGTAAGAGCCGAATATTAATTCTCAGAGTGTCTTGGAGGATCATTGTGGGAATGGGTGAGGCACAGAATTGGTGTGTCAGGAGGCTGGGATTCAAATCCTGCCTCCTGCTATAAAGGGCATTGAGTCTTCTGAGCTTTTCTTGAAGACCCTGTTACTGTGGTAAGATTTGCTCTCACAGACTTAACTGTGTGAGACACAAAACTGGAGTAATGGGAAACGCCGTGACTCAGGACTGACGTGTGCTGACAGAGCTCTGGGGGAGTCACAGATGGCCCCAGCCTGCTAGTAGCTGGATGTGGGCAGCCTTCCCAAAATCTGAGCTGCAGTGTCTAAAAGGCGATGAAGCACCCAGCAGTGACACCTATATTTCATGGGTTTTGCATTGTCTTCCTCTTCTGAAACAGAGCTGGCACTGTCTTCTTTCAAAACAGCTAGAAAGGGATTACCTTGGCTTCTCTCATGTCGCTGTTGAGCCGCTAGCTGAGAAATGACCCAGATTCTCAGACAAGGAAAGAGAGAAGGTGTCTTTATTATTTTGATTTCCATATATATAGAGTCTTCAGAGATCACCCAGATTGGTCAGCCCGAGACCTCCCCCTAGGCCCAATTGGCCAAGCCCGAACTGACCTAATCCGGAGACGTTGTTTGCAAAACATCCAAACTTTATCTTTGTTTATGAAATGTAGCAAAATGTTCTCACGGGAAGGACCTGTGCTAGCCACACTCTCAATCAAAACAGAAAGAGAGGAATTGCCTCGGCTTCCCTCAGTCAACAATGCTATTCTTGTTTAGCCATTTCTGTCTGGTTTCCCTTGTTGACTAAGCCTTTTGTCCTGTCCTAATGAACTTGTATCATCACAGAAATCTGCACCACAGAGGTAGCCTACTCCCATTATTGTACCTTTGAAATATCCCATAGATTGAAGCGACCCATGGAGGCTGAGATTTCTTTGTCTGTGCAAAACAGTGTTTCAGCATCCTGGGATTGGGAGAGATTGATAGGCTTTTCAGACAGGAGTTTGAACTGTATGTGGACATACACATCTCATCTGTGGTTATCTATAGCGTTCACACCTGCTGCTTTAATTTACAGCATCTTTCACTGCTTATCAAAGAGTTGGTCTTCTAAAACAGGGAGAAGAGTATAAGACTGAGGGCTGGTTTTGATGGAGATGGTGCAATCTACCCTGCCTAGGAGAATTAAAAGCTGGGGTGAGAGTCCTGCTGCATTAGGGTCTTTGTGGGTGGTTGCTGCCACGCTGGGCTTGTCTCCCTTCTCAGCTCAGGCTGAGCACAGAGCTGTCTGATGGAGTCATGAGTTTTGCCACAGTGGTAGTAAATGGTCCCAGAAGCTGTGAGCTGCTGGAAGCACACCACTGGCTAATTTACACACATTATGATATTCCCGTTCCCATCTCATCAGTAATTCCAGGCTTGGGTCATCACTTTCTCTCTTACCTTTCTCTCATGCTACTTTTCTCTGTAAATCATGGGCTATTTAGTGGATCCACTAGGGAGCACAGAGAAGAAAGGTAAATAGACAAGAATCACACAATTTTTTTCCCAATTAATTTTTCAGGACGCCCCCAAAACTCCATGAACATAGCCAACATTGTGATTATTGGGAAAACAAATGATTCGAGCAATTGGATTGTATGTTTAATTTTTTGGTCATTTTATACCTCTCCCAACACCTCTTTTTTCCATCTTCCATTTTCCTCAGCCAAGCTGTTAACAATTAAAAGGAATAATCTTCCCTCTGGTTTTGACTTGATTTTATTTCTGTTTATAGCAGTTTAGCTAACATGCTCCACTCAGGCAGCTGCAGGGAACAGGCCTGGTTTCCACTGGGCACTGATAGCTCAAATTTCTCACCAACTTGCAGGTTTGTTTTTTTTTAATTGATCCCTTTTGTTTTCTAAGTGACTTGTTTTTCGTGCTGGCTAAATTTGTCAGACTGACAGCTCTGGAGAGTTATGGCTTCTGCAGGTCCCTGAGGCAGGTGAGGATGAGACGGTGTGAACTCTCCCCTCCATTTCTTAGTGATTCTACTCCAGCTCAACCTCTGCCCTTTCCAAACAGAAACTTTCCAGCACTGCCCACTTCTGCTGTGTCTGCATGCCTTCTTCTTCAGAGCAAGATGGGTGATGGGGTTGAAAGGCATCTTGCTGTGAACAACAGCAGCCCCAGCAACTCTCATCTGCAGCACAAAACACTTTTCCCAAGCAAATACTGCCTCACAATATTTGTGCTTCCGCTTTGTGGAAGCTGTGTTCATGCTGACTTCTGTGAGACTGAAGGCCTTGATTCTCATCACCTCCTTTCCTGCTTTGTATCTATGCAGATGTTAGCCATTCCCAGAGCTGTTCTTGTGTCCAGCCCATCTTTGTGAACAAACACCTGTGTTAATAAAAAACTTACTTTCTTTTTAGGTGGCATTTTCAAAGAATGAGCCTAGCTTTGTGCTGTCTTTACTTGTCACTTAAAACATCCTCCTACACCAGGCATACAGTCACCCACATGCAAATATGCAGAAGTGAGTTAAATCCCAATGTTAACAGCTGTAACTCATTGAAGGCAGTTAGAATTCTTTGCTCTTAATTAGGGGTGCATTGGGCCTTTATGCCAAACCACTAAACCAGGGTAAGTGGTTAAGTACTTAGACAGTTCTTAGAATCTGAGCTACAAGTTTGCTATCATCTAAGCTGCAGGTTGCCATATATAATTTGCAAAGCACATGTTTCCAGGTTGCAGAGGTCCCTGTTAAAGTCTCTGAAGTGTGCAAGACATGCAAAGTAAAAGCAGCTATTGTGTGACAGGCTGACGGGGTTGTCTTCTTGAATGCTTCCTTGGTGTGCTAGGAAGCATAATGTAAGCAATGGAATGGGAAGTTTGGGTGATGTCTTCTCTTGTTCTTATCAACTTTTGAACTCTAAGGAACTGGTCTTTGCCCTAAGCATTTTCATGGAGAGCTAATTGTTACTGGGAAAGCTACAGAACCATTTCTGAGTAAAGTCAATGAGATTGCATCCATCAAAGCAGTTAAATAATTTTGTGTATTTTTACATTGGTCATTGTTGTTATGTGTACAGATGACTTGATGAGTTCTCTATTTTGGCCTCTTAGTTTTGGGGACATAGATGTCCTTGCTGTTTTTGAGAATTGTACAGTCAATTGCAAGCAAGAAGAAGTGTCCAGAGTATCAAGAAATGTAAATGAGTTATTGGACAAGATGTTAGTAAGCTTCATGGCAAAGATATGGTGAGTAGTAAGATTAACTTTTCCCTTTCTTTTTTTTGTCTTGACCCCACAGGTCTGCAAGCTCCGTGAGTGCCAAGCAGTGAATAATGGGCTGGGTATCCACCAGTGCATCATGAAGATAGACTTTATTTTTGCCCTCTTGAAGTTCACGTGCTTTATGAATTCATTCTCTCTTCTATCTCACTGCCATCTCCGTCAATATTGTCATCACTTCTAGAAAACAAGAATATTAGGCTTGGGCTTTGGCTCTGCCTTTCCTTCCTCCTGGAACACCAGTGTCACCTTTGTGTTCGACCAAAACAAATCACTGCAGGTTATTTTGCCCTTCAGAGAAGTACACCATCTGGAGAAATCACTTCATATATCCTGTACTTCTGAGATAAAAGCCTCTGGTTCCTAAAGGATAATTGAGATCTTTTTTTTGGGAGGAGGCGTTTCCTCTTTGTCACGTGCACGTGCTATCTCACTTTCCACTTACTCTCCCGCTGTCTATCATTCCTTCTGCTCTTCTTCTCTTCCCTTTGGATTTAACATTTGGTGTTGGCTGCTGGGGTTCTCCTCCCAGTAGTGTGGCTTCTGTTTTTCTCCTAGGGAAGAGCAGATTCTTGAAACAATGGGCTTCACTCTGCATTCTGTCTACTTCACCTTGAAGGTGAGTTTGCTGCTGGGCTCCTTGCTGGGTCTCTGTTTGGGTCTGGAGTTCGTGGGCATCCCCAACCAGTGGGCCCGCTACCTCCGCTGGGATGCCAGCACTAGGAGTGAACTCAGCTTCCAGTTCAAGACCAATGTCTCTGCTGGGCTGCTTCTCTATTTCGATGATGGTGGTGTCTGTGACTTCCTCTGTCTGTCCCTTGTTGATGGGCGCATCCAGCTGCAGTTCAGTGTGGACTGTGCAGAGACGACAGTTATCACAGACAAGCAGGTAAACGACAGCAACTGGCACTTCCTGATGGTCAGCCGCAATCACCTTCGGACGGTGCTAGTGCTGGATGGTGAAGCCAAGCCAGGTGAGGTGCGTCCACAACGCCAGTATATGAATATCGTCAGTGACCTTTTCATTGGTGGAGTCCCACTGGACATTCGTCCTGCTGCGTTGACTCTTGATGGTGTTCTGAGTGAGCCTCCATTTCAAGGATTTATCCTGGATCTGAAATACGGCAATTCTGAGCCGCAGCTCCTGGGCAGTCAAGGGGTCCGACTGGAGATGGAAGGACTTTGCTCAGAAAACCCCTGTGAAAATGGTGGCACTTGCTTCCTTCTGGATGGCGAGCCACACTGTGACTGCTCAGCCACTGGATATGCTGGCAAGCTGTGTTCTGAAGGTAAGAAAATACTTCCCTGCTTCCCATTGATCTTCACACAATCCAAAGAATTAATTTGTTGTTTAGCAGGGCTATGACAGAGTTCTTATTCCTGCTTATGGTTGTCAGAGGAATTCAAGTTCCACCATTCTTTTTCCAGCTGGAAGTAATGAAATGGAAGCAAATAGAGAGTGTGAGCAGCTGCAACAAGTGCCTTTCTGAAAGGATGCTACGCTTGTAGCATGGACAGATTTTCATCATCATTCATTTAATGAGCAATTTATTAATAAGGATAGAGAACATAAATTGGTAAATAAACCTAAGAAGTACCTTAGGTTAGTGTTGGTAAAAGCAATGGCTGGCTGGGTGAATTCCATTGCCTCATGTCCCTAAAAACTGAGTGAAGTGTCAGCAAAGAGGAGCCATGTATATATGGCTAGAATCACTGCTTGACAGGACATTGTATACTTATTTAATGTTAGCTGTTGCTAGCCTGTGGAAGCCCCATGCTTCCCTTTGATTGCTTGCATATTAGTCACTGAATGGCACCTTGATTGTTTTAGCATCCTTGATTAAATTGCCTAAGTTGCTTTTTAAATTGATCTTATGTAGGATACAAAGGGAAAAGGGATTTGCATGTTTCTGCATTGTTT
This sequence comes from Entomyzon cyanotis, assembly GCA_024500445.1. Taxonomy (NCBI): domain Eukaryota; kingdom Metazoa; phylum Chordata; class Aves; order Passeriformes; family Meliphagidae; genus Entomyzon; species Entomyzon cyanotis. Next base: position 20,248 of record JAKEPQ010000923.1, read on the forward strand.
GGTACTCTCTTTTAGAATTTGAAAGTTTTAAGTCATGCAAACCACATGATGAAGTGTATTTCAGGTTTTTCCATTGGTCTTTAGCAGTGTGATGGTTATTAACTCTGTATGTGCAGGAGACATAAGTAAGTCAACTGAAAATCCCCGTGTGAATTTGAGAATCTCATCACAACATTATTTATGACATTTGGCTTTAAATGCCACAGTTTGACCTTAAACCAAAGATGAAACCCGGACAAGAAGTGTCCAATCTCAAGGAAAAAAAAAACAACCTGAAATTTTGTCCAAATGGAAATATTTGCAAGAATATATTTTTACAACTACCATTTGCTCGCTTTTTTTTGGGAGTAAAACTAGATTAACCAGAGTTTAGTCTGTACAATGTGAGAAGTGGTAAAAACAGTCCTTATAATCTTGATATCTAAGTAAAAAGCCCTACAGCTCTACGTTTACAGTTTAGACAGAGAAGCAAACATGCTTTTATAGGAAGGGAAGGTTTGGAAAATAAACATAGCATCCATATGTGCATTGATTTTAAGGTCATTTTGATCATAACAGAAAATTTGGCTTTATATCCAAGTAATAGAGTAACAGTACGTGAGCGTTAGACAGAAGGTGTGAACCTGTGAAGTGTTGAACACCAGAATTCTTCCTGGCTCTTTGCTCCGACCTGATTTGTCCAAACCATTAATGAGCTAGAACTATTTTCTGTGCTTGAGCCATGAGTTATGTGGGGCTGGAGAGACTTCTGAGCATGGCCAGGCGGTTCAGGAGCTGGGCTACTGGGCCAGATCCTCATACACTTATGGAACAAACACACCTCCGGTCTCAATGCCAGCTATGGTGACGGTAGATTGCAAGAGCCACACAGGCATGTGGACCCTGAAACAGAAAGATATAAGGCTCTTTCTACTGCTGGGCTAATGGATCCACACTCCTTAGGGAGCTGCTCAAGACATCAACAGCATATGGTTTTCAGTGAACATCTTGAGAAAGTACTGTAAGTGAGCAGGAATTCCATGTACCTGTGGGGCAGTTGTGAGAACTCTAACCAGGGCTTGGGTGGTGGACTTTCTGCATTTCCTGGGTGGGTGGAACAATCTGAAATACATCTTCTAATGAATCCAGGGATATTTTTGTTGTAGATGCCATGGATAAAGCAGTGCTATTGTTACCGGTTGACTCTGTGAGTCACCATTGCTGTTTGTTTCCTATAGTGATTTATCAGTTTCCAGCCCAACCTGCTGTTAAGGGTGAGCAATGAAGTTTGTCACGATATGCCTTCTTAAGCAAACATTTTTAACTCACTGTTAGCTGGGGTCTGTTCACTCTCAGAGAAGATGCTGTGCAGAGAACTTTTCCAATGGATCAAATGTAGAGATTTCCACAAACAGTTATTACCTTGTTCGGTTCTTTTTGTTGTCTCATGTGTTACTAAATGGTGTATATTTGGTTTATGTTAGAATTTAATAATCAGCTTTGTTTTCTGCCTCCTTTATGCTGTAGCAGTGGTGATTTCTGTGTGTTAAATGCTGTCATTGAAAAATGTTAAAGTGTCTGTGCAGATGAATGGGAAAACCAAAAGAAAAGGCTGTTTAATAAGTGGAAACAAGCAGACAAAGAAAAGTGGCAAGAAAAAAAAACCAGGAATTAAGTATAGCTACCTTTCTGACTTTGAAAAGTGTATTAAACTCCAAAGATGTCTTTAAATTCTGTGACTGTGGCAGAACCTCCACTGATAAACAGTAGGATGAGGCAGGAATGGCAGAACTGGTTACAGGCTCTTCCTGCCTGTGGCTTGATTGGCCATTAAACAACTTGTATTTTCTTTGTTTGCTTTTCTTTCCCAAGAGATTGAGATGTTGGTTATCAGAACTGTTCCCTTTTGTTTTGTTTACCTATCCTGCTTCTGAATATATGCAGAAATAACATGGTTACTTTATTCCCAGTCTCACTTTTGAAAAAGACTGCTCTTTCGACTGGATATCACCAACTCCCTTTTGGGGGGAATCTGAACTCCATTACAGTATTTACTAGTCTGTAGTCTATGTGCGTATTTTCATTTCATCACCAGAGTTGGCTCTTTTACTGGAAACTGATGGGATCCAATCAATAACAAGTTCTGTTTGAACAGCTAAATGTAATATGTACCTTTTTAATAATGAGTTCTCTTGACAGTCTCCAAGCCATTACTTGGCTATTGACTGATACCTATGTCGGCAGAAGGTAAAACCATAGCAAACTCATTTATTTTGTGACCAGAGATAGAAGAAGCAAATAGAGAGTGGAACCTGCTGATTCGGTACTGTGATGGAATGAAGCTCCATTTACAGTATTAGAGGCTACTGCAACTCCAAGTGCAGTTCCAGTTATGGTAAATGTCAACAGAGAACAACTGTTCCATACTGAGATGAAACTGTGAATCCTATCCAGAATGTGCCCCCAATGTGCAAAAAAATTTTTGGCACTTCATGTGCACCCAGAGGTAGCAGGATTGCGTCCATTGTGGCAGTCACATGCCCAGATGGGTAGCTGAGCAGGTACAATTTCTGTGTCTGAGTTTATACACTGGGAGTGCAAATGCGTGCACTTTGGAAGGTTTGGCTGTTTTGAATAAAACGTGAGACTATTTTTATTGCAGTTGAATAAACTGGTTCATTGAACCTGACAGCTCTGTAGGGTACAAAGGATGGCTGATTTGTGTAGCAATTAGTTTGTATGTTTCTGGGCAATGCTGGCATTAGACATGAAAGCTGAACTCAGAAACATCTTCCCCTCAAATAAACCTCATCAGTCTCTGTGGGATCAGGCTGCTGCCAAGAGAATGAGGTTCCTGTAGAATTTGATCATCACAGATACATTCATACTTCAGTGAAAAAAACTCAAGAAAACCTTCCCCATGCAAATTTTGCAAGCTGAGCTGCTGTAGAAGCCAGATGAGGGTGTTCATATCTGCTCATTCAGGATCACGCTGCAAGAAATTTTCTCTGACACTGCTGTGTAGAGAGTGAGCTCACAAATGTGGACAGTGTGAATGCAACACTATTTGTACAAGAGTATTTTGGCCTAAATCCTCACCCTTCTTCCAAGTCTCCTTCTGGGCTTTCTGAGGAAAGGTGAACAGGAGATGTGCTTAGAAATGACGTTAACTCTGCTTGTAGTTGCAGAACCAAGACGTTGATCACCAACTTCACAAAGCACCATGCTGAAGCCTTTGTGTTGCCTGCAGGGGCTGTTTCTAAACGAAGCTTGAATATGGGCTTGATTGCACCTCTTCCCTTGATTACAGAGCAAGATTTCCAGGGGATGCTGCCTGCTGAATGACAGAGGAGCCCGTTGCTCTGTAATTATCACACTTTTAACTGCATCGGGAACAGATTTTTCTATAGCCCCTCAGCTTCGTTTAAAGTGACAAGTTACTGTGGGATTTATCCTTTTCCTGCCCCTTTGGAGCAGCCCAGCCTTAGCTGTAGCTGAAGGCACTGCTTAGCCACACTTGCAGTCACTGTATCTCCCTGCCAGCCACCCCAATCTTTGTAACACTAAGGGATAGTTTGGCACTTTGCCGTGAGCCTGATGCTTGCACTTAATTTGCGTATACATTTACATATATTTTGTAATCAGAAACAAATGAACAAGACCATAATATTTGCTTCCACTTGCATATTCCTTGATAGATGAATATAAATTGTTTTTTGAATTCACCAGCAATACACAGTTGCAGACCCTTCATTTGGTCTTGTGCTCTGGTGTTTGACAGGACAGCAGACAGCTCTGGCACACGCTTTGGATGGGCCCAGATCTTCACTCACCTGTGCAAAACTCTAGAATTGATTGTCTCCAAGGTCTGTGGAGTAAACATTGCAAGGGGCAAATCTGTTTTATGTCACTTCTTATGTCACAGCACTGGCCATTGGGCAGACAGCTGGTAAGAACTCTGCCCATGACTTCATTTTGCAGAAATTTAATTTTCCTCATCTCTTTCTCTTGCTCATTCTTCCTAATTTAAGTTCCTTTGGTTGTATTTAAAATTATAATATTTTTTAGAGTCTGGTTGCAATTTTTTTGATGCATTGCCAGATGAGCACCAGAGGAAGATGATGTGTTCAGGTATTAATGTTTATAAAGTGCTTTGAAACTTCAAAGTACAGTTCAAGCACCATTTGTTACTCTTAATGACAAATATTAAAACTGAGCAGGAGCCACAGGATTTGAACTTAGATCCTACACAGTTTTTCACAGAAGATGCCAAGGATGCCCCTCACTATGTGTGGACTGCCTGCAACTCCAGAGCTAGTTGGATTTATGTTGTAATCTCCCCTGCTTTTAATGCAGGGGAGCTGCAGGGAGATTGCAGGACCCTGTATGGTGAGTGCCATTGATTCAAATAGTCTGGCTGCAATACATGCTGACAGCTCTGTTCTTGTAGTTTCACTCTCCTGTATTATAGATGACCATGGCACTACAATCCTTTTCTGCTTGATTGCAGGTCAGCTGCAGACCTTGGGCAAAAGAGATGTTAAAGGCCTCAGGCAAAGCTTGGACATCTCCTCTGATAAAGTGAAGCAAGGGGTGGTTGGGTACAAAGGAGATTGCTATTTGGTGTAAGGTGGAACTGGTGAAGAGTGAGAATAATTTATAGACCAGGAGAAGATGGAACTCAGGGAAAAAAAAAATAACAGGATGAAAATGTTATTTTATAACATGTTATCTTATAAAAGAGTAAACCATAACTCATAGAGACTGTTTACAGCACCTGCTTCATATTGGTTTAATCTGTCTGATAGAATAAAAGAAGAGTTCCTGGCTCTTGCAAAGAGTAGATTTGAATGGGTTGACCAAGCTTCTGGAGGACTGATCTAGATAGAGTTTGGATACCAGCATTCTCTGTGATCCCATAGACCAACCTGCTAGCTTCTGCTCTGTCCCAAAGTGTGCACAGCTAGGATCTAAACTGGAATTTTTGGGCATTACTAAATAAAGACCAAAATTAAAGTAACTAGTAATAATTATGTGAAAGTGAGCAAAGTCAGAAATTTGTCTTTCCAACTTATGGATTTCCAACTTGATTTCTGAAGATGGGTTTATTTTCCTTTGGTTTTGCCATAAAAATAAAAAAAAAAAAAAGGAGGTGGGGAAAGAGTTGATTTATTATCACTGTACAGGCTTCTGCTGAGCTAGGCAGCTTGTCATGGAGGTCAATCAGCAGTAAGTACAGCCCTAAGCAAGACAGCACATGCTGTAGCTGTTGCTTTCATCCTTATTCTGGTATGGAGGTGTGCAGGGCATTTGCCACATGGTAATTGTTGTTATGTTTTGATGGAAAATGGAGGGCAATAATCCTCCCAGATACCTTGAGGATGTTGGAAACGGCACCACAAAGCTCCAGGAAGAGACTTGGAGGAGGAGTATGTCTGTCCAGTGAATTCTGTCACTACTCAGAGAAGATGAACCTCTGCAACGTCAGCTTCAGCACTGGGTGCTCCCCAGTGCAGGAGAAGGTGGTAATCCATGTGATGAAATGGTAGAATGGCCGCCTGTCCTGGGCCAACTTCTGATTTCACTTTACCTCTTTGTTTCTTTGCTGACCAACTTTGAACTTGATGGACAGAAAAGCTTTTTTCTCTCGCCATAGAAAGCAAGGCAACTGCCATGTTATTGCTGTCCAGAGACAGCAGTGTGACTTCTGGGTGTATGTGTGTGTCTCTCCCACAATCCTTCATTGCAGAAAGGCTCAATGCCATTGTAAACCCACCCTGCAGAGCAAAGCATTTGCCCTTCTTCCATCTGTAAACAGGCCCAGGAACTGACAACTGGGTGCAAAACAGCCCAGGGGCTGAGAGAAGTAGATGTGAGGGGATTGGAAGGGCTGTGGATGTCACAGTCTACTTGAAGCAGAACTGGTTTATATTTGAATGTTTTCTCTGAAATGGGGCCAAGACCTGAGTACACTGGATTCACATTCTGTGTTACTGACACCGTTGCCAGTTATGCTGTGTCAGCTCTCCAGGCCCTGCCTGCATGTACACTTGTTCACCTCATTATTCTGAAAAGAGACCAAGGTATAACGTGTAAAGAAAGTGGAGCAGGGCAGCAGAACTTGAATGGTCTGGTCATAAGAGTGTTAGCACCTAAGAGGCTGATTTTCATTTCTGCCATGGCCTTTCTGCATCCCTGGAGTGATTTGCTGGCAGACTAAAGGACTCAAGACTGAATCAATTGACCTTTCTTTGCAGAGGATATGTGTCGCTGTTGAGCCGCTAGCAGAGAAAAGGACCCGGATTCTCAGCATGGCATAGAAAAGAGAGCTTTATTATTTTGATTCTAACTTATATAGACTTTTCAGAGGTCACCCAGATTGTTCAGTCAGAAACCTCCCCCTAGGCCTGATTGGCCAGGCCTGAACTGTCTAAATCTCGAGACACTGTTTTAATAACATTCAAACTTTATCTTTGTTTATAAAACACAGGAGAAAGTTCTCATGGGAAAGACCTGTGCTAGCCACAGATATGTACCTGGTTACCCTCTGTGTCTCAGTTTCCATATCTGAAATATGTAGTCAGTGGGGCTTCCTGTACTCCAGGTATTAAGAATCCCACATGCTTCTGTATGACAATGATAGAGACATATAAATATCTTAGCATGACAAGTAAATGATGATAAAGCATGAACACCCAGTAGGATGACCTGGTTTTATTGTCAGTCTTTTAGCTAGGACATGTGGTTAGAAATTAAGGCAGTTTTCCTTGTTAAGTGGCCATCTTTGAGGAGTGCTCCTCATCTTTCTTTTGAACAGAAATCTCCCAGTTTCCTGCTACTCTGTGCAATGTCACAGTGCGAGTAGGCAGACCCTTCCCAGACCAGGCTGCAGTTGTGCTGGTAAAGACAGAGCCTGAGCAGCAGTGTAGCCTCTTCCCTGTCGGTGACATGGAGCAGATGCTGCACTGCAGGGTGCTCATACAAGCAATGGGAGAAAGAGAGCTTTTGACATTTTTATTTTTTGTATCTGACCCATGTGCTCTACTGACTTCCCCCAGATGTCCTCTGCTGTGAACCTCAGATGCTGATCAGATGCTTTTCCTTGTACAGTGGCCCACCTCTGCCTACCTGTCTGCGTTGGTGCTCTCCCTGCTGTGGCTGCTGGTTTCAGCCTGCCCCTTTCACCCTCCATGCTCAAGGCTCACTTCGACCTTGTGCTGTCAGGGAAAGCAAAGAGAGCATAAAAGGCTACCCAAGCCGAATGGCAGAATTTGCACTTCCTCTGTTCTATGCATAAAAAGCAGGATAGCAAGGAAAGCCCATTGGATTGTTTCTGAGTGTTTAATTAGCGCAAAGCTGGCAAGCGTTTTGTGGTTCTAAGGCACTGAAAGGGTGGGTAAAAATCTTCTTCCTTTTCCTGTTAACCCTCATCAAAGCTCCAACTGCTTATTAAATACAGCAGGTATATTTGTAGCTGGTCTGCAGTTTGCTATGTAGGGCAAGGAGGAAAGGTATGCTTGGCTCTTGGGATTTTGCTCTGAGGTGTGATATTCCTCCTCTTACTCGTGGAATTTGACCAGTTAAGTAACCTGAGTGAATATAACGGACTGGGTTTGGCTCTGAGTATTTGGCAAGAGACCTTTATCAGAAAAGAAAGAAGCAGTTCCTTGGTAGATGTAGAAATTAGAGCTGTAGGTTAAAACCAGGCTTCAATCTCTAATAGTGCTGGCAGGCCCCATAGTTTGCTTGGCTGCTGCATTTATTCAGAAGCCTTTCTTGGCTTCTGTAGTCTCTTGGGTGGATTTACATCTTTGTGGTTTGTTGCCCTTGTACTTGAGAAAAATGACACTGAGTTTTCCCAAACTCCAGTTTTTCCCAGTTTTCTCTGGTGTGTCTCCACAGGCATGTGTTTGATTTTCTGGTTATTCCTGCTGCATCCATCTTGCAAGTCTGGCTTTAAGGGTTGGAGTGCCTCTCAGTACCTTTCTCCTCAAGGTAATATAGGAGAAATTCTTGGAACTAAAGGCACGTTTCTCCACTGAGCCTGGTCAGGAACAAGAGTTGTGACATGGCTAGCCATTAAGAGAGTGGCTAGTGTTGTGATCTGCAAATTTCATAGTTCAGTTGTGTTTGCAGCTGAATTCTTTAAACTTCTTTCTGTATGTGGTTGAAATTGCTTATATTCCCCAAGGACTTTTTTTTTTTTTCAAATGGGGAAGAAGTGTGTGGAATCATTCCTTAATAAATTGCTGATTGAAAAAACAAAAAAAAGGTGAAGTTTGAGAAGAGGAAAGGAGATTAAATTTCTTATCTAGGACTACCTAAAAGAAAAATCTGGGGGAAATAACCAGAATGTCTGTGTTTTTACTTCTGTCTTTTGCCTTTTTCTCTGTGGCTTCTGTGAGACCTGCCCTGGGACTTGGTGTGGTAGGAGGCAGGGCTGTGCAAAGGAATTAACCTGTGTGATGCCTGCCAGACCTCTGGTGTAATGGGAGATCTGTGTAGGTCCTTGTAATTCACATATCTTTGACTTTAAGGAAGATAACAGGAGATCAATGAACATAAAAAATTATGGATGAATATACTGCCAGTGTGAAGCAGTAGCATTGCTATGTCTCTCAGGATAACCAGAGCTAGAGGTATGTTTATGTTAATGTCAAAGATGGGGCAAAACTCATAGAGGCATATCTAGCTGAAAAGTTGCCAGATTAGGTACTGGTAGCTGTTTGATCACAGAGCTTGGAATATATGATATTGTTATGACTTAAAGTTTATTATTGTGTAGAAGACCTTTTGAGTAAACATCGGATGCTGCAGAAAATGGCAAAATCCTCTTTCTTCAGAGTTCCTCTAGTGGGCACTGTGTTGTTGGAGAGCTGATTTTAAAAAAAAAAAAAAAAAAAAAAAAAAAAAAAAAGTAGGGCTCCAGTGATCAATTTGTAATTTAGCTAGCAGGCTGCCTCCTCCTAAATTTTCTGTTTTCCTTCATTGTTTAAGCTGAAATGCTCAGTTGTGTCTCGACTGCAGCAATGAACACATCTACAACAAATTCCAGAGCCTGCTGGTTTTGAATAGATATGAGGCCTATATACCTATACCCATTATCTCTACTTTGCATCTTACACAGAAATGTATCTTTAGGGCAGCTTGGTGTTTGCCTGCCCTATCTTGTGGCATGTTAGAATGAAAGACACAAGAAGTTAGATTTTGACCAGCTAAGACACATCAGAATCAGACAGATTGGAAATGTTTTCCTTGTGAGAAATGGTGATTTTTTTCAGATCAAAATATTTAGAAAAACAATAACCAACTGATTTGGATGAAAATCTGCAGGAAAAAGTGGTGTATTTTTATTTTGTAGAATTTCTGAATTCTGATTTTTTAAAAAATGTAATCTATATCTATGACACATAACATTGTAGCTTATTTTGTAACTTACTGACATGATTATCCTTAATATGGATCTACTATGATGAACTGGAGTATATCACAAAAATGCTGAAGTGTTTTTAGGACGGGGCATGTACTCCCACATTGACCAAATGGCACTAATGAAAACACATGGACTCAACTCCACCATGCTCCAACTGTGGGATCTGTTAGCTTCAGAAGTGCAGGCAAAAGGAGACCTAAGCATAGGTTAAGCTTAACCAGAGAGGAGAACAGATTTCCAGCTTGCAGACAGCAAGTGGAGCCTGGAGCACGGGTAGAGCTGAAGCACGGAATTGACTCCACAACTCAGATAGTTATGAAGTAGGTATGTGTTTATTCCAGCTGGGGTGCATGGGGGGTAGCCCCTCCAAAGACATGCACACCCTCAGCGGCACTTCACTAAGTTTATATTAGGTTACAGATTACATATGCATAAAGTTAGACAAAGCCCCTATACATATTCAATACCTATCCCCGCTTTGTATTATAATGAGTTCAAAGTTCATTTAAATATGCCCGCGCAAGCGCAGTGTCTTCAGATTAATTGTGGGCGAGGGTTACGATGATTAATTATGACGTGGTCGATACTCTTCATCACGATGAACTGTTCACCCTGTTCCCTTGCACATGCTCCCTTGGTCCTTGGTCCTAGTCCAAGCCTGAGAACCAACTCGTACCGGTCCTGGGGTCCAAGGGCGGGATGCTCGGTTACACTCAGTGGTTTTTCTCAATTATTTGGCTCTCCTCTCTTCATCCTCCCCGATACCAGGTAGGCACAAATTCATCAAGAAAATAATAAATGGATCGCAGCTGGCATATCTTAGTAAATCATTACCCAATCTCTGGCTCTCTAAATCAGTTTAAAAATATTATTATTACTATTATCCAGCTTCTAGCTTTTTTACATTAGTAATTTCTATTTTACCCTAAATCAGTCCCCCCTTTTCTATAAGATTAGTAAATTCTTTTACTAGTAAATGGCATCTTCTTCTAGCAAGCCTCTGCGATAAGTATCTCTCAATGCCTTACCATGTACATTTGATAAGGTAGTTAAAATGGATCGCCTCTTTAACATCCTACAATTCCAAACAAATAGCAAAACAGATAACACAAGACTAATACCTACCAAAATTAGTAAAACAATTATGGGGTGACATAATGTATTAAGGATACCAGTTGCAGTAGGTGACCATCCAAAAAGCACATCCCACCAATGGTGATCCGCATCCTGTCTGGCTCTTTGCAAGACTCTGCTTATTTCCTCTGTATCATGGTGAATGGTTATTAAAATTTTCTTTCCACTTTTTTGAATTTCTTTCAGGATGTTAATTAAGTCTTGGTGCTCTACCAATTGTCTTACCAGCGTAAGGTTCATCCCAATAGGTGTTGATGATAAGTCATGATACATTGTGTAATTGAATTTTATCAACTGATGAGATACAACTGGTGCCAAATACAAAAAGTCACACCCAATGATATTCACAAAATTACAAACACAAAAATTAGTACGATTCCTAACATCCAAAGTAACATTGTCATTATCTATTTCTATGAAAACACACATTGTTCTTAAGCAAACACAACCCTGACCAATATATATAAGTACTGTTTTCTGACTAGTATCCGGGTGAACTTCAAAGTGGCAAATGCTTATGGTTATAATTGTGAGAACACCAAAGAGAGTAACTTTTCTAATTGCATTCATTTTACCTGGGTAAATTTCAATTTCAGTTCATTATCATTAACAATACCTTGGTTACCTCCCGGGCTTTGACAGTTCTAGTGGGAAAGGCTTCTGGCCATCCTGAAAAGGTATCTGTTAATACCAACAAGTACCGATACCCCCCTTTTCTTGGGAGTTCCAAAAAATCAATTTGCCACTGCTGTCCAGGCCCATTCCCTTTCCCAATTTGGCCCAATTTTGGTTTGGGGATATTTTTAGGGCTAGTCTGGAGGCAAAGGTCACACTGTCGGGTTACTTGTGCGATGGTAGCATATAAATTTCTGGCAGTAATTCTTTCAATTAAATATTTGTGTAGGGCATCTATTCCCCAATGTGTCTTTTGGTGTTCTGTTCTTACTAGTGCCCACACTAAATGAGAGGGAATGACCAACCTCCCCTGTTCAGTAATAGCCCAGCCCTCTTCATTGTATGACCCATTCTGATCTTCGATTAATTTTTGTCCTCTTTGTTATAGGTTGGCTTACCTTCTAGGGAGATTTGGCTGTCTGGAATTAGAGCCCCTTCAGTTGTCACCTCACCTTTTGCTGCTTCTTTTGCCTCTCTGTCCGCCAGATCGTTTCCTTCCTCCAATTCTGAGCTCACTTTCTGGTGTGCCTTAATGTGCATGATTGCTACTTTCTCGGGTAGCTGGACTGCTTCCAACAGCCGGGTTATCTCTTGTGCATGTTTGATGTTTTTTCCTTGTGAGTTCAACAGTCCCCTTTCCTTCCAAATGGCTCCGTGTGCATGTACAACTCCAAATGCATACTTTGAGTCTGTATAAATGTTTATCTTTTTCCCTTTGGCTATTTCCAAAGCACGGGTTAAAGCAATTATTTCAGCTTTCTGGGCAGAAGTGTTTATTGGTAGGGGTCCAGATTCTATTACCTTTTTGCTGGTGGTGACTGCATACCCTGCATGTCGTTTTCCACTGATGATGTAGCTGCTTCCATCGGTAAACCAGGTCTCTGCATCATCCAAAGGTGTATCCTTCAGATCTGGACGGCTGGAGTATGTGGCCTCAATAGTTTCCAGGCAGTCGTGGTGCACCTGCTCCCCGTTGTTTCCGCTGAGGAAAGAAGCTGGGTTGACAATGTTAGTGACCACTATTTCCACATCGTCTTGTTCCACCATGATGGCTTGGTATTTCAGGAATCTCTGTGGGGAAAGCCAGTGTCCGCCTTTCACTTCCAGCACTGCAGACACTGTATGGGACGCTAGCACAGTCATTTTCTGGCCCAAGGTGAACTTGCGTGCCTCTTGGATGTTTAGCACAACTGCTGCAACAGCCCTGAGGCACCCCGGCCATCCTTTGGCTGCTGCATCTAGTTGCTTAGACAGATAAGCAACTGCCCGTTGATATGGGCCCAGGTCTTGTGCTAGTATTCCCAGGGCAATCCCCTGCTTCTCATGAGAAAACAGAAAAAATGGTTTACTCACATCTGGAAGTCCCAAAGCTGGATCTGACATCAGGGCATTCTTCAGTTGTTTGAAGGCCCTCGTGGCCTCTTTTGTCCACTGAAGATCTCTGCTTTCTTTTTTGATGAGCTCATACAAAGGTTTTACAAGGACCCCATAACTAAGGATCCAAAGCCTGCACCATCCCGTCATCCCCAGGAAAGTCCGTAGCTCCTTTACAGTTTGGAGTTTCGGGGTTTGGCAAATGGCCTCTTTCCGGTCTTGTCCCAAAGTTCGCTGCCCAGCACTGATTTCATAGCCCAAATAAATTACTTTTGGTTTTACTACTTGAGCTTTTTTCTTGGACACCCTGTACCCTTGGAGCCCCAAGAAATTTAGTAAACTTACTGTCCAGAGTACACAGGCTTCTTCTGTCCGGGTAGCTATTAAGATGTCATCGACGTATTGCAATAGCTTCCCTTCTTCAGAGGGGGCTTCCCAGGATTCCAGACCTTTTGATAGTTGATCCCCGAATAGGGTGGCACTGTTCTTAAATCCTTGAGGCAACACCGTCCAAGTGAGCTGAGTTTTGCGTCCGCTTTTGGGATTTTCCCACTCGAACGCGAATATTTTCTGGCTGGCCTCGTGGAGAGGGAGGCAAAAGAAGGCATCTTTCAAATCTAAAACAGTAAATCAGGTTAGTTCAGGTGTTAGCTCAGTTAGTAGCGTGTAGGGATTTGACACCACAGGATAGAGGTCCTCAGTTATTTTGTTTACTGCCCTTAAATCTTGTACCACCCGATATGACCCATCAGGTTTGCGGACTGGTAAAATGGGGGTGTTGAAATCAGATTTGCACTCTCTCAATAGTCCTAGCTGTAAAAAGTTTTCAATCACTGGGCTAATTCCTTCCTTGTCTTCTTTCTTAAGGGGGTATTGCTTAACCCTGACTGGTTGTTTCCCTTCCTTCAACTTAATTTGTATCGGAGGTGCATTTTTAGCTCTTCCAGGTACGTTTGTTGCCCATACCCCAGGGAATACTTGATTCATAATTTCCTCACTAATTTCTCCCTCAGCCTGTGTGGTTGTTAGCATTAAACTTAATATTTCAACATATTGTTGATCATTTACCTCCAGAGTAATTTCTCTGTCTTTAAATGAAATGGTTGCTTGTAACTGTTCCAACAGATCTCTGCCCAAAAGGGCTTTTGGAGATCTGGGCATGTACAAAAACTTGTGAATACTCCATTGCTTTCCCACTTTATACTTTAAAGGTTTGCAAAAATATGCTTTTTCAGATTGACCAGTTGCCCCTTGAACCATGATATAATCATCCCCCACCGGCATTAAAGCTTTATTTAAAACCGAATATGTTGCCCCCGTGTCCACCAAAAATTCTATTTCTTTTTCTTTTTCCCCTAGCTTCATTATAACCAGTGGATCTGCTAGGGTGGAGTCCTCCGGTCTTCTTCAGTCTTCTTTCATGTGTGCAATGACTCCTTCTCAGCCTCATCTTCTTTGCTGGTTGTTCTATTTTCTTTTTTTTAAAAAAAACAACATTAATTATAATAGTGTGTTATATTCTAAAAACCCATGTGGAGGCCATCTAATTCTGTCATCTAGCCCATACAAAGGCCACTACTAAGCTAAAAATTTAATAAGAGTTCTTTTATCTTTTATACTTCTGCTCCCTGTAATTTTCTTCCAATGTGCTAAAACACAGGCAAATGGAGTTGTTTTAGGAACCTCTCTGCTTTGCCCAGTTCCCATCTTATCTATTTCCTTCTCTTGGTTCAATCTCTTTTCTAGGCAAACCTCTTTTCACACTGACTTACTGGATTTTTTTTTTTTGTTTTGTTTTTTTTCTGCTTTTTTCTTTTTTTTTTCAATTTTCCTCTTGCACTAACCAGGTTTCAGAAACTAAATGACTCTTTCTACATACTAAGGCAATAACAGCTGCTTCTGACCACTCTGTCACAGCACACTCACACAATGCCCAAACCTTACAGTAATTATTTTTACATTCAACAGAAAGGTATTTTCGGCATCAAACAAGCATCTCATTTATTTCACTCAAAACCAAGCTGGTATGAGAGAGAGGAAGAAAAATAAATCAAGATTAATTACTGAGAGGGAGGAAGGGGAAAGAAAAGGAAAAGAAATAAAGGCAACCACTCTTTATATAGTCCTATGTTCACTAAGTAAATTAACTCAATATTCTACAATTCCGCTGCTAAAAAGAACTTGGTAATTTTGTCCACGCAAAACTTTTATAATGCACCACCTTATTCTCTTTACAACCTGCGCAGTTACTCTCTGACAGGTCAATAAAAATAGTATCTCTTAACTCCACGAGCCCGCAAACCCACTAATCATACTGTGGCACAGCTATGTTCTTTTGATGTAGTCACTGAAAAAAAAATGCCTCTAACTGGCTGCGGTAAGAAGTTTCTCTTTATTCACTTACCACAACAATTTCAAACAACTGCAAACACTCACTCACCTAAACACAACAATAAACACGTATACAACACAACAAGCGCTTTTACGACCACAACAACAAAGTACAACAAAAATTCCAAAAACCCGCACACATACAACAAAGCTAATAATTCACAACCATACCCAAATATTCACTTCTATTAGACCACTTGCCTCACACTTCATCAATCAACCTCTCATTTGCTCGTGCAGACTAATCTGCACCCCACACACATACACAACACCAGTGTTAACAATACTTCAAACTAGTTCTCTTTCAAACTAGTTTCCTTAGGGATCCACTCGACCCACCACCAGGATCGCTCGCGGCCACTCTATTGGACAGCGAATCCCCCCTTGCCAGCTAAGGACGACGAATTACTTCGCCGATCTCCCTTAGCCAGCCCTAACCAGTCGCTTGCAAGCTCACCACTCAGGGACAACGCTGCGCACAGGACGTCTCTCTGTGTCTTACCAGCAGCCCTAGCCACGCGTATACGACTTACAGGCTTCCCTATACCCAAAACACATACCGTTTGTCCGCTGTAGCAGGTGGTCGTCGTTTGCCCCCGCAGTGAGCGGCCGAGGAGCAGAGGTCCTCCAGGAAAATCCCGGGGCGCGCCTAGGATGTCAGCCCCTCAGTCAATCCTGCAGCCAGGCAAATCTTGTCCCATCTGGGGTGCCAAATGAAGCACGGAATTGACTCCACAACTCAGATAGTTATGAAGTAGGTATGTGTTTATTCCAGCTGGGGTGCATGGGGGGTAGCCCCTCCAAAGACATGCACACCCTCAGCGGCACTTCACTAAGTTTATATTAGGTTACAGATTACATATGCATAAAGTTAGACAAAGCCCCTATACATATTCAATACCTATCCCCGCTTTGTATTATAATGAGTTCAAAGTTCATTTAAATATGCCCGCGCAAGCGCAGTGTCTTCAGATTAATTGTGGGCGAGGGTTACGATGATTAAATTATGACGTGGTCGATACTCTTCATCACAATGAACTGTTCACCCTGTTCCCTTGCGCATGCTCCCTTGGTCCTTGGTCCTAGTCCAAGCCTGAGAACCAACTCGTACCGGTCCTGGGGTCCAAGGGCGGGATGCTCGGTTACGCTCAGTGGTTTTTCTCAATTATTTGGCTCTCCTCTCTTCATCCTCCCCGATACCAGGTAGGCACAAATTCATCAAGAAAATAATAAATGGATCGCAGCTGGCATATCTTAGTAAATCATTACCCAATCTCTGGCTCTCTAAATCAGTTTAAAAATATTATTATTACTATTATCCAGCTTCTAGCTTTTTTACATTAGTAATTTCTCTTTTACCCTAAATCAGAGCGATGACCAGATCAGTGCCCTCTGGAACCTCCCAGAGAAGAGTGGTGTGAAGCGCCGTTATCATTTCAGTTCATTCGAAGTGACAGCTCCATTGGTACTGCTGTTTGTCCAGAGCTTTGCTAAAAGAAAGGCTCAAGGAATAATTTTGAGTGGACAGGACTTGAGTGGGCTCTTCCCCATTTGATTTCTCAGATGTAGCACTGAACAGTGCAGTCTCTCAACAGCATCAGTGAAGGCAGCAAGGCTGAGTATATTAAGGAAGAACCACAGCTGCTGATTTGAGAGGCTGGGATTGTCAGCAGTTTGGTTTTTAGGTTTTTAGCATGTTAGATTGAAGCTAAGTAGTTTACAATGTAGCTGGACCTAAGGATTGAGCAGCAGGCATTCCTAACGAAGAGCATAACAAATACCTCTCTGTGCAAGAAATGCTCTTTGAAATGCAGCCAGCCCAAGCTGAGATTTGGGCTGGGTGAGTAAGGCTCTGCCTATGAAAATCACTTGGGATCTGCACCATTATGGCATGACAGTCATTCTTGAGCTCTGGGATGTTTTCACCGTCATTGCCGCTGCCAGCGTGGTGACTCCCAGTTTGCCCGAGGCAAAAGATAGCTAAACCGAAGTACTAAGTAACAGATCCTCTATCTCGGGAGAACAATTGGCTGTGATTTCAGACCTCATTTGTCAGTGGTGTTTAATTATAGCCCTGCTACCACTTACAGTGGAGGTCACAGCTGTATTGTTGGTCTATTTAGTGCTCCCTCTGGTCTTAAAAATCTATATCACACTATTTTTGGGCATTTGTAACAGTCTCCACTAGTTTTCTTCCAGAGCTGAAATTGCTTAAGTTTCCTCTTGGTTAATTGACAAAATGTTGTTGTTGGAAAGCAGGCTAAAACAATTTAAGCCCCTTTACAGGTGTGGGAGTGAAAAACAAGTAGGTTGCATCTGGTTTAGTTTCTATCCTTACAGTTGCCCAGCTGTTTTCTCCTTGTGCACAGCTTTGCTGCAACGTGGGCATGGGAATTATTGTATTATTATTGTATGCAGATACTGGGTCATCAATGAGCTGTTCTGTAATAAAAATATCAAATGTAAAGATCGCTGTATAAAATGTTTTCTTGCACATCTGGTCCCATAAATAGTGTTCAATTTAACATTAACTCCATACACCAAGTGCTCTTTAGTCAAGCAAAGCTCTCATTCATCTGCTGAAAGATGTTCTTAACTAAGAACTAAACATAAATCTACTTAGATTTGTTGATCTTGTCAGTTAAAAAAAATTACTTTTAAGTCCCATTTTGAAAAGCGATTCAGGCACCTTGGAGCCTTGTGACTGGTCTGGAATTCACAATAGTAGTTTTGATCTTTTTACCTTCATATTGTATTTATTTCTGTCCTTTTTCACCTTTAAAGATTTGGCCTAAAGAGCGCATTCCACTATGAAATTCTTTCCTTGCCTGTGTTTGCCATTAATAATTTTAATGATCTGATACTGAACTAAAACCAAGACCAATCAAATGTTCTTCTTTTAAAATTGAGTGAAGAAGGAAAATTAATTGCAAAAATCCTGCTTAAATGTGATGTTAAAGTTGTGAATTTCAGAATTAAATGGTGGTACCTGCTACAATCAAAATGCCACTTGGCATCCATTCAAATGGGCTTCAGGCATCCTGCACTTGAATTGTGTGCAAGGCAGGAAAATAAAAGAGCTAAAATACTGTCAGGTTAATAATAAATTGTGCATACATGTGGCACATTTCATCAGAGTATTCCTAAGCATCTCACAACTACTGATAAATCAGTCAGTTTTCACATCACTCTACCGCACTGTGAAATGCATGTTATCTCCATTTTACTGATGGCAAAACTGAGAGGCAAGCAGAATGTGAATTATTGAGGGGTATCAAGTCAGAAGCTGCCTGAGGTGGAATTGGAATCCAGAATGCTAAATCCTAAGTATTAAACAGTGTAGTAGTTTATCTAGTTTTATCCAAGTGTGCTAGAATAGCCACAAAATACTGTGGTTTATGTTGAATGTGAAGCTAAAAATGGAGCATTGGATTTTAGGGATTCTTGTAAAATTTCAGTTGAAATTCAAAGAAATACCTCTTTTTATTCTTTTTGGTGGATTGGATTGTCCATATCCACCAAGTTCTGCCTTTTGGGCTGTTGTCTCATAACTTTGTTAGCTGAAACCACCTTGAACCAGCTTGTTCTGTACTTCTTGCAGTAGGCTGCACTACTTGGGCTATGCTTTATGGATTCCCCCTGTTTAGTGTTGTTTTAGAGTTACTAATGAGGAAAAATAGACTTGTAGCAACAAAAGTTTTAGCTGGTTTTGCCCATCTGTGGTTTACATGTGCTTAGATACAACTTTTCAAGACAGGATCCAGTTCCTCTAAATGTTTCCAGTGGAAAAAGATTTATGAGTTCACTTAAAATACTAAAATAAAAAACTAATTTCAAATATTTGAATACTTTACGGAACATACTCTCGGATGGAAGTGATTCGCCCCAATCGAGCCCAGAGACACTTCAGAGACCAAGTCAGAGAAGTGGGTATTTGCTTTATTCGGTGCACTGGATGTGTGGGAATTGTTTCCACCAAACACACATCCCTCAGTACCCCAAAGACACAGTGTTATAGGTAAAATCATGAATATTAATTACATTCTTCAGGATAGGAGTGGTTATACAAATCATTTCTCAGAAGTCATTAATATCATTAGCATGTGCACCACGCATGCTCCGTATATCCTGGTGGTCTTTGGAGACCCCCAAAGCCCCCTCCAAGGTGACGGTCCTTCATGGGATGATTCAGCGGTTTCTGTGCTGGTTTCAAATGCATGCTTAGCTGATAAGCCATCAGGCCAGAGCTGTTACCTACAATTTGAACTTGAATTAAGAGTTCAGCCTTCAGCCCTGGAAGCCACAGACAGGCGCCTGTGCTGGTGGAAGGGGGGCAAAAGCTCAGAGAATCTTTCTCA
>JAKEPQ010000924.1:0-16985 GCA_024500445.1 Entomyzon cyanotis
ATACTGACTAGCATTTTAAAAAATACCAGATATTTTCAGCATTCTGATAAAAATACAGCCAATCGAATACTCCAACTATTTCAATGGATGAACTTCCAAATCTCTCCTGTTTAAAATACTACTCCACAACAGGACCAACACACAACTCTTTGGTACATCCACAAGACGGGATTATTTGTAATTTAATATGGAAACATTTCAGCTGTTTTAATACCAGGATAATTCCTACACACGTCTGGCATTTGAGACATACCACGTATTTGTCACTGAAGTGCGTGAATTTTTGTGCTGTTATGTGAGGTTCATCAGTTGATGCCTTGGCCATAACAGTACCTCCTCCCACACATTGGCTCTTAGGTTGCTGAAGAGATCAGCCCTCTGAACGTGGAGCTGTTTTATCAGATCATTTATTTGTTCTATAAGGCACATCCAGTCCTCAGGAGTTCACAGCTAAAGGGACACCAATAGCCTAATCTGGCTGTAATTCAACAAAATGCATGTGTTTACATTTGTCAGCCTTTAAAAGAGATCTTAAAAACCTCTGGGCTTGTAGCAGTAACCTTCACAAGGTTTAACACTTAAGCTGCAGTGCTTTCTACCCCAGTTTTAAAAACTGCCCTCTCCCTATGTACAGATAAGAAAATGACACACAACAGGGATACGGAGCCATTACCATCTCAGACTCCCTGTGTGATAATCAGAGGAAATGATCTGCTGACCTCAAGCAGTCTTTGAAGTCTGCACAAACATTACCTAAAGAAGAGGGAAGTACTACTCAGTAGGACATATATCACCCCTAGGCCTGCTGCTGCAAAAGCTCCACTGGACTGGTGGTTCTCTCAAAACCTGAAAACACCTGGGCTGCCAGAAAACTTGTGGTTATAGACAATGTTCAAGGACTGCTGTGAAATAGATTTGGTATATCAGCATTTCATTTAAGCCTAACATGCAACAACTGTCACGCAGCAAGCATTGATTTCTTTTCTTTAGGTCTGAATTACTAACAAGTTAGCATCAGGGAAAAACAAAACCAACCACACAAAATCCAATCCCCCTCCAAAAAGCAGCCCCAAATCCAACCACAATTCCCATTTACATTTATACAGACTTTTATCTTATGCAAGATGGCATGCAAAGTAAAATGGAATTCCTCTCATTGTTTAGTGTCAGCAGTCTCTTGATTCTAAAGATACAAGAACTACAAAATAATAGATCTATATTGCATAAACAATCTACTGGACTTATCCATGTAAATGAGATACCCATCCTCAAACATAATGCCAACTTGCAATTTATTTCAGTAGCTCAGTTTCAAGAGATGGGAAGTCATAATACCATCTCTTGCCACTTCTCTGCATAGTCAAAATGCACTTTGACTTACAGAAACCTGCCTTTTTTAACACTTAGGGAAATCTAAAAAGACTGCTGGTTGCTGGTACCATCAGATTCCTTAATGACTACTAGAATCACGCGTACCTGGTAATTTGCTTTTAAATTCTTTCCCCCGGTACTAACTCAATGGTATTGCAGACACTGCAAAAAGAGCAACTGTCTCTAAAGTTCACACAACACAGAACTACGGATCCCATGCTCTCCACTTGTGTTTAGTGTGACTTTTCATAGGAAATCCACCTAGACAGAAGTAGGATTTGATGTCTTTGATGAGGAATGGATCCTGTCCAAGGCAACAACAACAAACAAAACCAAACCAAAACACTGCCTTCTGTCAGAAGGCTGTCAGAAACACACAAGTCCTGTCCACTTAAAGCAGAATTCAAAATAATGACTGGTCGATTAAGTTGGTAAAATTATCCATTAACTCTATTTTACCATTGAAAAAGAACAAGAAAGCAATGGCATGTGCCTGTGTATCTAAAAATCAATAAGACTGTCTGAACACAAAATTATTTGATATGCAAAGAATTGCATAGGAGCGGTTACATTTCATGGTCACATTACACTCATCTCCTCTGATGTTTCAAGCCCTGTTACAGTGAGAGACTAGGCTCATGAGACCCAGAAAGGTTCCCTGACTCCAGCCCTACAAGCCACCACCATATTTTTCCACACAGATCTTTTCCACAGGCTGAATTTCTACTGAAAGCAGTGTAAGTTCTCTCTAGAGTTATCATACCTAAATAGATTAGCTATACAAAGAAAATCCACTGTGATAGAAAGTGAGAACAAAAGCACACTACTAGCCACCTTCACTCTGAGACTAGCTGAAGGAGCTACTGAAGAACAGCAGTATTGCCTGCAAGAATTCCCCCTACCACCACCCCCCAAATCAATCCAGAAAGCCATTTCTGAAATGGAATTCACAATAGTTGTTCATGTTTGTTTACACCTTGATCACTGTATCTGGTTGCACAGCTGTCACATGATTAAAATTCCCTGCATCCTAACAATTATGATTTACAGTCATCTTTATTTTGAAGGTGAAAGTATAAAGCATTGGTTCAGATCAATGGGTAATTTTAAAGTATGTGATTAGGGCTATCTCTCCAGAGCAAAGAAATTGTGCTGCCTGGGTACATGTATTATCTAATATTATCTAAATCTACAAATAAATCACCAGGAGGATTTGTGGGATTGTATTAACACATTCGCTTATACAGATTTTGTACTATCACAAATGCAGTCATGATAATAGCACTCATAATCATTAAAAAGACAGCTGTACATGTCCTGTTTGACACCTATTCTTGTGTCCTGCTGAGAAGAAAGAAATGTGCACCCGTCAGACTATTCTCATGAGCTAGTTACAGCACCTTCACCATAAAGTCAGAACCATGAAAAAAGTTATCTTTATATAGTTTCAATAAAACTTACCTTGCCAAGTTAATTGAATTGTTGAAGAAAGCAAGCATTTAAAACCTATTTTCTTTTTATTACGATACCATGGACACTGAAATTTAAAAAGCACATCTTTGCTCTTAAAAGTCTCAAGAGAAAGCATAAGTGAAGAAGAGACAGAACAAAAAAAGGCTCAAACCTTTGTAGAGTATAAATAGGTTGGCAAGCCTTTATGGCAGACGGAAGCCACAGAGAGCAAAAACATCAGGAACACGTACAAACACCACATTTCTTTAGAAGCTAAGGAATGTGCAAGCTTTGACAAAGCATATTATATTAAGGATGTTTATAATCTACTTCCATGGAGACAGTTCAGTAGCTTTACAACATAGCAACAAAGAGCGTGAACTATATTTTCCATCTGTTTTGGGCAGACTGGTTTTTTGCAATGGAAGCCAGTATCAAAGCTAATTGTTCCTTGGGATTTCAAACAGCAACACAAGGGGGTAAAGAAATCCTCTTTTCCTTTGCAGCACAAGAGAAGACAGAACATATGAATGGCTATTAAAAATATATACAACAATATGTGATGAAGACCTCTTGTTTCAATCAGGAAGTGCCACACATAATGTAGCAGTCACCTAGTATTACTGTGTTTATTAATTGCAAAATATCATACAGATATAAAAAACCTTACAGAACAAAACAGATTATCATCTCCAGCTGAACATGTGTGATAAGAACAGCAAAGCAGCCACTGTCCACATTTTAAGACAGCTATAATCAGAACTGGAAAGACATGGTCAATATAAAACATGAAATCAGCTTTAGGTCAAGCATGAGGAGAACAAAAATGACAGCTTAGTAAGTACTTCTTTCACTTTCCAGAACACAGAGCAATTCCCCTTGTTTACCAGGTATCTACAGAGCTTCCATGAAGACACTTTTATGCAAATCCTTCACTTAATGATGAATTGTTAAAAGAACGAATCCCAAGACAAGACAAACACTCATAGCAGAGTATTTTTTTATCTACGTAACACCTTCCACAGGCTTCCTGTGATACTATAATTTCCAAGTTTAGCAGGTACCAAAATCTATGGATTTAACCAAGATATTAGGGCACAATACCCAGAATCAACAGGCTACAAGTTACTAATGCCCTCTCCCTAATGGAGAAAATCCCACCAAAAAAACCCCAAACCAAAACAAAAAAAAATACCAACCAAAAAACCCCACCAAAATGGCCACGTAGCCTTCTTCTACTCCAAACTGCGCTCATTTCTCTCAAAACATAATAGAAGAAAGAAGATACAAATATGAGGCATTAAAAAGTGAAAAGGATGAAAATCCAATAAAAATGACTGCATACGACATAGGTTATAGCCAAAGCTATAGGGTTAGGAAAGATGAAGAGTCTGACAACCATACCCAATGTCACCGAATGCCCTGTGTTAACAGGAAACACCTTCCAAAATCAAACTTGGAAGAAAGAATTAGCTCTGCTGCGTTCAGAAAAAAAGCAAAGCAATTTTTCCTTAAAATTCTCAAATACAAGAACAGTCTTCAGGGAAATGTAGCGAAATACAGTCTGTGCAGTTTTATGGAAAAGTTATTATTTATTAGCAGTACTAACATTTAGTCTCTCAGTATATTTTTCCTGCCATTAGGCACATCTCTAAGGAGTTCACAATGGAATCCATAGACTGGACAAGATAGCCAAGTACTCAACTTCAGAGAAGTAATTCAGTAGCTCTTCTGACTGATCTTTAATACACTAGCTTCCCTATGGAATTCTTGCTAGCTGGTCATAATAATTAGATTTTTTTTTTTACTGCATTGGTTTTTTAATTTTACATCAAACCAGCATAAAAGCACAAAGTTTTACAATATCCACAGGCCTTAATCTGTTCTTCAAAAACTCAAAGCCAGTTCAGCCAAACAGAGGGATCTGCATGTCACATAAATCAGAGGCAATAAGGTAGACTAAGAAACAGTGCAAATTAACTGCAGATAGCCACACACTGAAGTGCTGCTCTTAAATATAAAATCAGATAGAAATGCTCTAAGTGCAAGAAACAGTATTCAGCAAAAGTCAGCTGACTGGTCACACTCCATTTCAACACCTTAAAAGCTTCTAACAGCATTGTTCCTGAAGCAGCAGGGCTAATGCTCAGGCTCTAGCACAGCAAGGCTTGTCATTCACTGGAAAAGACACACCAGCCAGCTATGAAGTATCCACCTTTGGTTACAAATAGCCAATAATCAGCTTCATCTAGAAAGCAACACATTCTCTGACCTGGGCAGTGAGGTGTCCCTGAGCTGATACCACCTGAGGGGTGGGATGTGTTCCTTTGGGAGGTAGCAGCCTTAAACACTGAAGTACCATCTTCTAGCCAAACTGAACACAAACCAGCTCTATAAAGAAATGATGCCAAGAGAGATATGAAACAGCCTCCACGAGCTTGAGATAATAATGGGATCCTATACAGAAGTAAGCTTTGACCAGTTACTGATACTGTAAGGTACTGAGAAGTATTTATCTCTGTGTTAGTCTGAAAATCCAGAAAAGTGGCCTGGCAGACAGACTACCTTCTACTATGTCTATTGGTAGAAGAAGCCCTTAAGGAGCTAAAGAAAATGAACAGAATAGTCCTCAATATCTACTTTTCATCAGTGGTACTAAGTGGGACCTTATGGAATGGAGCACATCAAGTTCCAAAGTTCTTTCTGTCCTTCAACATGACTTTGATATACCTCCCAATATAATATTGCCACAGATTTCACCTAACACAAGGCAGAATGGGAGAGACAGGATGCTGCAAGTGTGTATGTGCTCTTTACTAATGTGCCCTAAAATTAAGAACTTCCACTCTGAACAAGCTGGTTTGGTTATTTCTTTTTTCAATAGGAAGTTTATGTATGAAATCATTGAGAAGGTAGCACTTAAATCTTTCTCACAGAACACATCTTCATACATCTTTCTGTGAAGGCTTTGATCCATTCAATAAGACATTCTGTCCAACATTTCAAGTTTCTCCTTTGACATCAAAGATGCTTATAGCCAAGTTCATCTCATGATAAAAACTACACCCTGCAAATTTCCCACCAAGCCAGAGCTGCTGACATCTGCCTGTACATCTGTTATAGTAGCTATACTTGTCCTTCTACAGTGTGCTCTCCTATCTACCCTAAAACCCTGCAATAATTTCAACAGGAAGGGTGTTGAGTTTCCCATGTTAGTAAGTTGTATTTGGCAAGAAGCTTCTGGTACCCTGCCACCTGGAACTGCAGTGAGGTGGAAGAGTAGGCTTTATGCCTGAAAAGGCCCAAACCCTGGAGACCTAGTCTCTCCTTCGACATTTACAGACTTGTTTTTCTCTCACAGTTCTGTTTTCCAAGGATCCTGGAAAGATCAAAGCTGTGCATACAAAACCCACAATTGCCTCTACAATGCCAGATCCTGAACAAAAATATATTTGTCAGGAATACAGCTCTAATCCTAGAAAAGACAAGCTATTTTCAGTAAAGATTAGAAGTACTAAACATCTTGCTTCCAGCTCTTGGTACAGTTATTCTGTAAGAGTAACACATCTGTTTGCACAGAGTACTTAGTTCTAGAGATGCTAATTGCAGGACAAATGAGTTCCACTGCCCATTTAGAGCCTGAATTTGCCAACACACTTATAAGATACAATATTAAGCTGAACAGCTGGAAGGCAAGCTTGAAAGTCTTAAAAAGCTTCAGAAATATTTTACTGGCGCCTTTTTTTTTTTTTTTTTTTTTTTTGCAATTCCAGTGTCCATGGACAAATAGTTAAGAAATCTTAGGAGCTGCTAGCCAACATGAACTTGAGAAGCATGCATACCCTGTAATACATTTTCCCCCCATGCAGGCAGTATTGTAACCACAACTTTTCCACTATGCAACAATTAGGCAATAACCTGAGCAATAACAGAAGCTTATTTGTGGCAGAAAGAAGGCCTATAGGTTGGTTCATCCTATCCTTCACAAGTTAATTTGTCTTGAAATAAACCCCAATACTTAAATTAGACTGCAACAGAATCTGCCCAATCTTATTTAAAGCAATCTCAAATCTCTCTTCTACCCATAGGCTCTTAAAACATATTAATTGGTATGCAGGTTTTTCAGACAGCTTCTTCCTTCAAAGATTAAATCTGTACTATCTAAGAAAGTTTATTAATTCTGAAGCATTAGCAAACATCTGCACTCTAGTAGGACAAAAGTACACACTGTAGATTGTCAAAGATTGTCTGCATTTGGGAATTGGTGGTAGGTCAACTGCACTGACGTGAAATGGCATGGAGTTTACCTTGTGCCAACCACATTTACCATCAGAACCCCCTAAAGCAGGCATGGACAGTAGCTCAGTTGGCCTGCAAGTCCCACACAGCCTAACACAGCCCACAGAAAGGGCTTCCTTACTGACTACTGCCCATTTCCAGAGAAGGTTGAAAAAATTATATTACAAAGTCTTCACAGAAGTCTCCATACTGCAGACACTTTCGCTGTACTAGTATTAATTTTTCTATGTAGAAAATTGGTGCAGTTGCCAGGACTGATGATAGGAGCTGGTGCTTGTGTGAGTAATTAAAATATTTTCTAAAAACTCTTCTCTAGTAAATCGTACCACACTAGGAACCATGAACACTATTTTATACTAACCCAAAGAAAGAGAGAGTGCACATCACCTCATATGTGACTACTCCCATTGAAATGCTTTACCTTAATGTTACTGATTTAGAAGCCTTTTAGTTGCCCTGTTGCTAACAATATATATAAGGTATACTAGATATACTAGTAACCTGCTAGCAGTATTTTCTCCTTTCCCTGTATGAGCAGCACACCAGCATGCTGTAGAAACCTGGCACCTCATATGCTATTGAGAGTAAAAAGTGAACCACACATTTAAAACCAAAAGTAGTATAAGAAATGAAGTAAAATTACTTCAACAAAGCAACATTTCTAGTTGTATTTCTGCTATGACAGATCAGTGTTTAGTCTGTTAAGACACAGGATGACAGCTCATGCCATAAGAGTAATAGCAAGAATCAGAATGTAATGAGAACAAAGCAGGTGTATACTTTTACAGTTTATAAGCTCTGTACAAACACCACAATATTAAATAAAGTCCAAAAGAAGAGGCACTGAAGAATTCTCACATTCCAATGTACAACACAAATGGTACCACTCTGTTAATGTCTGTAAACACTCTTCAAAGCATCAAAGACCAAAAGATTTCTCCTGCCCACCTCAGGTTAAATCAATTTTTCTGGAGGCTTGCCATGCTCTGTGGGAGGTAGGTAGGAGTGCAGCAACAAGCTGGATTTAAAAGATCCTCAGCTGGAAGCACAAATATAGAGAATGATGTTTAAAACTGTTAGACCCCTGGAGAGAAGCAGGAAATTCTCTTTATGACCCCCAGAGTATTTGTTTTTCCAACAGTTTCCCAGCTCAGCTTGAGATTCTCAAGGGCAGCAACAAAAAAAAATTTCACTTTGCTTAAATTAGTTTTGACTGGTCCCCAGGTTCCCAAGGTGATAATTTAACACCTCATTAACAACTGCATTATTGGAGGAAATTCAAATGAACCGATTTTAATGATAATTGAATGTTTGCTGCCTCAGCTTGCAGAAGGAGTATTTCCCCCTTGGAGTACAAAGCGGTCACTGCTTCTACTTGGGGATCTACTGCTAGCAGTGAATGGCAAAGTACGGACTTCATTTATAAATATAACATAAGCTACTTAAAATTCAATTCCAGGTGCAGAAACGTGGGCTATTCCTTCATTACAGCTTATGTTTGTACTTACATGTACTTCTGGTTTGTCTTCAAAAAAAAAAAGGTAATGTTACTAAAAGTCTAACTTCAACAAACGCAGGATTAGGCAGATGATTGAACGGCTGAGGTCATATCTTCACTTGAGGGCTTGATTAACCACATGGAAGTTAAAATACTAATTGCAGTCTTTTCTCCTCCAGAATTTAAGCAGACCATTTAAGATTAGATTGGTTTGATTTTTTTCCCCAGCACGCATCTCCCTGGGCATATGAACAATATAACAATGGTCCTGAATTCTGAACAGCTCAGTTATGCTCAATTCTCTGCCAAGACAGCTGTACATTCTTATTAGTTCTGGTTATAACTGTTTTAACTACCTTCTCTGATTTAACTCACTCAATATTGCTGCACATAGCAATGGCAAAAATAGAAATTGTTAAAAAAGTTTTTAAATCTTTTCACTGATGAGATGGAATCAATTACTAGCTCTTCACAGATGAGGTGCTGAGACATACCAATCAGACTGTGTGCTGCTAACTGACACAGTTAGTTAAATTAGTTTCCAGTAGTTTGGCAGCTGGGATGGCCTATGCAACTGCTACCTCCATTGAACTATGTGGGATAATAATCCTTTGCTTCTATACAGTGCTCAAGACAACATTCACTCAAAATTTAAGAGCCATCTTGGGCAAGGTCTACCCACAACTTATTGTATATATGCTATGTATGGTGCTGTGATTAGGCATGGGATATTAGCCTTATATAACTGATACGGACGTCAGTAAACTTGTTACAAATGTCAACATGTATAATTGCTATTACTGAGTTAAGGTCTATGGAAAGAAGTAGCTCACCTCTTTTACAAGCCATTAGCACTGCCAGCTTTAGTTCAAACTTAAAACACACCTGGATTTAAGGCTCATTTTCAATAAGGCTCAGTTTAAGGCTCAGTTTTCAATACACAGGAGAGCAAACTAACTTTCACCTCTGAAGGTGGTTAACCAGTCCCTGGACTGGCTTTACTTTCCATGTTTTGATTTGCCTGCATCTCACTTGGATTACTTATGATTCCACTTGCCCCCAGCAATGTTATCAGGGCAACAAACAGGCTGGGTCCTGAACACCTACAGTGCTAACAGAACCCCAAGTGTACAGGATGCATCACTGGCTCTTGTGTAAATAACACAAAGGAGCCAGCTGGATTCCCAGTCCTAGTGAGACTGTAGTGGCAAAAAATCCAGCTGTCAACTCAAACCAAACCATTGATGCTGAAAAATTCACCAAGACAGGTCAAGTACTTAACATCATAAATCACAACAATGTCTCATTTACCATGACAAGCACCAAGCTGTCTCATTTTCCCTACAGTCAATTTAAATCACAGCAAGAATCAAGTGGCTCTACGCTACAGCCTTCCAGAACTCCATTCCAAGAATTAATTTGTCATCTTTGTGTTTGTATACTATGACCCTGAAAAGTCTGCTTATTGTGTCTTTTTATTATCATTGTTTAAAAAGCTCCTTTAGCTACAAAATTATCTGAAATTCATTCATTTCGTGGCTGAACAGAGCAACGTTCACCAAACCGCTGAGAAGCATCTGCAACACTTTCTCATTAAAGTATTCAACCATAGTGACTTTGAATTGGAAAACACTTCCAAAAGTTTGTTTTTGCAGAAAGAAGCCTTCTCCATCTCTCCTGCTCACCTTGCTCTAGTGTATATATATATCAAAGCCAAATGTGATGATATTCAAGATAGCCACGTACATTGTCACCTGAGTTCTCTGAAGAGAGTCTATATGCTCAACATGTTTAACACTCTTGAGGATGACTGTTCCTTTGAAGAAATTCTCAGAGGAATCACAGATCAAGCATGTTTTGTTTAAGACCACATGATGGTCTTCTAGCCAATTACAGTGCAAGACAAGTAATGCAAAGTAAAATAGGACAGACAGACTATTGATCTGATAATGCAGAGGAACTGCGGTACTGGAAGCACCACTACCGAGAACCTGTAATGTGGCTCTGCCATTGTTTTAGCTGTTGGCATGGTTTTTGCAGTCTGGATGAATAACCTAGCAATATATCCATATTTAATTATATTGCTGTAACTGTCTTCAGAGTGACTGAGGTTTGCTAGTCACTTACATGCACACACATTACAAAGAATTAACTGATTTATTTGAATAGAAACCAAACCACAAAAAACCATTGTCCCAACTCAGGCAGCACATTTGCATGTCTTACATTCTCTGTAGAGAAGCTTTTCATAGCATCTGTATTTTGTCTGTGCTGCCTCCTAATATCCTATTTAGTCACTGGCAACTTCCTGGAAAAATCTGAAAGGAAACATTTGCTTTTTTTAGTTACGTAAAGTTTTAGTAAATACAACACCTTATATTGTAGGTTTAGAGTCTTCAGATGCTTCTTTAGATTTAGAAATAACCTGAAGAGAACTAACATATTCTAGTAAAATTATATACGAAAACCCTTTCATCTTTGTATTGGTTTGAAAACAAACCAGTGGGAGATCACAAGTCAAGATTGAAATTAAAAATAAGTGAAATAATACAAGGAAAAGCACTGACAAAGTCAGATACAACCTAACACCCTGTTAGGGTGGTAGCAGCAGTCCAACTGAAGTAGTCCAGTTGAAGTGGTGATCCTGTGAAGGTGAAGGATCCAGCTGAAGATCCAGTGGTAGCTCTTGTCCTCTGGGAACCCAGTAGACAGGGCTAGCTCAGGCAGTTCCAAGGCCAGGTTATATCCAGGTGGGAACACCTGGCTCCTCCCTCCTGGGCAGAGCATCCCACAATGGGATGAGATAAGTCCATGAGTCACACGGTGGGTCCCTGATGGCCCATTGCCTGTCATCCGGGGTGGTTCGTTAGCAGCTGATAACAGCTAACGGATGGCCCATTGCCTGTCATCCAGAGTGGGTCATTAGCAGGTGATAGCAGCTAACAGCCCACAGATGGTGGTAATAGAATACTTAAACACATCTATATTGCAACCTAGGACATTATCCACCCCTTATTCTATTACCATCTACACAGTTCTCACTTAAGATAAGGTCTCCTTGTGGTACACAACGGGTTTCCCCATCTGCCTGCATCACCCACCAAGTATAACCAGGTCCTTGGGCAAAAACAACCCCACGGATGGGCTTGCCTTTGCCTGAGGTGGGACTAATCCAAACAGTCTTTCCTAAAAAGCCTCTTATGTGTACCACAGGGACTTTATCTCCATCCACTGTGTGCAAAGGTTTGGACTGGGCAGGGCCGGCTCGATTGATAGAACCTCTTGTGTTAACCATCCAGGTGGCCTTTGCTAAGTTCAGTTCCCAATTTTTGAAGGTTCCCCCGCCAAGTGCCTTCAAAGTTGTCTTAAGTAGTCTGTTGCACCGTTCAACTTTCCCGGCAGCTGGTGCATGATAGGGGATATGGTATATCCATTCAATTCCATGTTCTCTAGCCCAGGTGCTTATGAGGCCATTCTTGAAATGGGTTCCATTGTCAGACTCGATTCTCTCAGGGGTACCATGTCTCCACAGGACTTGCTTTTCCAGACCCAAGATGGTGTTCCGGGCAGTAGCATGAGGCACAGCGTAGGTCTCTAACCATCCCGTGGTTGCTTCCACCATGGTCAACACGTAGCGCTTTCCTTGGTGGGTTTGGGGAAGGGTGATGTAGTCAACTTGCCACACTTCCCCATACCTGTACTTTGTCCATCGTCCACCGTACCACAGAGGCTTCACCCGCTTGGCCTGTTTGATTGCAGCGCAAGTCTCACAGCTGTGGATGACCTGTGAGATGTTGTCCATGGTCAAGTCCACCCCTCGGTCACGAGCCCATCTGTACGTTGCATCCCTCCCTTGATGACCAGAGGCATCATGGGCCCAACGAGCTAGAAATAACTCTCCTTTGTGCTGCCAGTCCAGATCCACCTGTGACACTTCCACCTTGGCAGCTCGGTCCACTTGCTCGTTGTTACGATGCTCTTCATTAGCCCGACTCTTAGGTACATGTGCATCCACGTGTCGAACTTTCACAGTCAGCTTTTCTGCCCAGGCAGCGATGTCCTGCCAAATCTCAGCGGCCCAGATGGGTTTTCCTCTGCGCTGCCAGTTGGCCTTTCTCCAGCGATCTAACCATCCCCATAGCGCGTTGGCTACCATCCAGGAGTCGGTGTAGAGATAGAGCCTTGGCCATTTCTCTCGTTCAGCAATATCCAAAGCCAGCTGGATGGCTTTAAGCTCCGCGACCTGACTCGATCCACCTTGTCCCTCGGTAGCCTGTGCAACTTGTCGTGTGGGGCTCCATACTGCAGCTTTCCATTTCCGATCTGCGCCTACAATTCGGCAGGAACCATCGGTGAAGAGGGCATAGCATCTTTCACTCTCCGGCAGCTCGTTATACGGGGGTGCTTCCTCGGCACGTGCTAGTTGCTCCTCTGCTTCTTCTGAAGATAATTCAAAAGTCTCACCTTCAGGCCAGTTTGTTATAATTTCCAGAATCCCAGGGCGATTCGGGTTTCCAATACGGGCGCGCTGCGTGATGAGGGCAATCCATTTGCTCCATGTGGCATCAGTGGCATGGTGGGTAGAGGGAACCCTTCCCTTGAACATCCACCCCAGCACTGGCAGTCAGGGTGCAAGGAGAAGTTGTGCTTCTGTGCCGATCACCTCTGAGGCGGCTTGGACTCCTTCGTAAGCTGCCAAGATTTCTTTCTCAGTGGGAGTGTAGTTGACTTCAGACCCTCTGTAACTTCGACTCCAGAATCCCAGTGGTCGGCCTCGGGTCTCACCAGGCACCTTCTGCCAAAGGCTCCAGGACAGACCATGGCTCCCGGCTGCAGAGTAAAGCACATTCTTTACCTCTGGTCCTGTCCTGACTGGGCCAAGGGCTACCGCATGAGCGATCTCCTGTTTGATCTGGGTGAAAGCTTGCTGCTGCTCAGGACCCCAGTGGAAATCATTCTTCTTGCGGGTTATGAGGTAGAGAGGACTCACGATCTGGCGGTACTCAGGGATGTGCATTCTCCAAAAGCCTATGGCGCCTAGGAAGGCTTGCGTCTCCTTCTTGTTGGTTGGTGGAGACATCGAGGTGATCTTATTGATGACCTCAGAAGGAATCTGACGTCGTCTGTCTTGCCACTTTACTCCCAGGAACTGGATCTCTCAGGCAGGTCCCTTGACTTTGCTCTTCTTGATGGCAAAACCGGCTTCCAGGAGAATTCTGATGATTTTCTCTCCTTTCCCAAATACTTCCGCTGCTGTGTCCCCCCACACAATGATGTCATCAATATACTGCAAATGTTCTGGAGCCTCACCCTTTTCCAGTGCAGCCTGGATCAGTCCATGGCAGATGGTGGGACTGTGCTTCCACCCCTGGGGCAGTCGGTTCCACGTGTACTGCACGCCCCTCCAGGTGAAAGCAAACTGAGGTCTGCACTCTGCTGCCAGCGGAATGGAGAAAAAGGCATTGGCAATATCGATGGTCGCATACCACTTTGCTGCCTTGGATTCCAGCTTGTACTGAAGTTCCAACATGTCCGGTACAGCAGCACTCAGTGGTGGTGTGACTTCATTCAGGCCACGGTAATCCACTGTCAGTCTCCATTCTTCACTGGACTTACGCACTGGCCATATAGGGCTGTTAAAGGGTGAGTGAGCCTTGCTGACCACCCCTTGGCTCTCCAGTTCCCGAATCATCTCATGGATGGGGGCCACAGAGTCTCTGTCTGTGCGGTAGTGCCGGCGGTGCACTGTTGCTGTAGCGATTGGTACCCGCTGCTCTTCAATTCTCAGTAGTCCTACAGCAGACGGGTTATCTGAGAGACCAGGCAGGGTATTCAGTTGTCTTATATCTTCTGTCTCTATGGCTGCTATCCCAAAAGCCCAGCGATGTCCCTTCGGGTCCTTGAAATATCCACTCCTGAGATAGTCTATGCCAAGGATGCATGGGGCGTCTGGACCAGTCACAATGGGGTGTTTCTGCCACTCGTTCCCAGTTAAACTCACTTCAGCTTCCAGTACAGTCAGCTGCTGGAATCCTCCTGTCACCCCAGAAATAGAAATGGATTTGGTCCCCACATACCTGGATGGCATCAGGGTGCACTGAGCGCCGGTATCAACCAAAGCCGTGTATCTTTGTGGGTCAGACGTGCCAGGCCATCGGATCCACACAGTCCAATAGATCCGGTTATCCCTTTCCTCTACCTGGCTAGAGGCAGGGCTCCTCTAATCCTGTTTTTGGTGCATGATGCTCTCCTCCTGTAAATGTGTTCCTGAGGTCCCTTCAAGAGGATCAGTCATATTATCATTTCCATTCTGTCTGGGGTTCTGTCCACAAGAGACTGGGGCAGTGTTGTACCTAGATGAGCCTCCTGAAGTGGATGTTTCTGTTTTCAATTCATGTACCCGGGCTGCTAAGGAGGAGATGGGTTTCCTATCCCACTTTCTCATGTCTTCCCCATGCTCCTGTAGGAAAAACCAGAGGTCACGTCGTGGAGTTTGTCTCCTTTCCTTGGCTGGGGGACGTCTGCTCCTGATGGCAGAGACTCTGGTTGGTTTCGGTGTGGCATGGAAAAATCCTTCTTTGAGCTCTTTCCTTAGTTTCTGGTTCTCTTCAATCAAGCTCCGGACTTGCTCGGCCAGGTTTGTTTCCACCGATGAGACACGGGTGCGTAGTGGAGCGGTGACAGTGTCCTCATAAATGCTCAGTTTGTTTGCTAACACCTTGTCTTCGCCTTCCCTCCACTGCAGTGTTGCCAGGTAATGAGAGTATATCTCTGGTCCGAGCCGCGCGAATCTTAGCCACATTTGTGAAGTGCACTGGACATTATCTGGGCTCTTGGGGAATCTCTCGTTTTCCGCGAAAATGATCTCTAGCACGGCCAATTCCCTCAGGCATCGGATACCTTGTTCTATCGTGTTCCATTTCCTTTGGTGCATCTGGAGGTCTTCTTTACACAGGTATCTGTCCCGTACACTCGCCAGCAGTCGCCGCCAGAGGCTGAGAGTTTCCTGGGTTTTCCCAATCCCCTGGTCAATAACCACATCTTGGGACAGGGATCCCAGTTGCCTGGCCTCACTTCCGTCCAGAATGGTGTCGTTAGCTGCAGCGTCCCAGATGCGGAGCAGCCAGGTCAAGATGGACTCGTTCGCCTGCCGGGTGAATTCCCTCTGTAGGTCACGCAGCTCCCCCAGGGATAGAGAGCGAGTGATGATCTCCGGCTCTGTCTCTTCTGCTTGGTGAGATGGTCCTGCCGCATCCTCATCAGTCGCTATGCGGACTGATTTGCTCTTGGATTTCTTTTTCTGGTCGGGGGCAACTGCTACGGGCTTCGGCTGTTCTGATTTGCTTTGTTTCTCCTCCTCAAGAAGACAAAATATTGTTCTGATCTTCAGCAGGAGGTACATGGTGCTGGTCGCAGAGAAAAAGGAAAACAGAACTGACAGGAAGATTATGCCATCCTTAGCATCCAGAGAGAACTCAATATTGTCAAAGATGGCTGTGCCTGGCCTGAAATGCTGGAAGAAACCGCTCTCTGCTCCTAGCCCCAGAGGGTGGGTGCGATTGCTGAGGAGGTTCCAGACGTAGCAGCTCAGGTTAGGCCAGGCAGACAAAGTCGAGTATATATAACGAATGGCATTCATCGCCTCACAGGTTACCATGCAATAGGCATAATAAACCAATAGAGCAATTCTCATGCCATTCCCTGGTCGCAACAGGAGCAGTACGACAGGCAGATAGTTTCCCATTTGAGGAAAAATATAGAGGGTAAGATACATTACCCACATAGACAGGCTGAGCATCATGGTGATAGGATTTTCTGAGTTTTCCCAGGTCGGGCCCCACATTGGGCGCCAAATTATGTATTGGTTTGAAAACAAGCCAGTGGGAGATCACAAGTCAAGATTGAAATTAAAAATAAGTGAAATAATACAAGGAAAAGCACTGACAAAGTCAGATACAACCTAACACCCTGTTAGGGTGGTAGCAGCAGTCCAACTGAAATAGTCCAGTTGAAGTGGTGATCCTGTGAAGGTGAAGGATCCAGCTGAAGATCCAGTGGTAGCTCTTGTCCTCTGGGAACCCAGTAGACAGGGCTAGCTCAGGCAGTTCCAAGGCCAGGTTATATCCTGGTGGGAACACCTGGCTCCTCCCTCCTGGGCAGAGCATCCCAC
Organism: Entomyzon cyanotis; assembly: GCA_024500445.1. NCBI lineage: Eukaryota > Metazoa > Chordata > Aves > Passeriformes > Meliphagidae > Entomyzon > Entomyzon cyanotis. Next base: position 16,791 of record JAKEPQ010000924.1, read on the forward strand.
AATGGGATGAGATAAGTCCATGAGTCACACGGTGGGTCCCTGATGGCCCATTGCCTGTCATCCGGGGTGGTTCGTTAGCAGCTGATAACAGCTAACGGATGGCCCATTGCCTGTCATCCAGAGTGGGTCATTAGCAGGTGATAGCAGCTAACAGCCCACAGATGGTGGTAATAGAATACTTAAACACATCTATAG
>JAKEPQ010000927.1:0-16911 GCA_024500445.1 Entomyzon cyanotis
CCTTAGATGTTGCAGAAAGTTATTTATACTTATACATCCTCCATACACTTATAACTAGTGCATGGAAGAAGAAATATCTACCTGCTGGAGAATACCAGACCAAACATGGATGGGCCCATCCAGAAGTCCTCACTGAAGGTTTAAACCACATTTGATTAAAAATTTTAAAGACAATGATCTCCTAATAATAGGAATAATGAGAAATTATGACTCATTATCTCCAGTTAGGGTCCCAGGGTTTTAATTGACTTGATTTGAAGAATGTGTCTGTAGCACCTAAAATTTATACAAGCTTGTTTCTTGTATTTTCCCTTAGAACATTATGAAAGCTGCATCATCTCCGTGCAGGACTTGGAAAGGGCTATGAAACACTGACATGAATTTTTAAGGCATTTACAGGGTAAAACAAAATACTTAAAATCATAGTTATTTTAACAGTGAGGTAGAACTAGACACAGAGAGAGAGAGAGGAAGCTGTATCCTGATCCTGGTGAATGTGTGAATACAGACCCAGCACCATGTTTGCTATCCTCTGTTTGAACTTCCTTGGAGAGAGGCAAGGAAAATACCATAAATGCTGTAGCAGAACTGAAATGTCCAGTGCTGAAATCTGCTGCACAAACCAAAGTTTCAGCTCTGTGTGTAACCAGTTTGTGGAACCAAGCTGCTGACTTCCATGAGAGCTTTTCCTGAGCAAGTGTACATGATCAGATCCCCAGGATTTATTTTTATCATGGTGGCTGCAGTACCAGTATCTACAGGGGCTTCTTGTAAAACACTGGGACATAAAACAGGTTTATCAGAAACCAAGTTCTATTTGGTATTTTGGTATCTATTTTAATACCACAACGGGGAAAAAATTATTACATAAGATGAAGCATGCTAAAAATAGCTGTCTCTTGCATTCCTACATTCCCTCATTAACTCTTCCATTAACTTTACAGGTGATCCCCAGTCCCTGCAGACAAAAAAAGATCAAGAACACAAGCCTGTGCAAAGGAAAAAAAGGGAAAAAAAGAAAAAAAGGAGAGATATAAACCCATGTTTTAAAAAAATCCAGGACAAAAAAAAAAAAAAGGGAAGTTACAAAGGAAGGTGAGGACAGGCAGGCAGGGACAAAACTCTGACTCCTAAAATAGATGAGGAAATAGTGGTAGCTTCCAGGCTTTACAGCAGGATAAGCATTACAGACAGCAGACTGGTGCAGCCCACAGGAAACAGAAAGAACATTGCAAGCAGAAATGCACCGGGAAGGGCAGGGAAAAGTGGAAATGCACCAACAGCAAGAGAGGGCAGATGTACAGCAGAGCCACGGGAGGCATTTCAGTGCAGCACTGGTAGCTCTGGTGTCTCTGCAAGAACTAGTTCATGTATAGAAGTGCTGCAGCCTTGGGAAATGCAAAGGCCCCTGTGGACTTTACTGCTGGGATACAACATGTGGGAAAAGCCCAGCGAGAAGTGTGGAGGAAGATGAGAAAAAGAAAGCTAGAGCTGTAAAAGGCAAAATATTTTAGATGGAATTTTCATTAAAACCATACCTCAGCTTTAATAATTTGCAACTTGCTGTTAATTTAAGCCGCTCTGGGCAGAGTTTAAGGAGTTTCATGGAAAATATTTAAGGATAAATCTTCCTAAAGAGCCAAGCTGAGGGAACAAAGAAACTACTCACTGTGAAACGCTCGTGCAATTACCTGCTGTAATAAAACCCAAACAACAACAGTTTCTCGTGGACAGAGCATCATTTTGCCATTTGAAAACACATCCTGGTTTGCATTGTTCCTGAAGTGTGCTTCCTGTCTTCTTATGCCCTGCCCCAATTATTTCCAGAGGTTTAGGGAAAGAAGAGTGGAAAGAATATAGGTTTGAACAGCATAAAAGTGAAGTGGAGAAAAAACGTGTGGTCTGATTCTAAGCAAGGTTGGGCACCTGCACTGCTGGCAGCTGGTAGCTGTGAGTGTGCATTGGAGGAAAAGGGACAAGAGGAAAAGAAAGCTCAGGGAGGGGGAATTAGTGAAAGAGAATAAGGAATGAAAAGGGAGAGCTGTTTTCTCTCCCAGTTTTGCAGATTGCAGTTGGCTTCCCGAAGCAGGAGCAGACCTAATTGCTAACTACTGTCTAATCTATCTTCTTCTGCCACTGCTTGAGCCCAACACTCAGATCTATATCTATCACAGTCTTGCGTTGCCAATTTCTTCTATTCTTCTACTTGACACACTTCTTCATTTCTCAGCCTGATGGCGACAGGATCCTGCGAACTCTGACACCACGTTCCTCTAGAGAGTGCTTAAGCTGCGCTCAAGTCTCCTCTTGCACCATTGCGAGCCTTTGTAGCAGTGCTCGGCTGCCGGTGCGGTGCGCCGCTGAACGGGGAAGCTGTGAGGTTGTTCGGTGTCTGAGAGCTATGCCAGCCCAACCTCGCTGTGTACTCGGGAATCGAACCCGCGCTTCCAGCAGTACTGAGCGGTGATCCAAGCCGCTGAGCTACACGTCTATTCCGCCCCAAGCTGTTGCGGTTGGCTGGTGTTTCCTGCTGCCCCGCCTCTCCTGCTGTCGCTATGGCTGTGGGATGTTTCCCGGTGCCCTGTCTCTCCCGTAATTCCTACATTTGTGGGGTGTTCCCCATTGTCCTGCCAGCTCTCCGGGCAGGGCAGCCGTGCCAGGCTGGCTGTGCTTCACCTGCGTCTGACTGCGGGACAAGGGAAGCGTGCGATGGAGGAGGCTGCCTTGGCATGGCTCCCCGAGGACCCGTGCAGGAAAGAGCCCACGCTGGAGCAGATCTCCTGGTGGCATTTGTGACCCCGTGGGGGACCCAGGTTGGAGCAGCCTGTCCTTGAAGGACTGCACCCTGTGGAAGAGTGACCCACGCTGCAGCAGTGTATGAACTGTGTGCCGTGGGATGGACTCAGGCTGGAGGAATTCCTGGAGAACCCTCTCATGGGATGGACTCAGGCTGGAGAAGTTCCTGGAGAACTGTGTCCCGTGGGATGGACTCAGGCTGGAGCAGGGGAAGATTCCTCTCCTGCATGTGATGGACTGACCATAATCCCCGTTCCCTTCTCCCTGCAGCGCTGGGGGAGGAGGTGGAGCTGGGAAGGAGGAGGGATTTTTAAGATCTGCTTTTACTTCTCATTATGGTGCTCTCGTTTTGTTGATAATAAATTCAATTAATATCCCCAAGCTGAGGCTGTTTTACCCATGATGGTGTTTAGAGAGTGGTCTCTCTCTGCTCTTAACTCATGAACATTATATTTTCTCCCCCCTATCCAGCTGTGGAGGGCAGTGACAGAGTGGCTTTGGTGGGTGCCTGGCATCCAGACAGGGTCACCACAGCAGGTGACACCACAGAGGGGCAGGGCCTGTGGTGTATCTGATCAGAACCCCCTGGGTCCTGTTTGACTTCAGCCACTAGACCTGAAATTTTCTTTCTTGGGTTTTGTGGGGAAAGAATCTCAAACAGAGCAAAATCATATTGGAGACCTAAATATAATGAGTCATCATTTTTCCCCCCATATTTCATAACCATCGTTTCAGTAACTGTCTATGGCATAATTTGGGATGTGGCTCTTGCCAAACCTAAGGCAGTTCAACCAAATTACAAAACTTTTAGGGCGAAAAAAAAAGGGATGGGAGGGTATAATTTCACATATTTTTAATAAAGTCTTGTAATGGTTTAAAGATACCATCTACCCTGAGCATGCTTTGGTTCTGACTTCAAAATTACCCTTCCTAGAAGAATTGATTCCACAGCTGTGGTCCTTCCTGTTGTTCCCCTTCCCTATTTATTGGAACAACAGTCATAACCCCTCTGAATTTTGTCATGTCTTTTTGTAAATGACATTAATACTTCCCTATCCCTATTGGAAATATTCGCATAATGCTATTTGAGAAGAATGTGATCAGTCAGTTTAAACAGATCTGCCTTCAGATCTATTTAATATTGAAGAACTGAATCAGTCATTCCTTTCAGGTTAGGTCTACTCTGTGTAACGGGTGGGATTCATCTCTAATTTTAGCTGCCTAGAAAATGGGTATCTGAGCTAGTCATGTGGATTCTGTTTCAAAAGAATCAGTGCTTCAGGAACTCAGGAGGCTGCAATACACGTAGGAAGGTTTTGCAAAATTGAAATTAATGAATTTAAAGGGTTTGGTGGTGATTTATTTGATTTAGACTTTTTATTATAAGCATACTGATGTAAGAGTTGGCACTAAATTTTGAGCCTATACCATAATTATAGAAAGCACTCCCAAATGAAGTCACATACCTGTTCTTTTCATGTTTGCACAGATATTTGAGTTGCCTACAACTTACTCCAAAATAACAGAGATTATTCCTAACCTTTTTTAGCATTTATCTAAAATGTGCAGCAATCTTTTAATTTGAACCTTATCTGCTCTTTGAGACATAAATATATAAACCTTCTGACCAACAACAAAAAACCCAACAAATCAACAAACAAATTATAGACAACATGATGCTGATACAGAGGGTGTGGGCCTGCTGCTCTGGGCAGAGGGACCTACCACCATCCCCACTCCTGCTGTGGCTCCTCCTGGGACTGGTCCAACCCTGCAGACACAGCCATAATTTGGGGGTTCCTGTGACCTCTGGGGTGGGCAGCCTATGTTGTGGCAGCTTCTTCCTCCTCCATTGAGACTGCAGGGCTGCTGGCTGGAGTCCCCATCCAAGGCAAGGAGAAGCTGCAGCTGCTGGAGCTGCTGCTGCCTGCTGGGCTGTCATCCTCATCCACAGCAGCATGGGAGCACAGAAGCCTCTGTGCCTCCTCTCTGCACTGCCTCACAATGATGTCCATGGTGCCCTGGACCAGTGGCACTGTGTGTTCCTCCAGGATGTCCTGCAAGCTCTGGGTCATGATCTCCTGGTCTGGCCCATACACACAGAGAGTGTGCAGGATGCAGCTCTGTGAGATCTCTGCAAGCCAGCACCTCTCCCCACAGATGGTCTCCATCCTGCTGCACAGTCAAGTCTGCACAGGGTCCAGGAGATCCTTTGTTGGCAGAAAAGTTGTGCCCAGACCTGAGGCAGGACACCGCCGACAGCTCGGGCTGGTGTCTCCTGAGGAGAAGAGGGATGGGGTGGCACAGGGGGATGGGGGCTGTTCCCTGCTGGAGCAGGAAAAGTCAGTTTTGTGCTGGAACAGAGAAGTTCTGTCACTGGAAATCAGGGTGATGTGTGGAGGGTTTTACACCAGGTTTGCACCTAAGTTGGTGCTAAAGAAATACATAAAGTCCCAATGTACGCCTAAGGTTTGCACAGCAGACTTTAGGCTGGCAGCTGAGGGAGCATAAATTAAATGGTGGTTTTGATTGGCCCAAAACATCAGTAAAGTATTTTTTAACATCTGGGAGAAATTTGGACCCCTCAGAAGCTGTTGTGGTAGGCCCGGGGAGGTGTCTGAGGGGTAGGGAGTGGCACAAAGATGGCTCCTGTGTGTCCTGAATGAAAGTTCTAGAAGTTTTTACATCAAGTCCAGCAGAGCCAATCTCTGATGGCTCTGAAGGTGATGGACATGCTGCTGGCCAAGTTTGGGCCAATTAGAGGTGCTAGTTAGGCCTCTGTGAAAACATATTTAAGAAGAAATCAAAACAAGGTAGGCACGCACTTCTTTGTAGTTGGAGGAGGAGGAGGTCGAAGTAAAAATATGTGAAGGGAGAACAGCATGGAGACACCAAGGTCAGTGAAGAAGGTGGGGGAGGAGGTGCTCCAGGCGCCGGAGCTGAAAACCCTCTGCTAGCTGTGGTGAAGGCCATGGGGGGAGCAGGAGGTCCCCTGCAGCCCATGGAGTCCACAGGAGTGCAGAAATCTACCCACAGCCCACTCCAGAGGAGCAGGTGGATGCCTGGAAAAGACTGTGAACCAGTGGGAGTCTCATTGAAGAGTTAAAACTGCAAAAGACTTGCAAGGGAGAGAAAGGCCTTGCTCCTGGGATGGAAGCAGCATGGCCTCGGCTCGGGAGAGTCTGCACCTTATGGACAAGAGGACTCATGTTGCAGCAGAATTCGGGCGGGTTGTTGCTCGTGAGATTGGACCCATGCCAAAGAAGTTCCCAGAGGACTGTCTCTCGTGGGAGGGACCCCATGGCTAAGTAGAGAACCCCTCTCCCTGATTGGACTGACCAGAAAACCCCTCACCCTGCCCCCTGTCTGTGTTGCTGATTTGGAAAGAGGGAAGGGGGGTGAGTGCAGAGATTGCTTCTTAAGAGGGTGGGGGGTGAGAGCAGAGAAACTGCCTGAAGAGAGAGAGAGATAAGTAGAGATAAAGAGTATTTGTAATAGAAGAATTGTGGTGATGAATAGATTTATGGACCTGCTCTGTGGACTGAGAAAAATACCCCACACCCTGCCCGCCTACCCGAGCTGTTGGTTGGAAGGAAGAAAGGGGGTGAATAAAAATGGGCTCGTAAGGGGGGGGGGGGGGGGGGGGCAGTGAACAAAATAGTGTATGAAAAGTTTATTTTTGCCTTGCATTTATCCCCCAACTCTGTTAGGTAATTGAATCACTTTTTGCAACTTTAAGTTTGGAGCTTGTTTGCCCTTTTTTCTTCCGTGCGTCTTCCTACCAGTGTCCTATCTCATTTAACTCACAAGATTGGTGTGTATTTTTGCAGTTTTTTCTTGCAGCAAGAGAGAGTCGAGGTGCCTGGCGTTTAGTCAGGGTCAAACCCCGACAGAAGTGAAAAAAGATCCAGTCAGTCTCAAAACTGAGCCATAGTCTAGATTTACATGCCCAGCCCAGATCAGGGTCACAGATTAACCCCAAATACCAATGCTCGAAGTATATAAGCCCTTCTTACTCAGCATCTTCCAGCCTCCATCTCAGTGAGTCATACCAGTTCATGGCAATGACACAAGAAAGAAGATTTTAATTTTCTATTGTTTGCAGCTGACATTAATTAATAATAAAAGAGTGCTGGAAATATGCATAGCCTCGCTGCTGAACTCAGGCATGTCCCTCTTCTTTCTCCCACTCACACTGCAGCAAAAAAGACAAACCTGGGAAAAGTTCTGAGGACCATGGCACCAAACCACCACTGCTGTGAGGGGAAAAAAGTTGATTATGTCTTAGGAAAACGCACAGAACTGGGAGTTGGGAGGAAGGTGTGTTGTCTCTGTGTGGATATCTCTGAAGCAGTGGAACTCTCAGGGTCTGATATCTGCAGCCTCAGCTGCAAGAAAAATTATAGCCTCATGTTCTAACCCTAACACATTGATTGTAACCCTGCCCTGGCAAGCGATGAACTCCCTAACATTTAGTTGGGTAGGATTTTTGAGTAACCTAAAAAATCTTTATGTATACATATATTGCTGCCTCACCACTCAAATCTCCTCCAGAACACTAATCAATAAGGTGGCAGAAACCCAGCAGAACACAAAGTGAGCACAGTGCTCTTCGCTAGGAGAAAGTCTCACCATTTCATGCCATGCTTTGGTTTTTCCTCTTGACAGCTTATGATTTATAAAAATACTTTGTCTCTTAGCAGTGATTCCTGATCTTCTTTGATCTCTGTGTGCTGAAGTATTAGCATCCAGGGAGCATTTTTGTATAAGTGCTGTTTTGTACACTATGATCATTACAACAAGCAGAGAGAGGGTCTTTTTGTGGGCTGCTGCTTTGGTTTAGTATGCAGGAGGTTATCCTCTTGCTGATGCAGGGTGGCAGTTCTAACAGAAAAGAATTCTGAGATGGGATGTAAAACAAGTGCATGAATACTTTGGAGCCTGAGAAAGGAGTGGTCAAATAGAAAACCCAAATCTATTTGCACTTCAACCATCCTTGTTTCTTTGAGCTTTTGCCCCTTCCACCAGCACGGCGCCCGTCCAGGGCTGAAGGCTGATAACAGTTCTGGCCTTGTGGATTCCCTTAATCTTATCAAGATAAAAGGGGGCAAAAGGAATCCTTTTGCCATTGAGCACAAGAAATCGCTAATAATATTAATGACTTATGAGAAGTAATTTGTATAACCACCCCTATCCTGGAGAATGTAATGAATATTCATGAATTTTACCTATAACACTGTGCCTTTGGAGGTACTGGTGTGTGTGTTTGGCGGAGAGAATTCCCCCACACCCGGTGCACCGAATAAAGCAAATACCCACTTCTCTGACTTGGTCTCTGAAGTGTCTCCAGGCTTGATTGGGGCGAATCAGTAGGACCTTCTCCATCTGCAGCTAAAGCCAAGCATAGCATTTTATAGCCATGAGAAAACACAAAGGCCACAGCAAGGATGGAGATCTCTCCCTGTAGGCAACACTGCAAGCTTTGGTGGGACTCTGTTGCATCCTCCAGTGAAGAGCATGGGCCTGCAGTGCCTTCCACAGCAAACCCCAAGCAAGGTAGCAGTAGCTTTTTTTTCTCTGACTATATCAGGAAGCATGGGAACATCAGAACCCTAAGGAACAGTGAAAGTGAAAAATCTGGGAGAAAATCCACCAGAAGCTCAAGGAGCAGAAGCAGAGCCTGTAAAGACAAGCTCATCTAGGGTTGAAGTCAGTTGTCTCTCTCAGGCTTAAAGGGACAAATTCCAGAGAAAAGCACCTTCGGAAGGGCCTGTGTAGCCTGGCTAGCTCAAAGCATGGCCTGTGCAAGGAATCAGCAGTTCTGTTAGTTGAACCAATGGTTAGAGTGAAGCCTTTTGGTGTGAGATCTAGCAGAGGGGTAGTGTAAGACGCATTGAAATTGTTCCTGAAGATGTATTCTGCATATCATATATGCAGAAACCCAGCTCCTTGACTGGAATAACCACCATCCTTCCCTATGTTCTCCCCTAAATGTGCACATCCCCCTTGGGACAGGGGGCAGAGCCACACAGATAGGGAGGGCCAGTGCAATCGCCCATTGCCTCAGCACTGCTTTTGTAGGGTGGTGACACCCAGGCCAATGTGCTGACACCAGGCATCTCTGACCACAGTGCTTCCCATGCTGGCACAGAAATTGGAGGCAGGAGGCTCACAAACTTCTGAACAGGCCATGGTAGGAGAAATCACAGAGCTACCTGCACATATCCTGAGGACAGCTTGCTGAGACACAGCAGTATTTGGTTATCATCTTCCTAGTACAAACCAGAGAGAGAAAATGGGCACAGCACAGCACAGCACATTTCAGACTTTACCCAACCACTCGTGAGGGCCAAAACCTATCTGGAAAAGCTGTTCCTCTGTGTCTGAAAGAAGGATCTCTACAAATTTGGTCTATTTCCCTCATTTAAAAGCCTACATCAGCAGCACTGCTTGTGGTACTCTATGCTGAAAAGATTGCAGCTGATACTCCTTGAAGATGGCAGCAGTCCTGAGCCACTGTTAGCAATGGAACCTGCATTGCAGGTGGGCTTCAGCCTTGTGTACAGAGTGGGGCTGATAAGTGGACTGCTGGCTGGTGTTGGTGTAAGATAAGGTGCAGAGACTGCCTGTATGGACCAGCTTGTGTTTCCAATAAATCAGACTCAGAGGTACTAATCTACTCCTCTCTGACCTTTCAGGTTTGTCTTGGATTGATGTTATGATAATCCTTTATCCCCTATCGTTGGCTTATATGCCCAAGAAAAAAAAATGTGTAAAAACTGTGTGGTCCTGTCTCTTTAACTACACCCAGCCGCAGAGAGAAACGCGGGTTGTTTTGAAAACTTTTCCCCAAGCCTCGCTCCGGGGGAGGATTCCTGGCTCGGCAGAGACTGTGTGCGGGACGGCGGTCGGAGTGAACTCTGTTCCCGTTTTTTTTTCTTTTTCCTCGTTTGGACCCCTTCTCTTCGATCTGCTTTGTCACCCGAAGACCCAGGAGGGCCAGAGGACAGCAGAGCTCTCAGGGAGCTCCACCCGGCCCCAGGGGGGGGCGAGGAGGAGAGGGGCTGCGTCTGAGGAAAAGGACTTTTTAATCAGGTTGAATAACTCCTTTTCACCTTGGTTTTCCCCTTCCCCTGTGCCTTGCAGGGCACTCTGTGTGGTTTTGTTAAATAAATAGTTTTTTTTCTTCACTTCCATCTAAGAGGTTCTGTTGTGGGTGGGGGAGGGGGTGTTGAAGGCCCTTCGCTCTCGGAGGAGAGAGAGTTTTATCATTAACCCGGGACAAGGTTTCATCTGTTTCAATGCATGAGGCAGTGCAGCAGTCTTTTGTGGAGCTGTGACTGATGGGCAAGGGGAAAGAATGTAGGCTGCAGCCACATGCCTTAGCAGGGTGCCTTGGAGCAAGAGTCCTGTTAGGTCCTGCTTCTCCTGTGCACTCCAGCGCAACATCACCAGCTCCTTCCATGCCATGCTTCTCTTTCCCAGCTGTGTGTCTGGCCAAGCTGAAGGCTCCACCAGCCCACCAAGATCTGCAGGTGAGCTGACACAACATGGCAGTGCACCTCCACACATGCAAGGGGAGCATGTGGAGCCATAGCCACCAGTAGCAGGGAGCTGAGAGGGTCAACAGGGAAGAGACCTGTGATGCTACATGGTATGTCAGACTCATTAGCCAGGTCCAGCCCTGCAGCAAGGAGGGACCAATCCTCCTCAGAGACCCCATTGCCCCACAAGCCATTGTTCCTCAGCTTGCCCAGCCTATGTACACGGGTCCCCCCTCCTAAATATGGGGCTCTGGTTGCTGGCCCTGGATTAGACTCCTGCACATGCAGGACTGTTTCCTGGGCTCCAAGCTCCCCCGTCCTGCTGCTGCCTTTGTCTTCACTGTATCATGCCAGGCTTTAGGAGTAACTCAAATCCTACTTTGGAAACAAAGAGTTAAACATTTTCAATCTTTATTTTACAAAAATAAACCAGTTTTGCCCTGATACTCGGTGGCCTCCAACCTTCCCTTCCACCTCTTCTGCTCACTTTCCTCTTCCTGGAGCTCTGCTGTTGCGTGTCACAGCCAGCCACTCTTTATGGAGGCTGCCGGCGCACTGCACACTCTTGTGAGTCTCCCCAAACAAGGACCAGAGGAGGGGTGCCCTTTTGTGACTGCCTCTTCTTCCCAGAATCTAAGCTGGAAACTGTCCAAAGATGCCTCATGGTGGCGCTGCCATTTCTGCACAGGGAGCAAGTCTTAGACAAATCACTCAGAGTACATACTTTAAGAAGGAATGTCCATCTGTCCAATTCCTTCGCTTGGATGGAAATGCCAGTTCCACGAAGTTACTTCTTGCTGTCAGTGGAGCTGGCAGTCTGCTGTCCTGCTGGCTGGCTCAGTGCTGGAAGCGTGGGGAGCTAATGTGGGGCTGGTGAAAAGAGTGTGTGGCATAAAGCACTTCTGGAGGTGGTGGAGGGGATGTCAGGATGGAACAGAGCGGTTCGTGGGAGCTCAGCATCGAGGTGAAGTGTTTCATCTCCTCTGTCAGCTGCTTGATCTCCCGGCGCAGGGCAGCATTCTGTCTCTCCAAGTCTTCACTTTCCTGAGGAGACAAAACCACAGGGGCTTCCTCAGCATGGGACCCACAGGGATGAGCTAGGAACATGAGGGTTGCGGTCCTGCGCCTCTCTGCCCCACAGAATTTCCAGAATGACATATTTCTGGTAAATTCATCACAGAGCCATGCCTGGGCAAACCCTCCTCCCCCAGCTGGCCAGGCCGGGTGCGGGTGTGATGCCGGCAGCCCCAGCCACGCTACTGGGCCCCGGCTTACGAGAATTGACTGTGGCTTGCTCCCGCCCAGGCTTTCTCGCTCCCTCTCATACACACACACATCTCCGGGCCCTTCCCGGGCAGCCCAGCCCCGGGGGAGAGCACGTTGAATAACCGCCGTCTTTAACCAGAAAACCACCTGTCACAGGAAACCTGTCATTGCCCTGGAAAGAAGAGACTCACTGCTTCCTGCTAGCAGCTGGGGGAAAGCAGCGGCGCGATGGGGAGGAAGGGGAGACGCTTGAGTCAGAAGAAAAGAGAAACTGAGGCCTCAGAAGAACTGAATTAATATTGGTATTAGTGAGAATAACAACAAAGGGGTTAATAATGATGCTCAGCCTTGTCTCAACAATACTGAGAGCATCAAAGCCTTTGCTACCTCTGCTTCTGCTGAAGTGCAATCAGCTCCAGGCCGAAGTGTTGCAGGCATCAACTGATCATGGAGTCGGCAGCCTTGGCAGGACCAGAGGATTGGAAACTCAGCTGAGACAGCTAAAGCAGAACCTAGCACTTGAAGGCTCTGGAAAGCTACGCTGCCACCTTGGCAAAGTGAACCTTCTGCTCTCCCCTCCACTGCCATGCTGACTCCTGATGGTGTCCATTCTGTGCACAGAGTGAAATGCACCCAGCACTTACAGCTGCTGTCATAGCAGGAGCTCACACAGCAAACAGCATCTCTCAGGGTGACCAAATGCTTTGGAAATCATGACTGTTGTCAGGAACTGATGGGAATCACCCAGGGGCCAGGAGTCCCAGCTTTCCCATGACTCATTCCCTTCAAAACACAACTAGAAAACCCTGGGGCAGCTGGAGCTGCTGGCTCCTTTCATACCACCGTAGCTCAAACTGAGCAATGCTTTTCTGGCCAGAACCACATCAGAGAAACAAAGTCCCTGATGCAGAATCCACCAAAGGCAAAGAACGTTTGGGGGAATGAACCCAGGAGCAGCAGGGGGGTCGCTGTCCACTGGAATTGAAAAAAAATCTAGCAGAAACTTACCATCCATCATCTACTTGCCTCCCTGCATTTTTTCATCTGCCTGTCTGGATACAAACTAGATTTATCCCTGCTGCCCCATCCCAATGGGAAAGCAAAGGCTGTGTGCTATCAATGATAGCTGAGCAGTAGTTATCTCATAAGCAAGTGGTTTGTCATCTGCTCTAAGAAAAGCAGCCCAATTCTGCTTGGTGCACAGCTAGGCAGGATTTTCTTGAGGGAAGATCAGAGCCCATACCTACCTCTAGGATTACTGTGGAGAGAGCACAGACCCCAAGGAAAGGGTGTTTTATCACCCCCTCAGACACACTTGCCCAGAGCCATTGCTGCTGGCAGATGTAATGCAATCAGCCTAGAGCCATGTCAGCTCCAGAAGGTTCATCAGTTACTGAGAAAAGAGTGAAATCTCTGTCTTAAACTGAGCTCCAACCATGGACTAAGGGCACTATGTAAGGAGGAAGGTTCAGAACTGGATTCTCAAAAATTATTTCCAAAAATGGTAATATTGGGGAATATGAAGACCACTAAGTCAAAGGATGTTTTTTGAACGTGACCTCAGCTACCGCTTTTCAAAGGACAGCCAGCCCAGCACAGGGATAAAGATGGTTTCTACCCACTGCATGCTGTGTGTTCTTCATCCTTCCCACCAGTGGCCCAAAATACATGGGACTGCACGTATCAATGTGCAAAATGCAAAGTGTCCCAGCCCCTGTGCTCTGACACTGACTACATACTCCTGCCCAAACACACACAGCCAGAAGTGACCATCCCTCCTGAAAAGCAAACATCTAATTCTTCATTCCAGGAAGAACTGTGGGGGTGCCCACAGTGCCACAGAAAAGCCTCCTTGTATGCTGTTGCACCTCTGCATAAGTGATGGCATGAATCACAAACCTGGGGAGAGCCAGCCCAGATAAGACTGTGCTTTCAAAGAGCTCAGTCAGAAGAGGCTGGGAAAGGAAATCAGTAATGAAAAACGGAGAGATAAAGATGGATTCACAATTAGCTGCAAAACGAAATGCTTCTGTGGCAATCGTACTGGGCTGTGTGCTCTCACTGCAAGCGCTGACTCCTACGTCCTGCCCTGGCCTCACTTCTCCTGTCCTGCCTCCACTGAGCATCTCTGCTCCGAGTCACAGGGGAAAAGCACATTGTCTCCTATGAGTCCTGAGCACCAGGGATGAGAAAGGATGGGAGTGCTCACCAAGTGCAGTGTGTCTGCTTTCTGGGTCTGCCTCAGGCGGCTCTTTTGGGCAGCGATGCGATTCTTCTCCCTCCTTTGGACTTTCCTCATGTCATCAGAAGAGTCCTAGGGAAACAACGTATGGAAATGACTGGGTAATTCCCTCCCTCACCCTTCTCCTGTAGGGCAGTAGGGAAAGGGACACAGCAGATAACATTGTTGAAGCACAGGACATGGGATACACACCCTCCACACCAATATAAAACCATAGCCCAGGGATGTGTGATGATTTTGGTAACCCTGTTGCCAGGAGGAGCACATCTGATATCCTTGAGGATCCCAGCACAGCTGGGAAATGGCCACTCTCCCTTTACCAACACACAGGCCTGAAATATAGTCTGATGGACCAGGGTAAGGACCTCCCTCTGGAAGAATGACAATTTGAATTCTTGTACAGAAAACCTTTCCCTTTCCTGTCTCTCTGCAGGGTAATGGCACTACAGACATTCCAGCTCCTTGGATATACCATTTTTTCCAGATATTCAGCCTGTGTTTTCCTCTTTTCAGCCCTGTAGGTCCCTCCCCTCTCCATCACCCTTCTGCCTCAGGCTTTATTTGCTGCAGACCCTCACAACACAATATGGCCTCTACTTTGTCTAACTAGACAGACTCAGAGCTTTTGTTTTTAACAAAGGTCTTACTTGCTCCAGCTCTCTGATCTCTGTCCTTGCTCTTTTCTGGAGTTCCTTGGTAGCAATGCCTGCAATGCTGACTGCAATACTCCCAAGCCCCTTAGGCAGGGGAGAGCAGAGGTCTCCAGGCCTCAGGTCATGGGCTTCATGCATCAGACATTCTCTGCTGAGATCTGGTCCTGCTGCTGCCTTCTGACAGTTGAAACTGTCACACAGACTCTTTCATCTTCTATTTTCATACTGCACTGCCCCTCTTGTGGACTCTTTAACATTCACACCACTGGTTCTCCACAAGACTACAAAACTCAGCCACAAAAGTTATCTTCCCAGCCCATCTATCTGTCCACATCCTCTCCCCCTTCCCCCAGCCCGATACATTTTTTCTTTGAACTTAACCATTTTATCCTTGCCTTCAATACCCTGAAAATGTCTCAGATATAGCAGCTCCCATATCCTGCATCAAGTCCAGTCCCTATCTTTAGAAAACCTTATGCTTTATCCCTTTCTTTACCAGGATGCAAGCCAGGATGCAATCCCCATCCTTGGTTGCAAGCCAAAAATCATCTACCCTGATGATCCCCAAGATTTCTGAGCAAAGTCTCAGGCACTTGCTCTTGTTGCCAGCCCTAGAGAAATGGCAAATGAGAGATAAAATAAAGCTTAGCCAGAAAAGGCAGTGAGAATACCTCAGACTTGTGTCTGTATCTGCTAGCAAAAGACCTACCATTCAGGTACGCCATGCAACAAAATGAAATCCCTCTGTGAAGCATTACTGACATGAAAATCCTCTGAGGCTGAACAGTAAAGAAAGCAGATCCAAAGTGGCAGGGCTTTTCTGGGTCCTGAGTGCTGTCCACAGAAGCAGGAAGCAGATAGGCTGCCCCTGAGCCACCCTGGTCCATGGCCAGGAGGTGCCTACTCAGGCTCCTCACCAGAGCACTGACTCACGCTGAAGCTTCCTGCGTGCCTGGCATGTATCACTGCACCCACCATGCCTGGGGGTCCTGGGCGCCCAGTTGCCCCTGGCATAGCCCCCAGTAACCAGGTCATCTCTCTCTGCCCATGCCCAGCTCAGTGGCTGGAGCTTCTGCCAGGGCCCTTGGCTGAGCCCTGCATCTCTCTCCCCATAGCCATTCTTAGAAAACTCTGCCATATTGTGCAGTGAAAACACCAACAGTGGGTGCCACCCTATCTCCTGCCACCCGTGGCCCACACCAAAAGAGTCTCCAGCTAGGAAGAGCTGGGGAAGGGCCCCTGCTTTACCTGCTTACTGGGAGGGGGGAGACTGGCTGAAGCTGCTGGAATCACTGCTATCGGAGCTGTGGGGCATGGCTCCTGCCTGTGGCTCCCAGGGTCTCTTCAGCTTCCTTTGTGCTCTTGGTGTGCCTGTCTTCTGTCTTGCTTCTCTGCCTCTCCTCTGTCCTCCTCTGTCACCTCTGATATGGCCCTTGGCTTCCTGCTCTCACCCGTCCCAGAAGCACTCTGTCCTCCTGCCCAGCACTCCAACACTTTCACTGCCTTTCCTCTCAGAGCCTCTGCACCTTTCCTTTAGGTCTCAGCCTCCTGTGGTTTCTCAGAACCTTGGGGATGTAAGCTGAAAGTCACGTGGCCGGAAACTTTAGGGCAAAGAAGAAAAGTTATAGAAGAAGAAAAAAAATTTAAAAATAAGAAGAAAAAAAAGCACATCTGGGAAAAATTACCTTCAAAATAGCCTGAAAAACCCCCGAAAAACACCTTCAGGCAGTTGAAAAACAACACGATGGGTTTTCTCTGAGACAAACAGCAGCAATGGAAAGGAAGAAAAGCCCCAGCTCTGGCTGTGAAACTTGGACCCTCAAAGGAGGGCAGTGCGGAGGACGTGTCACTGGGAGCCCCAAAAATTCCAGGAGCACTGTGTGCCATGCCAGCCCTGTGCAGGCAGGAGGTCAGTCCAGCCCCAGGCAGCCTAGGTCACCCCAATGCAGCTGAGGAAATTCCCAGGCAGCCACACATCTCCCCACAACCCACCCACCCCCTCCTGCCACCCCCGACACCATTGACGCAGGTCCGGGGATGGGGTACCCTCAGCAGGTGCCACATAAACCCTGTTTGTGCAGAAGGTTCACATGGGCATGGTGAAGAACCAGTCCCATTTGAGAAAGGAGTGGTCAAATAGAAAACCCAAATCTATTTGAGCTTTTGCCCCTTCCACCAGCACGGTGCCTGTCCAGGGCTGAAGGCTGAACTCTAATTCAAATTCAAATTGTGGAGTGAATGTAGGTAACAGCTTTGGCCTGATGGCTTATCAGCTAAGATGTATAAGCATGCATTTGAAACCAGCACAGAAACCACTGAATCATCCCATGAAGGACCTTCACCCTGGAGGGGTCTTTGGGGGTCTCCAAAGACCACCACGACATACAGAGAATGCATGGTGCACATGCTA
>JAKEPQ010000928.1:0-63943 GCA_024500445.1 Entomyzon cyanotis
GGATGGGATCAGGGCTTAGGTTACAGCTGGGGGGATTTACATAATTTGGGGAGGGACCATCGTGTTCTCCAGGGGGGGACTAGGATGTCTCCCACCAGTGAAGCCCTGCTGTACTGGAACCACTCGGCTCCCCAGCAGTTCCTGAGGTGGTATTATCCACCACAACAATTCTGATTTCTTCTCAGAGAAGAACAAGTTTGCAAGGTTGAACGACTACAGGATATAATAATCAGTATAATTTTCTTCTCAGATATCCCTGAAATAGTGTTTTTTCTTCTAAAATATTAATAACTGAAGGCCTGGGAGGAAAAATGAATGGAACATTTTACCATTGAAAAAGAATACTTCGACTTGATATTGGTTTGAACTGATAACTTAAGAACATGCTCAGATTGTATGTGTACCATTTTTTCTTAAATAGAATGATGCTTTAAAAATTAATTATGTCTGCTTTCTTTTGATGGAAAGAGTGCTTGCCAATGATATCAACTCAGAAAGCCTAAGGGTTAGTCTGTCTTCCCTATATGTGAGGCCATACATTGGAAACACTTGATCTTAAGTGTTCTCAGGACCTAATGGTTGGATAGAAGAGGACTAGAGAGTCCTGGATGGCCCTGGTAAATGTTAAGAATCTGTAGTTTAACAATTGACAAATATTTGACTTGCAGTTTAATGACTAAAATGTCCACTATTGCTGTAGTGCTGATAAGTGGGAATTCATATCTGTTTTACTAATGGTTGCAAGAATTACAGGAAACCATACACATTTTTCAAGTGACTTCAAGGTATTTTGCTAAAAGAAACTTTTACACAGATCTTTAATAGCTTACAACTGCAGGAAAGTTGGTGGTACTAAACATGGAATACACATTGTCTCGGTTTAGTGATAAAATTCTCTAGGTAAGGAGAGCTCTGAACAAACGCCCCCCCCCCCCAACAGAATTTTTTAGATGGAAGTGAAGAAAAAACTATTTATTTAACAAAACCATGCAGAGTGCCCTGCAAGGCACAGGGGGAAGGGGAGAACAGGGTAAAAGGAGTTATTAAACCTGAATAAAAAGCTGGTAATCTTAGTGTCTTTTTCTTCAGATGTACTTTCTCCTCTTTCAGGCCCCCCCCTTGGGGCTGGGCAGAGTTGCCCGGAAGCTCTGTTGTCCTCCAAGCCCTTTTGGGTTTTGGGGGCGACGAAGCAGATCGAAGAAAAGGGTCCAAATGAAGAAAAAATGATGAAAAAAAAAAAAAAAAAAGAAACAGAGCTGGCTACTCCGACAGCCGTCGCAGCGCGCCGTCTTCCCAGAGAGAGAGCGTTCTCCCCCTTCCTCCCCCGCAGCGAGACTTGCGGAAAAAGTTTTCAAAACAACGCGCTCTTCTCTCTGCGGTTGGGTCTAGTTAAAGCGACAGGACCACATTTTTTTTAGCATATAAACTAACGATGGGGAATACCGGATTATCATAACATCACTCCAAGACACACATATTTCAGAAAGAGTTGGGTTGTGGCTCTAGGCTAATATGCACTTCTAAATATCAGTCTTGTCATCCTTGAATCAGAACATATAGTGCGGCAGTCATGTTCCCATTACTTCACAGTGGCAACAAAACATCCATGCTCCTACTGCAATGCAAGCAGTAAGACTTATGGTTAGCTTTTCTATGCTGAGGTACTAATGATAGCTAAGTCATGAGTTTGTTACTAGAGTAAATGGCAGAGGATGCAGACGAATTTTTTATTTTGCCCTACTTGCACTGTTTCATACTAACTCTAAAAAGCTTTGTTTTCCTCACTTATAAATCTAACATAGAAATTGCAAATAGTAATTGTAGTTTTGTTTGTTTGTTTGGGGCAAAAGATATTAAAGTCAGCATGTGCAAATGCTATCTTTTGCCAGTTATGGTGGGGAAAACCTATTTTTCCTTAAACAGATGCAAGCTCCATCTTAAATTCCATGTGCCACTGCTTAGTTGGAGTATGGTCAGACCCTTCAGAAAGTGGGACTGTATAGGCAGAGGCACCTTGCTGTAGAGGGTAAAAAAGTGTGGATTAACAAAGGAAAGCAGAAATTTAAAATATACCTACACAATACAGAACCTCTGAGAGAAATGTTGGATTTCAATGTTGAGGCTTAGATACTGAGCAATGGAAAAAAGCTGAAGATGTGAGAAAAGACGTTTTGTTTCCTTTTGGGTTCACTGGAACTCTGAAGAAACAGGATTTTGTATGTTCATTCTAAACAAAGATACCAGACTTCATTATGTCTTATCTTCAGTAAAATCAACCCACATATCTTTATCGCTTTGGTCTGTTTGGATCAGATTAGTTACAATAATTGTGAATATTTGCTCAAAAAAGCTCTTTGCTTGCATTTGCCTACAATTTCACTGTATCCCCTTGTTATTCTGGAAGTCACCTCAGTCTCTAAACATATTATGAACACTGGTGTCTACTGTGACAAACCTAAACAAAGAATCCCCAAAATTCAAGTCAACTACATCATGAAATATTGATGTAAATGTACTATCTCAGCAGAAAATATGAATATAGGGCCCAATTTTCAGCTATATTAAAAGAAAAAAATGGATTAGAACAAAGGAGAATCTTTTCTTTTTCAGCAGAAAATGTAATCAGAAATCTATTTTGTGGACAGTTTCTCATATAAAATAGAAATATGCAGTTACTAGCTGGAAAAATTAAAATCAATGAATCACAGAAAAAAATGTTTTAATGACATAGTGAAAGAGGGAGCTATGTGAAGGAGGCCTTAGGCTGACAGAGGAAGAATATATAAAAGGAGGGAAAAGCAAATGTCACAGAGAACAAGACAGTCAACACATAAAAATTACACTGCAACAGCAGATTGAATGTTTGAGCGTATTGACTGTATTGAAAGATGAAGGCCATAAAAAGGGTTGGAAATCTGACTTGCAATGCAGGTACCAGGCTGAATGCTTGTGTCTTTATGTATCCACTGACTTGTGCAGATACAATGTTCTATCTCTGTTAAAAGAAAAGCTTTGGGAATTCTGTGGCCATTTTACAAGGGTTGTCAAAAGATTTTCTTCATGTTCAGACCTTTCAGCAATCTTTGAAAGGATGTGATGATCCTTGCTTACAACTTTAAGACTGAGAAAGGCTTATGATAGATGTATGTGTTTAAAAAGGAAAAATACTACAGTAGTATGATAGCATCTCCTAAACAATCTCTTTACATTTATGCTAGTTTATAAATAGCATACACTGTAGAATGCTTTTTAAAGAAACTGTTAATAAATCTAGAGGTGAAAACTCAGTTTTAAAAGATGACATATTTTTTCCTATGTCTGCACATCATCAGAAAGTCAAAATATTACCTCAGTGCTCCTTTAGGTTTGATTTTAATATGTTTAGTTTTCTTACCACTTTGCAAATCTACCATTACCTGCTGTGTCACTTTACCATTCTCCCTTCCGTATCTGACAAAGGGAGGTTTAGACTGGATATTATGAAAAATTTCTTCACTGAAAGATTTTTCAGCCCCCGTTGGAACAGGTTGCCCAGGTAAGTGGTGGAGTCACCATCCCCTGTAGTTGTGGCATTTAGAGACATGGTTCAGTGGTGGACTTGGCAGTGCCAAGTTAATGGTTGGACTTGATCTTAAAGGTCTTTGCCAACCCAAATGATTCTATGATTCTATGAAAATACTCGGTGGAGAAAGCAAGTGGTGCTTGCTCAAACTGCAAATGTTCAAAATTCTACTTGAGTCAGGCAGTGATCATGATTGAAATTTCCTGTACCCATCTAGGAATACACTGTTCTTGGAGGGTAAGCTCAGGGCTGAGGGTGGGAAGACCTGTTTTCTGTTTTAAACTTCACAAATAGCAGTGATCCTGGGGCCACGAGTCTGAGCTTCCTGCAACCTGGAACACACATCTGTAATATGAAATAGGGGTTCTGTCCAACTCCATGATTTGTGCTTGGGAAATCACAGTCCTAGCTGCAACTTATATACTTCGTTTTTTAAATATGTGAGGAAAGAAATCATTTTAGCCAGTAGAAGAAAGAAGTTTAAGTTGTTTATTATACACTTGCCACACTATTCCTTTCCTAGGGTGGTACAATGACAGTGCTTTGGTACTGCAGTAGTTTGTACTATAAGGTTGTTTTTTTATTATTTTCTTTTTTTCCTCCTGAAAGGAGAGAAAAATTCTAAGCAATTTTTTTCACTGACATAAAAAATGGGCCAAAGTTGTTTGTGATGAGTGCAAGTGATTGAAGTGTCTGAGATTGAACACATGACTGTAGAACTAATCTCTTTCTTGGGTGTAATTAGTTCAATATGGAACATGCTGATTGGAAATGAGCAGTGAAATTAGTAAGCCTGAAAAGATGATGATATGAACTTTCTCAGGGTCAGTGATTCCAATCCAAGAACTGTTTTGCAGACATGTGAAAACTCCTTTTCTCAGCCCCCAGGCAGTAAGAAGGTTTGGGATTTGTCCAGTAATTTTTTAGCCCTACTGAACATGTGAATGGCTATGTAATCTCTGTGGTGGAATCTAAGTGCAAGGGAGAAAATTGAAATGAAAGCAATAAAATAAGCAGCAACACACTAAGGAAGCTGAAATTTGTTTTGGAAATATTCACAGAAAGAAGAAAAATGTTAGATTATAAAAGTTGAGCTATTAAAAGAAGCAGAATTTTATAAGCTATTGTGCTATGAATCTTGGAAATAGATTATTTTTATCCCTGACCTACTAATCATCCTGAAATGTTTCAAACCAGTGATGTTCAATAGAAACTCTTTCACTGATATAATGGTCAACTAAGAGAAGATACTGACAAATACATGAAGATGTTTCTCCTTTTGTGCTCCTTCTCCCTCTCCGTGGGTTTGGCCTGCACATTTTGCCTATGTGGGTATGAGTATACTGAAAAATATGCCTTGTGAAAGAAGTAAATTCAAAAGTCACTTTATTTACTCTCTTTGGGCATGGATACTTTCTCCTCAGAGTACTCTGCTGAATGGGTAGGGTACATTTTGATGATGTGTTTCTGGGAAAGGCCATGGGGAAGGAAACAGAGTGCATCCTGGACAGGTTACAGAAAATGTTCCCTGTTCCAGGTGAACTCAGTGCCACTGAAGATTAATACAGAGAAACTATTGTCTTCTTGCCAAATGAGTCACTGGAAGCAGCTTCTGACATAATCCTGAAGTCTTTTAATTTTCCCCTACCACCCCATGTCATGTTGTTCCCTGGTTGGTAGTTCTGGACTGAAACTTTTGTTAACTGGCTTCTATATTTTCAGTCTCTGCAGAGTTCAAAACCATCTGTGTGCTTTTTAATCACTTAGTACAACTCAATTTTTTAATTCTGTGGACTGAACTGTACAATTTTCTTGAAGACACTACCTTTGTGAAAGTGAACTTTGTTGTTTATCTGTTCATTCAGTGTGTAAAATGGACTGGAGACGCAGGTATATTTTTAGATCAGTTATCCAGTAAAATTGAACTTATGAGTAATGCTTTCATGTAACATAAGAAAAAAGTAATTGGACTGAATAAGTCAATCTGTGGTGAACAGCTGAACCAAGCTGTCGTTTATAGATATTTAAAAGCTTATAAAAGCAAAGAGGAAGTTAACCTAGTTTAAAGAAAGCAAAATAACACCTACATTAATCCCATCAGGAGACCACGACTTGCAGTCTTCAGACATCATGAACTTTCTTAGCATTCCTGATGTGTTGAGATGTATGAAGCATTGTTTCCAGGATTTCTGTGTTTAGACAATATGTCTAAAGGCAGAATCTAATATGCATTAGGATTCCATTTTTATATAAGTAACCCCAGTTTAACTGCATTCTTGGGTTGAACAGTAACTAATGGTTATCTGAGTCATATTTTAATACCATAGCATCTATGAACTTAGATAATACTTTAAGATAATAAGCAAATGCTATTTTAAATGCTGTTTCATGCCTTGGCTCTCACAGATGCAGAAGCTGGAGCAGACTACTGTCAAATATACAGCATTAGCATATCGGTACCATAGCTATGTGGGAGGAAATGCCATCCTGTATCAAGGATCCTGTTCCAAGATGCAATTTCCTGCCATTTTTCTGCTACCTGGAGCATAATCGCATTTTTAGTATAGTTTTTGCATATTCCTTCAGTGCATTTTCCATTTTGCTTATGGCCTTTCTCCTAACTGCAAGCAGGGAAAGTCTTGATCTTCCTGGGCTTAATTTCTCTGTTGGCTCCCACTTAAAAGATAGGCAAGATGGCAAGTTTTGAATGGTTTTGAGGAAAGAGATAATATCATGCTGGAAGGAATATGTTGCATTGTTCACTTCTGGCAACCACAGCAGATGTCAAGGCAGAGCAGGCGATATAAGTAAGGCTTGTATCTATCGGGGCCTACTTTGGAAGATCCTGACCTGACTGAACCCTCTTTACAGTCTGTGCAAATTCTCACAAATAGCAAGCAAACCCTTCTGCAAGTTATGAAATATTGCCTCTCAACGAATAATTTTTCACAGCATAAAATATACTGTTTTCTGGAATGTTATTAGTGGATCCAGGCAGCAAACCTCAAATCCTGGCCTTTATTATCTGTTAGAAAACCTGATTTGACACCATGCCTGGAAAGCAATGGTAATGTTTGCATTTAAAAATGACCGTCTGTCCAGTGAATTAAGACTGTGAAATTGCAACCAAAATTCTTCTCACAATGTTTTCATTCCCCCCACCAAATATAATCAACCAGCTGACCAAACCCAGAAGTCATTCATGTCCCGTGCCTATGTAACTTTATTTTTATTGAAAGAATTTTTTTTTAACAGTAATTTTTACTTTGCATTCAGTTTCAATCATTATAACAGCCTTTTATTTTTACTTGCATGTTCTGATTACTTATTTTACTTCTCTGGATATCATGTAAAAAAATGCCATTTCTCTTCTCTGCAGTGGGTAGCTGATAAGTCTGAGCAGCTTTTAATCATAACAAGAAAATCCCAAATATTTTCAGAGACTTCTGTTAAAAAAGAATCAGTTGTTACATGTCTACATCTTTCTTCCGAGATCAATAACTTCACCTCAGTACTTTTTCATTCACAACACCCACCATGATTTGCTATTCAGATAGCCAAAGTATACCTGCTGTAAGTGAGAGCAAATATTAACACAAGTGTGGTAGTTTTCTTTTAAAATAGCAGAGACTTGAGTTCCCTTTTGTCCGTGACCTTTTCCATAGCCTTAAATAGAACCCAAATCTTCCACTGAATAATCAACATGAAGAAATAATGAGGCACACATGAAAAAAGTTAATATAATAAGGAAAGACTTTTTATCATAGCAACTGACAGTGTTATTTTATCATATGAGAGAGAAAACATGTGGATGTGTGTTTCTTAAAACTGGTTTATTATTGTGTGCGTACACATGGTGCTAGTCAGATTAGGTAAAGACAGCAATGTTAACTTGACGAATATAAAATTAATGGCATTAATGATAATTTAATTGTCAAACACTAGATATCCTGTAGCATTTTTTTTCCTGCTTTCCCAAAGAGCTAGTTTTATAACGGAAATTCACAAAACTAAATCACAGAATGAGTAAGGTTGGAAGGGACCACAGTGGGTCACCTAGTTCAACCTCCCTGCTCAAGCAGGGTCATCCCAGAGCACATGGCACAGGATTGTGTCCAAACAGCTCTTGAATATCTTCAGTGAGGGAGACTCCACAACCTCTCTGGGCAACCTGTTCCAATGTGTGCTCATTCACACAGTGAAGAAGTTCTTCCTTATATTCCAAGACATATTTTTGGTACAGGAAATTTTAGTCCAGACTCATAGAGTTCAGGAAGCTTAACAGCATTGAAAACAGGCCCTTCAATTGGAAACCCTGAGGCAAGTTTTTCCAGAAGTTACCATCTCTGCAATATCCAGATGGGAACAAACACACAGGAATAGAAGTGTGTGGTGGCAGTTAAGGTGTTTGGAGTCCCATGAATTGCAAATATAAGAATAATATTGCCAGTAAAATATAGTTATTCTATTCCAAACTGTGAAAATCGTATTATTATCAAACAGCTTCAGGGTTTTCTGAGACCTTTATATGTCTTGATATATTCTGGTTTAATATTATTGACTGCTACAAATAATTGTTTAGTTATACTCCTCTAATTCAATGTTGGTGTGCCACAGAAGACAACTTTCTTTCAATGTCTCTTTTAGGATTTTCAATTGTGAGTCAAACAGATACCCCAAATTAATTTTTATTATACTCCTCTATTATACTTTTAGTGATTCCTAAAAAATCAATGATAGAGAATGACAAAATAGGGTTAGATAGAAGTAAACAATTTTTAAAATGTAAAAGGAAACTCTACTTCTGTGAATATTGTTGTTTTTATACAGTTGTTGCTATGAAAGTTGCTCTACTATGAATACATTTCCCCTGAAAAGCAATGGTTCAAGTGTGTACTCATCAGGCAGGACAATAGAGATAATTTAGTCTTGATGATCGTTCCATTATGATTAGTAATGGCAATACAAACTAAATGAGTTCTCTGCATTTTGGGGGGTTGGGGTGGAGAGGTGGGGGTGAGACAAAAAAGTAGAAAAATACCATCAGCTCATGAGCAAGGGGTACAATAATCAGACAAATTAACAGAAGAGGCTCTTGTAGAGGGTTCACAGAAAAAAAGAAAGAAAACACAGCAGAAGGTTTTGGTGGGTAAAAGTGTTGGGGCATATTTTTGAGGGAAGGGCTAGAACCAAGAAAGCAAACTGCTGAAAGCCCACTACTTGGAGGACATCCAGATACTTGTAGCAAAAAGCTCCATCCATTTGCTCCAATCCTTCTGTGCCTGTTTTTCTGTCAACTCTTAATCAGTGAGAAAACTTTCCCTTTTCTCCTATGGTATCTTTAGATTATTTAAGAGCCTTGAAGAAAGAAATTAACAAAGAGGGATGAAAAGGGAGAAACAGACATTTTTAACAATGTAGAGGAGAATGGAAGCAGAGTCTGGAAGAGATCATTGCATATACATAATAATTTCATTCTACTCATATATAATCCTGGGAGCTGAGCAATGATGTGGCAAAGTTTAGCAATGACACTAAATTTTCAAAGCAGTCAGATGAAAGGTGACTGTTAAATGTCTCAGGTTTTGTGTTATCATGACTTTTTTGTGTTATCATCCCTTTATCAAGGGATAAAAAATTCAGAATGTTTTGAAGATGTAAAAGCAATAATCATCCATTGTTGAGTATAAAGGCTATCCAACAGTAGATTTAGATGAACAACAGAAACGTAGAATTTTTGCATAGTTTTGCAAATCTCATCAAGATTTTCCACCGAACTCCAGAAATTAAGAGAGATGAGCAATTGTGAAAATCAACATGAGAAAGATTTCTCAAATTCTAATAAACACAATGCTAAAGTGTCTGGCTTGCGAACCAAAATGATGTCACTAAACTTATTGTAGTCTTAGAAACTCTCACTCCTGGGAGCAAGGGGTGGCTTTTGGTGATTCAACTAGTCTCCACTTAATGAATTGAAGTGAAAGGAAAATGAAGGAAAATGTTAAAAAAATCAGAACTCCACCCTGTCTTAGTTTATAGATCCAGTGATAGAAGGAAATTCTTTCTAAATACTGCTGTCACAGATACAGTTGCATCTTCCAAGTTAAGGCAAACAGACTGTGCGGATATTATAGCCAGGTAGTGTATTTCCTATCTGCATTCTTGTGTGCTTTATCCTGTAAGGAAACAGCAGAAATACCTTAGAACATACGTAAAGCCTATATCTGCATGTACCTTTCTGTGTGCATCCATCAAATGCTTCCTGAAAAGTTGAGCTATATGTTAGCAAATTTGTACCTTTTGTGCTTACAGCTCCAAATTTACATTATGATCCTATTCACTGAGCCCAAATCCAAAATGGGGAAATTTGCATTTCAGGATAGTATGCGGGCAAGAGAGGAGAACCTTGAGCCTCCTTCAGCTTGGAACTGTTACACTGACCTGCAGTACAGATGGCTGGGGCAGTACTTCATCTGGTCTCTCTCCTTTCTTTACAGAACAGATGGGGAAACACCTCTTCCAGAGCAAAGGATACCCAAACCACTGGATGATCCTGCTTGCTCTTTTTATTCATCTAGGCTGTTGGGAAGGGGTGGAAAATGGATTTTGGGATCAGGAGGGAAGAAAGAGTAGTTACTGCTCTCTAGTATATGCTCTCTAATGCTTCTGACAGCTTCAGCAGTCTGGATTTTTAAATCAGGATTTAACAAATACAGCAGGTACCTTTGCTTGTCACTGAGGCAAGAACAGTTGCTGCTAAGACTGGATAATGTCACTTCCTTGGTTCCTCTGGATGCTGGACATAGCCAGACTCTGCTGCTGAGCTCAGAGCATCCTGACATGACAGAGCAAGAGGAAGGCTGTAACATAAAGCATCAAATTAATTTCCTGAATGTGAAGGGAGAGTATTTACTCACTTAAAGAACACAATAGACCCCGAGGTTACTCATAAAGTGTGTAAGTGGTCTGCTATGCCAAAGACTGTTGGGGATTGGGGAAAGGGTGGGGTACAAGACATAAGGAAGGAAACTGCACAAAGGATAGCAAGAGGGAGTGACAGGTTTGAAACAAGCAAATACATGTCCCCAGGAAGAACTAGTGTGGCTAGGTCTAAAAGGTGGTTTTTGGCTTTTTTTTTTCCAGTTACAGGTCCTCTCTGAATATGCTTCCTACAGCTGAAGAATAGCAGCCAGGTGCCTCCTGCTAGGCTTCTGCTGAGCAGCTATGGATGCAGATGAGCAATGACTTTGTACATCTCCATGCAGAAAGACCCTTTCTGAAGTTTTCTTGGCAATCTGTGTCTTTTTGCATAGCAACTGAGATTCATTTATGCAGGGAGAGTTTTAATATTTGCAAGAATATAACCTTTTTTATAAAAGTAATCTGTTTTTCTATGCTGGTTCTATACATATACTCTCAATTAGTGCCATAAAGACAAGTAAGTGCCTAAAAAAACATTTAAGATTTTTTTTTGTTTAGTGAAAGTTGTAGTGCAAAGTACAAATAAGCTCTTAAAACTTTCCACTGTCCTTCTATTAAGAAAAGTAGACTTTGGCATTTTGTGTATGCGTATGCTACGGAAAACTGATGGTGATAGTCTCTTGTTGAAAAACAACTCAGTTTTGGTCCAGAGCATATGTGAACATACTGTCTCTCAGCAATTAAATCAGTGCTCATATGCTCTTTTTATGACAAGAGAATTTGTAAATATTGCTAGTCTATTATGAAGCAGTCTCAGGGAAGAAAACCAGGCTGGCATAAGTTTCTTGCTGTTACACTGTCAGAAATAATTAAATATTATTTTTTAATTTAAATTATTAATAATAATAGTTCTTGCAGAATTGCTTGGAGCAGTATTTAGCCTTTAAAAAGGTTTAATATTTTCTGCTTTATTTCAGATAAAGTTCACATATTACTGTAAAAGAAGGTTTCGGTTTGCTTATGCAATGTCCCTTAAACACTAGATTTGAATTTAATGCTGACTACTGTTGCAGCAATGGTTATAGTAGTACATGCAAACTGTAGCAACGTGGGGTTTTAGGATTCCATGTGCCCCTTTGTCGCTCTGCTTTGTATACCATTGGTTCATTTTGAAATATGTTCTGCTGTACCCCGAAATCTATTGGTGGGTTCCCTATGCCTGTCTTCCCTTCAGACTCCCCGGGACTGGCTCTGGGGGAGACAGTCCCTCCCCCTTCCTTTCCCTTTGTAAGTCGATGTCCAGATCAGCTCGAGGTCTTCTCTCTGGGCTGGCAGCCCCTATCCCATTCCTGCTTCCCTCCCCTTCTCCTTTCCCTGTGACCCTCTCCCCCGTACCCCAAATAAACCTCCCTGCCAGAACAGAGATGGAGTCCAGTTCTTTTCTTAGCCTCACTATATTCCTGCTTGAATTGACGTGGTTTAGAGACTGACGCCATGCCACGGAACCTCGGGGGCCGGGCGCACCAGATCCGGTGGAATTACACGAGCCAGGGAGCCGGCCTGTGCAGCCCTCCCGGACCGCGTTACATCAGCAAACTGCACAGCACTCTAGCTAAACTTAGTAAAATTATCCAATATAATGATCTGATAATCTCCAATGGTATTTGAAACCAACATGGATATAAGCAATTTAATGTTGATGCCAGGTAAAAAGAACAAAGTGAAATTTAATAAAACCTCAACAACTGATTACATCCTTAACCTCATGTATGGTCACTTAACCATGCAAAACTGTCATGAAAAACCTCCAGACTGGAACGATGCTGATGTGTAGTACTCTGATCCAAGTAAAATACATTTTTCTGGGTGCAGTGCAAGGTAGTTAGACAGTGGACAGATTGCTGGTGGTAATCTGCAGATGAAACATACTGACAATAATACTTGCTGCCTAAATCTTTTAACAATTATTGTGATGGAGTCTACAGATTTGAAAATTGATTCAGAGGGCTAAAGTGAGTTGTATGCCAGACACTTAAAATGGAGAACAAGTCTTGCAGTCCCAAAGAAGCAATTTCATCCAAGAGCTGTTGAAGAACTTTTCCATTTGTAGAGAAAAATTTTAAGTTGCATTAGTAACAAGTTACAATTAAAAATACATTTTTTCCTCCTTTCCCCTTCTTTTTCACCCTTCTTTTGCTGGTCCCACATCATGCTGTCCCATTTCTGTCCTGAGCTGTCGATCACCCTGACAATTTTATCTATCATAATTCCTTTATTTCTATCCTCCATCCTGTGTCATGTTTTCCTTCTGGGCCATGCAGCCTAGTGTCTTCCTCTTGGACCAGTTTGGAGACTTTGCAGTGCTGCTTCTTGCAACACTTGATTTCCTTAAAGACTAAAACAAGCAAAACTTGTAGATTCAAACAAACCACACACAAATTAACAAAATATTCAGTCACACTCAATTATGTCTCCTTGTGGAACCAACTTACTCACTGTTTTTATTTCAGTACAAATGTCTAGGTGCCCTCTTCACATGTTCAGTACCTAGCTGGGAAAGAAACCTTGTTCACTTGGTTCTCCTCTGTGATATTCTGGAGGCTCACACTCCCCACTGCCATTACTGTGTATTACACCAGTGCCACTTTCTGCTCTAACATGCTTGAGTTGACAGGTGCTAAAAGTTTGAGCTACACTTTCAAAAGCAGAGCTTGTAAACATTTCAAAACTTCTTGATCTTCCAGAATTATTATCTTATGATACCCTTGGAGACTACACCACAGTACTCTGCAATTTGACTGCAGTTCCTTCCCCATCCTCCACCTTCAAATCAACAAAAGTTTTTAAGAAAGTTCTTCCTTGATCTCCTTTGCTATTGAGTTATGCTATGTAGCAGTTAGTAGCAATTTTTAAACTAACACATCAGACAGACTATAATTCTGTGATCATTTCCAGCCTTCAGTTTTTCCAGGCATCTGATTCATGTCCAAATGAATGTGTCCCATATTGTTGAAATCTTTGATATGCTGAGACATGGTAAATCATAGGGGTTAAAGTAAGAATATTAAATAGGGTACCAAATATGAAAAGAAATGGAGCTGCTCTGTAAGTGGATTTTAATGGGAGGGAAAAAAATCAATATCTTCTTCATCTGTATATTTTGTAGGAAGAGTGATAGATAATAAAATATTTAAGAACACAGGATATATTGCAGTCTTTTAAGCATTTTAACCTGTTATTATCTTTTCCCCCTCTATTTTTAGAAGTTCTATGTGGCTAGCACAGGTTCTTCCCGTGGGAACATTTTGCTATATTTCATAAACAAGATAAAGTTTGGATGTTTTGCAAACAGTTTCTCCGGATTGAGTCAGTTCGGGCTTGGCCAATTGGGCCTAGGGGGGAGGTCTCGGGCTGACCAATCTGGGGCACTTCTGTAGACTCTATATATATGGAATTCAAAACAATAAAGTTCCTCTTCTCCTCTCTTTCCTTGTCTGAGAACTTGGGTCAGTCCTCAGCTAGCCGCTCAACAGCGACAGTTCTATGCTTTAAAACATAATAGACCAATTCACATGAAACTCCTTTTCATTTTGTTCTATCTTGTCCATTGGAATCTTAGTACTTAAGCAAATGTTACAGTATCTGAGGCAATTTTTCTTTTGATGGTTGAAATCAGAGGCAGCTCTTCCCATTATTTCTGTGTATTTGGATCCTTAAAGAATTGAAATGTATTCAAATGTTATATTGAGTGGAATAACTATCATGGAATTGCTAGGGTTGGAAAAAACTCTGAGATCATTGTGCCCAACCATTAACCCAGAACTATGATATTCACCACTAAACCATGTCTGCAAGTGACACATTCACCAATAATGATGATAATGCTGTAACAAATAAAACAATAACTTTAAACAAACCTGCCAGTGATGTATCACTTTCAAAGCAAACTTCTTGGGATGCTTCAAGTATCGTACTCCTCTAACGCAGTGGGGGGAGGAGGGGTGGAAACAGGCCTCTGCGTTTACCGAAGGTGTCTCTAAGGCTATCGAGAGATCACTCCAGCCAGCACTGCTCTGGTGCTGTACAGAAAGACCCTTCTCACACCCGAGCCGATGTAAGGCACAGATTCTCACTCACCCAGAGAGCCGGATAGCTCACGCGTTACCAGAGACAAAGAATCCAGAGGCTCAATCAGCTGGTTGTTCCAGATGTTTATTCCAAAGGATTCCAGGGTGAAAGAGGAAGAGGAGCCCCTCGGTGTCCCTAGATATAGGGATCACCTGGGGTCAGGGGAGAGGAGGCGGGGGGAACACTACAACCAATGGGGAGAAGGGAGGGATGGAGTCAGGGGTTAGGTTACAGCCAGGGGGATTTACATAATTTGGGGAGGGACTTATCGTGTTACTTTGACTAGGAAGTTTGCCACCAGTGAAACCCTGCTGTACTGGGACTACTCGGCTCCCCAGCAGTTCCTGAGGTGGTATCATCTACCACCACATCTCCCCCTTCCTTATTTAAAGGAAAGGCCTCCCCTACTTGCTTAGTTAAACACTTATTGAGGTAACCGAACAAGCTTAGAACAAGGAAAATTATTAGGATCACCCACAGTCCAGCTTTGACTAAGGATGTTAGCCATCCTTGAAGTCCCCATTGTCCGAAAAGATCGCTGATTCAGTCTGCTTCTTTTTCTGTCTTTAGTTCTTTGATTTGATCCTTTATTTTCTGTATCGTTGCGTGGATGCTCTGCCTATGAGATGACAGGTTGAAGCAACACAGCCCCTCGAATTCTTCACAGCCATGTCCATGGGCCAATAAAAGAAAGTCGATGGCTGCTCTGTTTTGCAGTGTTGTATGCCTGGTGGTTTCTCCATCTTCAAGAAGTTGAGAGCGGGCACTCGAGGTTAGGTTAGCATGCTTTCCGAGCCAGCACTCAAGGTGGCTAAGTTCACCTAAGGCTTTTGCTGCCGCTACTCCAGGCAGGAAAAATGATGCAGCAATCCTTTTAGACAATGACCAATTGATAACTTCGCTATCATAATTTGGATCTAATTGTTGTATATTTTTTTGGCGGGCCAATCGAGTATGGTTTCTCCAATATAGAATTTGGGTTTTGTTGGGTGCCAGTACAGAAAGCCTGCCGAGAGTGCACGGCCCCCCCCGGAACTGGGATGGGATTCCAGACCACGCCCGAATTCCCGCAAATCAGGAACACACCTGTAGGCAGCACTTTGGGGTGTATAGATGACTCTGCTGGGATGACCTTATTATCCTGACACCAATTACTGACAGAGTAAACCTTTTCCTGGGGTGTTGCATTTCTACTATGACTTAATTTCTGGTGTTCTGACCAGGATAATGCCATCCCTCCTTTCAGGTGTAAGACAAACTTGAGGCAAAGGGTAGCCTGGGAGGACCCCAATAATAGCAATTCATGGGGTTCTTCTGGTGCTGTTGCCAGCGTGTTTACCCATTTCTCCCAAGCTTCCTTCTGGTGGAGCACCTGGTTTGCAAAAGGCAGTTTGTCTCCATGGAGAGGGATCCCCACCAGGCATGATGAAAGTGGGTCACTGACGCTGCCCATAGACAGGCACATATGGTCTTGCTGAAGTGCTTTTGCCAATGTGACCCACATGTTGGTCTTTGGCTGCGGGACAATCCATGCAACAACCTCTGGTGGTAACAGGATCCAGGAGGTCAGGAGAATGCAGAGGTAGGCAATTACAGGCATGGTGGTAAGAGAGGTATAGGTAGTCCTTTTTTCTGTGGGATTCCAAGCAAAGATTATTAAAAGATGGTTTTCTGTTACTTTTTTCTTTTTCCCCTCTCATCCCCCCTTTTTTCTCATAACACACGGGTAATAGGGTAGAAGGTTAGGGAAACACATGAGGGTAATAGATAAGGGATTTGTGGGTTTGGGGAACTGCTTGAAGGCGGCACAAATAGCTGTTCACGTGACTGGTATCTTGCGCCGACGTCTTCTCCAAGCAGCACTGGTTTCTTTGTCTGGGGTTTCTTTGTCAGTGCCTGGTGTGTCATCTTTTGTCTGCTCAGAAGCTGTCACTGACGGTCGGAGGTAGGGCTTTACATATTTTCCTGGTATCCACTTGGGTCCTGAAGGTGTGGAAACACAAGCATATCCCCTCCCCCATACAATTAGTGAAAAAGGGCCTGATATTCGATGGCTTTCTGGATCTTTGATTAACACTGGCAGTTGTTCTTTTAATTTGGCTTGGGTCGAATTAGTAAAATGCCGGAACACAGGGAGGTCAGGCTCTTCAAACGAATTGTTTAAGAAATTTATTGTGAAAAGGGCTTTGCAGAGTCTCATAATGGGAGAATTGAGTTCTGACCCTCCCTGCTGTTGGTCTAGGACCCTCTTAATTGTCTGGTGGGTCCTCTCAACTATGGATTGTCCTGTGGGGGAGTGGGGGATGCCTGTAATGTGTTTGATGCCCCACGAGCTAAAAAACTCTTGAAGTCTGTTAGAGATGTATGCTGGACCGTTGTCAGTTTTTATCTCAGCAGGAACGTCCAGGGTAGAGAAAGCAAGGAGAAAGTGCTTTATAACATCTCTTGCCTTTTCTCCTGCATGGGCAGATGCAAAATCAGCTCCAGAAAATGTATCTACAGAAACGTGTACGTATTTTAATTTGCCAAACTGAGGGACATGGGTTACATCTGTTTGCCAGATTTCGCAGCTGCCTAGACCCTGGGGGTTAACCCCGGACCCTAATGATGGCACTTGGTAGCTCTGACAGCTAGGACAGGTTGCTACAATTGCCCTTGCCTGGTTTCGAGGTAGTTTAAACATTCTTATGAGTGCTGGTACATTTTGATGGTAAAATTGATGGCTCAGCTTTGCCTGAGCAAAGGTGTCTGGAATGTTAGGATCTTTCACCGGCATAGCTAGAGCGTCTGCCCTCCGATTCCCTTCAGCGATTGGTCCAGGGAGATCGGTGTGTGACCTCACATGCATCACATGGAACGGCTGCTTTCTGTGGGAAAGCAGAAAAACAAGTTTTGAGAGCAGTTTATACAATTTAGGATTTGACACTTCTTTTAGCCAGGCATGTTCTGCTCTGGCAACTACACCAGCTACATAAGCTGAATCTGTTACCAGATTAATAGGTTCTTCGAACATCTTGAAAGCTCTAACAACGGCTGATAGTTCCGCAATTTGCGGAGAGCCCTCCACTATTTGGACATCGTGCTCCCACACTTGCGTTTCGGGATGTTTCCAAGTCACGACTGACTTTTGGGATTTCCCGGAGCCATCTGTAAAAACAGTTAGAGCCTTGAGAGGGGTTCGACTTTGAAGTTCTTTTGGGGCCAAATGAAAAGTCGAATTGAATAATTTATGTTTTGGATGATGATTTGAAATCTTGCCTGGATAACTATCCAGAGCAAATTGAAGGTGTTCATTTGTTTGGAGTACGTTTGCTAAGGAATCATTTTCCAATGATGGATAGATGCAGGTGAAATCACACCCTGCAAGGGTACGGAGGCGTGCTCTGGCTCTCATAATTAGTTGGGCTACTTGTTCTTGTCGTGTTGTTATGGTTTTGAGCGGCTGATGTGATAAGAAGATCCACTCTATTATAAGAAGCGGGTCTTTTTGTGCAGTGTCCCATTGAAAAATCAGTCCATACAGCCTGGGTGACTCACCCAGAACGATGAAATTAAAAGGTAACTCAGGACTTGTCCGATGGGCTTGGCGAGAAGACAGGGCAAGCTGTACCTTAGCGATGGATTCCCCGGCCTCCTCTGTGATGACTCGGGGTGAGTCCAGGTGGTCACAGCCTTTCAGGAGGTTAAACAGTGGTGCAAGGTCCTCCGTAGTAACTCCCAGCAGAGGGCGAACCCAGTTTATAGATCCACACAGCTGGTGCAAGTCCCGGAGTGTCTTTGGGTTGTCTTTGATGGTGAGCTGCTGGGGTACGATGGTCCGTTCGCTGATGCAGAGTCCCAGGTAGGTCCACGGGCAGGTACGCTGAATCTTTTCCTGCTGGATCTCGAACCCTGCTTTCTCTATGGCTTGAATAGTTTTTTCTAGAGTTAAGTTCAGGTATTTATCATTTGGTGCACAAATCAACACATCATCCATGTAGTGGAGAATGATAGAACGTGCAAACTCTTTGCGGATGGGGGACAGGACACGAGCCATGTACCATTGGCAAATAGTTGGAGAATTTTTCCTACCCTGGGGTAACACACACCAGTGGCATCTGCGCTGGGGGGCTTCCTGGTTTAGGGATGGCACGGAGAAAGCAAACCGAGGAGCATCGCTTGGGTGTAGGGGGATTGTGAAGAAACAGTCTTTAATGTCAATGACAGCAAGCTTCCAATTCCGAGGAAGCATTGAGGGCAAGGGCAGGCCAGGCTGTAGGGGTCCCATATCCTCAATGACTTCATTGATTTTCCTGAGGTCTTGGAGGAGCCTCCATTTGTCTTTTCCAGGTTTCCGTATGACAAAGACAGGGGAGTTCCAAGGGCTATTAGATGGTACAATGTGACCCTTGGCAAGCTGTTCTTCTACTAGGGATTCTAAAGTGCTGAGCTTCTCTTTGCTTAGGGGCCACTGGGTCACCCAGACTGGATCGTTTGTCTTCCAGGTAAGGGGCGGGGTGGAGCGTCTCCCAGTGGCCCCAACTAGAAATCCCGAGAAGGAGGTGGGATTACCAGCTGAGTCCCCCACTGGGTAAGGAGATCTCTGCCCCAGAGGGTAAAACCAGAGTCAATTACATATGGGCGGATGGTGGCTGTGTGTCCTTCAGGGCTTTCTATGATGATATTATTTGTACTCCTCTGGGAAGTTGCTGACCCTCCTATGCCTGTGATTCTCCCGCCTGCTGGTTTGGTTTTCCAGTCCTGGGGCCATTCTGCTCAAGAAATGATGGTTACATCAGCCCCTGTGTCTACCATCCCCATCAGGTAAGCAGTGGATTTATCATTGTGTAGTTTACAATGCATCATGGGCTTGTCTGCGCCCACAACCTCTGCCCACCATATGGAAGGTGTTCTGTGGCACCTGGGGTGGTTTTCAGGTAGTATGATAGCTTGTGCTACCACCTGACCCTTTGATAGAAACCAGGGAGTGTTGTTACAGGAGACAGAAATTTGTACTTGTCCACTGGGGTCTATTTTGTGCACCTCAGGTAAAATAGAAAGTTTGGGTGGACCGTGCTTAGTGTCCCCGACTACCAAGATGTCCACAGTCTTATCAAAAGGTTTTTCAAAATTTACATATATGTGTTGTTGATTTCCATTGCGGAAGTGGTGTGTATCAGTACTTATAAGACGGAGTCTTTTGTCTGTTCCGCTGTGCGGTGTGCAGTTACAGTCCATGGCAGGGGTTGCGGGGCAGGGAGAGACGGCCGTAAGATTTGTGTCTTTGCGCGGAGCCGTGCCGTGCTTCACTGTCCATTTCCCTGGTCCTTCTGATGGTGATGCTGGCAGGGACAGCCTGGGGGTACAGCCTCAGTATTTTTGTTAGTATTTCTCTTAACATGCTTTGGTTCAGGGCAGTCTTTGACCATGTGTTGAAAACTCCCACAATTATAACATCTACGAGGTATTTTCTGTGATGCTGCTAGTGCTTCTGCTACCCCTTGTGAAACTGCTTGGGCTATGGTTGCCTCAGGGGATGCTAATTTGGTGCAAGCCTCAATCATCTGATTGAGGATAGGAGCTGGGTCTAGAGGAAGAGTTCGAAGGACTTTTTTACAACTCTCATTAGCATTTGCCATAGCTAATGCACGCAGCAGCTCCTTTTGGGCTTCTGAATTCCCAACTTGCTTTTCAACTGACTCTTTTAGTCTGTCGAAGAATTTTATAAAGGACTCATCGATTGCTTGTTTTATGGTGGAGAAATTTAGAGAGGGGGTGGAGTCCGAGGGAGTTGAGAGCAAAGCCCTGTCAGCTTCTCTTTTGATATCTTCTAAAATCAGTTCAGGCAATTGTCTCGCCTGATCCTGGGGTTTAACTAGGTTTCCTTCCCTGCAAAGATCATCTAGTGTTAAGTGAGCCCTGTTGGGATCTCTGTGATATACCTGCAGGAGGTCTTTTAATTGTTTTCTCCAAGTTCTGTCCCACAGCATGTATTCCCCCGGTGACAGAAGACATGCCATAAGATTTTTATATCATGTGGAACTAATACATTTGCAGCAAAAGTAGCTTGGAGTAGGTTCTTAAAATAAGGGGAGTCACGCCCAAAATCCTTCCCCACCTTGCACATCTCTTTTATCTGTGCATATGGGAGGGCGTCCCAGCGGGGGTTCCCTCCAGCCCTGTTATAATGCACTGGGGCAGCAGTGACAGAGATTTTGTTTGCTATTCCCCAGTGTCCCTCCTGCGCGGCTTGCTGGCGTATTTCAAGCCAGGGATCCTCTTCAGAATCGCTGCTCTCCTCTTCCGAAGAGGAACAGGCAGCCCGAGGCCGGAACCAGGCACGGCAGGGACGGCTCCTCGCCTGTCGCTGGCCGGCCCCGTTGCCGTGGGAACCGGGGAGGAGCGGGGCCGCAGGAGTAGCACCGCCGGGGGGGGGTGAACGAAGGAGGGGCCCGCGCCCGGGTGAGAGCTCCCCGCGGGGGGCAGGGCTGACGCAGGGACGACACCCGATACCACGAGGAGCGGAGCCGACACAGGGACACCCGATAGTGCGGGGGGAGGGACCGACGCTAACCCGGGAGTTTTAAACTGATATGAACAAAGCACCCCGGCTTGTTGTGCCACGCGGGCCGGGTCCTGTCCCGCAGGAGAAAGGGGTAACACGTGGCTTCCGCCATCTTGTAAGAAACATGAAGTCAAGGTAGGGAGGTTTTAGGGTGCTGGAAGGAGGGTGAGGGACAGGCTCGAACCGGGGTGATCAGTTCCGGTTGGAGCAGGGGATAGGGGAGAGAGAGCTTCTCCCCCCTGAGGTCCTGGGGGTTTAGGGACAGCGAGGGAGGGAACAGACACAGGGGAAATAGCACAAAAAGGGTCTGAATTTTTCGGCAGAACTGACTGAGTCTTAGAGTTCTTAACAGACTTATAAATCACTACAAACAAAGGGAGGAATTTAGCAACTCTTTGATCCCCAGACTGTGTGAGAACTGTCAGTTTCTCCCCGATCTTATCCCAGAAACTAAGAGACTGAACAGAAACTACAGAAACATTTGGAAAGATGTTAAAAATCCATCGAACAAAAGATTTTAAATTCCCCTTAGAAAACTGGGAATTATCTGACTTAAGGGTGGTTTTAAGGGAGGTATAAAGCTCTGATTGGGGACGGGTTAACTTCCCACCCATATTCCCCAAATAAATTCTTCCCAACACCGAAAGAAAAAAATAAAAAAAAAAACCAAAGAAAAATTCACTGGCAAAGCCTCACTTACCACTTCGAGGCTTCCAAGAGTGTAAAAAAAAACTTTCGGCGTGGTTCTCTGGTTTTAGCTGATTTCTCCCGTCCCAGACAAACGGAGATTTCTCGGCTGCCTCTTTAAACAGATCTAATAAAACTTAGACCTGTTTTCGAGGGAAGTAGCTGCTCCGATCGTGACATCTATGGCATAAAGCCTTTTGAGACACTTTCAGGGATTTTTTATGTCCCTGTATCGAGCGCCACTTAACGCAGTGGGGGAGGAGGGGTGGAAACAGGCCTCTGCGTTTACCGAAAGTGTCTCTAAGGCTATCGAGAGAGCACTCCAGCCAGCACTGCTCTGGTGCTGTACAGAAAGACCCTTCTCACACCCGAGCCGATGTAAGGCACAGATTCTCACTCACCCAGAGAGCCGGATAGCTCACGCGTTACCAGAGACAAAGAGTCCAGAGGCTCAATCAGCTGGATGTTCCAGATATTTATTCCGAAGGGTTCCAGGGTGAAAGAGGAAGAGGAGCCCTCGGTGTCCCTAGATATAGGGATCACCTGGGGTCAGGGGAGAGGAGGCGGGGGGAACACTACAACCAATGGGGAGAAGGGAGGGATGGAGTCAGGGGTTAGGTTACAGCCAGGGGGATTTACATAATTTGGGGAGGGACTTATCGTGTTACTTTGACTGGGATGTTTGCCACCAGTGAAACCCTGCTGTACTGGGACTACTCGGCTCCCCAGCAGTTCCTGAGGTGGTATCATCTACCACCACACTCCTCTGTCTGGTTTTTATTCTTAATCTTTCAGAAGCTTAGATCCCAGGTATGTAGCAACTCTCTAGAGTAAAATGGCTGGTAGACAACAGAGAAAGTGTTATGGTAGCTCTGGTGCTTAGTATATAATCTTGCTGATTTGATTTTAATTTTGAATAGTTTTCTTTCCTGTATTTGCTGTTATTTCAATGAGAAATTCAGTAATTAATACTTGATCTTTTTAACATTGATAAATTCCAGTAATTTCAAATACTTATGGAAAAATTAAATGCCTAGTTAAAGCTTTTAGCATTATGATCCTGACTGCTTAATATCATAAGCATCTTAATGAACTATTTTTGTCAGAAAAAAAGTGCAAACATCTAAGACAGTTCTGCAGACTAATCTGTGGAACTGGGTCTTGCTTCACAAAGATAACTTTTAAGAAGTACTGATTAAATGGAAGCATATTTCACTTAAATAATTTTCTGCTCAGGGGATAACATAAACATTTCTATTGGTAACTTATTTTTAACTTCTAAGCTGCATTTTATGTGCACTTCTACCACATAATCACCACTTAAATTTTGAAAGGTAATGTACAGAAAGTCATATAACTAAATAATAAGGATTTAACTTTGTATAAACTGTACATAGAATGTGAATGCCACTTTAAACTTGTTCCCTACCATGGATTTAGACGAAATTTGCTTTCTTATTACCTTATCTTCAAATTCTCAAAACTAAACCAGTGATAAAATATAGAGCTCTTAAAAGGCAGTAGGACAGATATATCTGCTCAAATATTTGAATAGACCTGCATTGGAAAGGGAAATGAGACTGAACCTTCTTTCATTTCAGTGCTCATTTACAGTTGGCTTTTATTTCTCAAATGTTGCTGTGAGCAGAGCTATTTAAAACCTTGAATGTATTCTTCAGGGGCTTTCTTTGCAATTTATTGCACTGTTACATTGACACACGCTGCTACACAACCAGCAACAGTGATACAGTTTAGGCACAGGAGTTGCCTGGGTCCCTAGATCATGTGGTGTAGCAAAAATTTCTGGTGCAGGCAGTGTGTAGTCCTCCAGCAGTGTAAGGGCAACTGCTGCTGTTGGTGCAGTGTGTGGGAAGGTGGATAATGCTTCCTTCAATTGCCATGGCAGCATGGTTCAGCGCTCCAGGGCTTTCCTGTTATTCACTGTCACGCTTCTACCCTTTTCCAAGGCAGAATTAGCTTACTTTAATCTCTTCCTCAAGGGGGGTTCTTGTTCTGGGCACACAGCTATGGAAAAACATTAACAAAATAATCTCTAAGGAATTTCAGCCTGAATGCCTGGAAATATTCAGTATGAGACACAGCTAGTGATTAGAAATGTATCTGGCAGAGACTGTGGGATTTCTCCATCACTCAGCTTCCCTCTTTGTGAGCACAGGCAGGTTCACATCACCATTCATATAATTGTGTCTTAACTGCTGCTGCTCCTTAGAATAAAGACTTCAAATGATGTTTTTCTTACTGGCCTTCCCAGCAGATGCTCCCATGGCACTAGGATCTGGGAGCTTCAATATGACAAATTAGTTCCCCCCTCCAATATCTTTATAGACTGAAGATACCAACTCAGTAAGAAGAATTTTGCTAGCTTCTTTCCCTTTGTGTGTTATTTCCTTTTTCTAATGTTTTTAGTCTTCACCCTTACAAGAAGGTTACATAAGTTTTTCCAATATTTGTAAATATAGTGATTGCTAGTAAAACAAACCTGGCCACAAAAATCTCATCTTGGTAGAAAAGGCTAGTAGGGAACCAGGATTAAGCAGGATTCTTCTAAACTTCAACCCTGCAACAAAGATAGAAAACATATCTGATTTAGCACACACATTTGTGATATTGCCATAATTTGAAAATAAGACATAGTAATATAAGGAATGGCAGATAACTGCAGGAACCTCTACAGGGAGAAACTGAGGTCCCTACTGTTCTCTTCCTTTTGCCACTGAACTCCTTTGTCATGGGTGAGTAAAATGTTGTATCTATTGACTTTGGTCAGAAATATACAAGATTTCTCAGTTTGTGAATATTTGTTTTTTTCCACTCAGATGTAAATATTTACTTGCTTTTGAATGAATCAGTGAGGTATTTAGTGGAACATATTATGGATGTAGAATATTTTTATGTTAAGAGGATCGATATGAACGTATCCTTATTTTCTTTCCTGTAGTTAACTAGATGAACTTACAGGGAACTGGAGCAGGTCAATTACTGAGTGTTAAACCTCTGTTTCTTCTTAAAAGGCACAACCAGAAAGTATGTACCTCTTGTGTCTATAAAATTTTTGTGAACCTTAATGAATACTGAGAATTGCAGAGTGGCAGAATCAGTCAGCAGCTATTTGTATTAGGTAAGAAAATGTTAATTTTTTAGATGTTTTCCAATCACACAGATTCAGATACATTTGCTACAAGTGAAAGATTCTTAATTAAATGTATTTCAAAAATCAAAGTTTTGGCAATTGAATAGTCTGGTGCATCTGCTTAGAAGGGTTGTAATTAAAAAACTTCATACTTTCAAATATTAGGGCACTTTTATCACCAGAGGGCACTATCCTTCCAGACTAAGATTAAGCTGTTGTTAGATGGGTTTACATATTTTTATCCCAGGCAATACTCTTGGGTTTTTTTTTTCTTACTTATGTGCTCATTTAAATAATTACATTCTGATTATCCTCTCCTTTAAGTTTTTAATATTTCTATATGAAGTATATCCAGATTGATGTTAGACTAGTTTTTCGAAACCCCAATGGATTTGCAGAAAATGCAAAAGTTATGTGTTCTTGTGTGCTGGCAGAGACCTCTTGGTAGCAATCCAGCTGCTATTATAGGAACAGACCTGCCTTTAAAAAACTGCAGAGTATTCCTTCCTGTCTCCCCACAGAGGGATTATTTAGGTGCTGGTCTGTTTTTATTCTCTCCAACAAACCAGTGCTTCAGTAGTTGACAGGAGAGGTGGCTTGCAGGTCATGCTGACTACACCCCAGTGTGAAGCGTTCCTTTTTGCGGGTGGCTCCTGGTGGAATTTTTCTCTTACTGACTGTTGTGTTCCAGTGACCAGTTCCAGTTTCACTCCTCCAGCACTGCAAGGACTCCAGTTGCTATTTGCCCTCCTCTAAAGGGAGTGTGGGGGAGAGTAAAAGACACAATTGATACACTGGTGGTCACATAGTATCAATAGGCTGCATCAGCATGAACCCAAAGTGGTGTTTCCTTGTAGCACACGATATTTTGTCTTTTGTATGTAGCATTATGCACTAGAAGCATTCATGCTATGAATATATATCTTATCTTTAAATGTTTTATTTGTGCATTTCCTACATTCATGTAATTCTCTAATTAACCAGATAAGGCCTTACTTAATCCTTTGGACTACAGACACCTTTCTTGTTTGTGTCATTACCAGCAA
This sequence comes from Entomyzon cyanotis, assembly GCA_024500445.1. Classification (NCBI taxonomy): domain Eukaryota; kingdom Metazoa; phylum Chordata; class Aves; order Passeriformes; family Meliphagidae; genus Entomyzon; species Entomyzon cyanotis. The sequence goes on from JAKEPQ010000928.1 coordinate 26,040, forward strand.
TGTGTCAGTCCCTCCCAAGTCCTGATAAGTCATTTGCATGGGTATGGCAGTAAGACATCACATTACGTAGATTTGCCTGCATTGCATCAGCTGTGTTACAATCCTGGACTCAATTTCTTTCTCAAGTATTCCAAAGATTATGCTTTTGAACAGATGACATTAAAACTCACCTCATTCCTAGCAATGATGAACACCCACAGCTCTCACTTGTACCAAGGTACTTGGAATTGTCAAGTTATTAATCTAAACTTGTGATTGACAGAAAGAGAGATAAGAGTGCAAAGGGCTCAGTGTTCTCTCTTGCCTTGCACTTCACTGTTATTTAGTTCCAGGTAGTGATGATAAATACTTCAAATTACTAAGAGACCACAGCTCTCCAATTCTACACAATTTTGTGTTTCACTTATAACAGCAGGCTATGTATGAAGGAAGGAGTCCTTGGTGTTATGTGATGGAAGCTTCCACCAGGGAAGTGGCATTTTTGAAGCGGTTGCCTTTGTTTCTGGTCCTGCTGTGTTTATCCTTCATCTGGCTATTGGTGTCTTCAAAACAGGGGCAAAGAATGGTGCTGTTGGAGCTTTCTGTACCTTCAGGCCATTGCCTAGGAGAAAAACAGACAGCAAGAAAATTTGCTATCATGATTGACTAGAAATATGATCCTTCATTTAAAGGCAAACGAAGGATTTATTTTGTGGAAGGGAATTCTCATAAGGAATAGTCTGAAAGAAAAAAGTAATTCCATTAATCTTTGCTGACCAAAAAATTTCCCATGGTGTTCATGGGTATGCCTTTTAGTAAAGCAGAAAAGCAGTAAAGCAGACCAGGTAAAACTACCTTTTCTCTCTTCTCTGAGTATGTCCTCCTAGCATCAGACCTAGGTATGCCCTTTGTGCCTGATGGGTTCCTGTAGCAGACTCTTTTTTTTTCCTGAGCTCCTTGATCTGCTTTTGACTGATCAGAACAATAGCTCTACATCCAGAGCTGTCACAAACCACCACGTACAGTCACAGGGAACTGCTTGCACAGGGCAGCATGTGATTTGTTTTTCCATAGGAGTTTTGCAAGAAAAAGGATTAAAACAACAAGTCCTTAGACATACACTGCCTTATCTAAATTTGGCTATTATTTGCAAGCTTAGGCAGGTCCTTGCTGCCCAGTTACAATCTACTTCTCTGCGGAATCTCTTTTTTTCCATGCTGTGGCTTTTCAACTGTTTCCAAGTTCTGTTTACTGCTGAAGATTTCCTATTCTGGATTTTTTCTTCATGTTTATAATCTTCTTGAAGAAGAAGCTGTAGAAAAGCATCAAAAGAACATACAGCCTCAATTTGCTCATGATTACAGCCACCAATGGCCTTTGGCTCTAGTTCTCCACAAGTAACTCAAGCCGATGCAATTCCTTGGTTAACTTATCTGATTATTGAAATCACCAAAACAGTGGAGACGCAACATTTGGCATGCCATTGGCCTATGTTTGTCTTACCATACCAGAATATCAAAAACAGGAATCTGTTTTTCAAAGTATTTGTAAGTATGATGTAATTAAATAGTTCTGGGTATTCTAACAGTCTACATTGACAGTAGCAAGTGTCAAAATGATTGTACTTTCTCTATTCAGGAAAAGCACTAGAGTATTTTTCAGGAGGTCTAATCCTTTACTTATTTTATGAATAAAGCCAGTGGTATAATTATTTTCATTTGGAGAGAGCAGATTTGCGCAAACTATAACCACTTCTGAAAATCCCACTCAGTTTCTGAAAAACTTCTAAATAATATAAAATGCAAATATTACAGTACCTCACACAATACCTCACATTATTAATGTCCCCAGAACTTTGCAGTCACTGGTATTTTCTTTGATGAGGATGACACTATCTTATTCTGAAAAATATCTTGCAGTTGGCAATGTGGGTGATTAGCATTTGAGAACACGTCCTTTCTAATGCATAGTAGAACTTGCAAGATTTTAGCAAACTGACAAGATAACTCTTTGCCTTTAAAAATCCAAAATGAAACAGAAACCACCTTTTTACAAAGGTATTTTTGAATTCTGGCATCAATATAAGTTGCTCACTTATCAGTACAGTTGGTTTTGTGCCATTTGCAGCACTTGTCACTGACTTCTGTGGCAACTGTTCTTTATGGATACAGCTACAGTCTCATTTTAGAAATATATGTTTGTGTATGTGATAGATATATGTGCACGTGTATAGATATATGTAGTTGCATAAAATTACCTTCCTCAGTCACTGAATGTAGTATCATAAGGCTGTACAATTGAAAAAAAGTGTTTGGTCAGAGTCCTTTTACTGTTTAAATGTCCTAGTGAGGTGGGCAGACTTTAGAAGGAGAGTTCAATCTTCAAAGACAAAGTAAATTTATTAAGTACTCTCATTACTTTTCTTCCCCAGGAGGACAGCAGTGTTGAAACCTGCTGGCAGTTCTGGTGTTTAACAGCTGCTTTGTGTTTAACACCTCAACAGCAAAATTGCAATTAATCACATGAGTTCTTGGAGTGGCCTGGCTTGAGTATGCCAAAGAATTAAGGATTTGAATACTTAATGATGGAAGTTTTCTTCTGCCTTTTTGTTTTCCTATGGCAATTAGATGCTGTTAATACATAATCCATCCAAGGAAAACACATCTGAGTCCGAGACTGTGCAACTTTCAGTATTGTTTCTAGATTCCCACCCTAGCTTTAAATGAGGTAACTTGGGTATTGGTAGAAATATTGCTGCAGCAACACAAGGCTTACCACAGGTAATTTACTTTTCTTGGAAGTGTGATAGATTATCCTCTGCTGAGCATCACGTGTCCATGTCTGGGATGACTCTCAGGCTTTCTCATTTCAAGCTTGCACAGATCCCTACACCATACGGTAGTCTGCAGGATAGCTATGGTCCTTTGAATTGAAATTTTATTTGAACCAAAACTGAATACTAGAAAGCTAGAGTTTTGAGTGACGGTCAAAAAGCAGCAACCATGGAGTTGGCAATGAGTAGACACTGGAGGAAGCTTCTCTGGTTTTACAGAAGACAGCTGTTCTCTCTCTGATAGGATTCTACATGGAATAGCTGCTCTGTGTATGAAAGACAATGTAAAGCAAAACTTCAGGTGATCTAGCTTCATTAGGCAAATGTTTGGCTAAAATCTGACTGTCCTTTTTTGCCTACCTGGCCGTTTACATTTTGCAAGCTTAAGGGAGATGCCTTGGGTCATGTGGCAGGATGCTCCCCCCTCCCCCTTCTCTCTCTGATCAGTCCCAAGAAATAGATGGCTCAGATTTAGGTTGATAGCCTAATCAACAGCTACCTGGTGCTGGCGACTGAAAGTCTGAAAAGACACTCCCCTGTGGAATGTAGAGAGAATGTGAGAAATTTTCAGTGACTACAAATACACACTTTTATCCTATAAAAAGCTCACGAAATCTCAGAAAGGTAGAAGCTTTCTACATGGACATTGGAGCGTGAAGTAAAGTCTTCTCCCCTGAGCTTGGACGCAAGCTCTGTGGTTACTTCCCAAGGGATTGGGTGAGACGCTGATGCATCCCCAGCTCCAAAAAATTGAATTTGGTAAGATCATCGAGTTTCCTAAATTGTATTATTCCGGCTAACTTATAGGTACCTTTCTTAACTTGCATTATAGTTCAAGCAAGCATTTCTTGCATTTTTTAACTATTTTTATAGTTCAAGCAAGGTTTTACCCCATAATTGCATTTTTAACTATTATAGTGTTGCAATTATGTATTCATTGTGTGTTTATGTGTGTCAATCTGTTCTATGTTTGTATGTTTGTTATTTTCTGTGTCAAATAAATGGTATTTTTAGACAAATCGGCCAAATATCAAAGAATCTTGCGAACGGGACTAAGTCTTGGGGAACTAGCTATCTTAAAGTCGGTCAAACTGCAAAAACACATAAAACTCCTGTCTCCCATGCAAGACAGGTCAGAAATGCAAATTGAAGTAAACAAGGACATAAAAGCTGAAAAAAAGAGAAAAAGGAGCAGAGAATGTTATATCCTGCTGCTAGTGCAGAGTTCTGGTGTGCAACCCACCCACCTTCTAGAATACCATCCAGATCTAATGTTTTGTGTCTTAGAGTTATTTTCTCCTGTGCATTCCATTATGTAATAATAAGTATCAAATATGATCTGCTCAGCTACACAGTCGACAGATGAATTAAATTTGTCCAACTACTGAAGAAGAGGTCCATGTGCAAATTTGCATGCCATTCTTATATCTGTTCCTGTTGTCTCAGCAGTTACTGTGTTGGTCCTCTCTTCTGGGAAGCCTGCATTTAAAAGATAAGCACTGCAAGGGCTGATTTAAGGTGAGGAAGTAAAAGTTCTGCTGTTCTTACAGGATGTGCTTTTGTGATTTAGATGGGCCAACATGGTGTTAATTACTGCTTCTTTAACAGCTTAGGTGAAAGAAAGACTGTCACCAACTCTTCCAAATTTAATCAGTCTTAAATTTCAGATGGCTGCATCACATCAGTAATTACATTCAGATTTTCAAATATCACAGAATAGATCTTGAAAGGAAATAAAATCCCAAATATTTTGGGAAAGCAGAAACAGTTCTGGTTATATTCTCTAACACAAGCACTCAAATATACAGGGCCCTGATTCTTTCCTGTCTCCTACTTATACAGTAATTTGCATCTCTGTAGGAAGAGAGTATCCAGTAGAATTGGGTAGCATTTCAGTTGAATACTTATCTACATGATTACAGTATGTGAAGCTATGGACAGTCAAGCTTGTAGTACTTATATGAGAATCCAAAATTTTGAAATAATATTTGTATGACTCATCTTTCCACCTGCACAGCTTTTACGTTAGGATACATAGAAGATACTTCTTTAACATCTCTAAAATTAGAAAAGGAAATATGTTGAATGTCAAAAGATTATAGAATCTCTCTGCTAAAAATTTCAGGGTGACATTCACAGTTCTTTGGCTTTGGCATGCTACCTCTAATCTAAGGGCTTCGCTACAGAGTAGAACTTATCCTTTGCTGAATTGTTTTGAATAAAAAAAGTCTTACCTGCACTAGGAAATTCACTCATTAGTGGTGCCATACTCTGTTGCTTGGAAGTAGCAGTTAACTCCATCTTGCGATTTATTATTGCATGCTTATGTTTGCCTGCATTGCATGATGCTTTGGCAGGCCTCCATTTGCCCTCCCACGTTGATCAGACCACCTGGTCTGCTACCTATGTGCTTCTAACCACTCTGCAATTACACAGAGCATTTGTTCCATGTTTAAATGCTGAGGAGCAGTGATGTTCAGTTCCTTCCTGTTTTCAAGTTCTAACAATCTGTACAATTACCATGGTTTTCATTTCAAGACTTGTTTTCTTGGCTGCATCCAGCCAGTTCAACAACAAAAATGATCTCCAGAGGACAGAGTCGGGAGGGAGAAGCTGTTCTCCAAAATTCAGACATCATAATGTGGTGAGGATACTAATGCTGCTTATGTGGATGGTAGAAGAGAGCCATGAATTCAATGCATATGTGCTGTGTCAGAAATAATGAGTTTGAAACCACCTTGCAGTAAAACTGGACATCTACTTTTTTGGAGCAGCTGGAACAGTGAAGGGTTCAAAATCTGATGATGAGGAATTAGTACAATTTTAGCACAAGGCTATAGTGACTATTTCACATTGGCATTGCTGGTACTCAGAATAAAGACAAGGCCCATGGATGAGGTAATGATTTTAGATTCAGATTATCTGATAGGAGGCAGCCAGCACCCTAACATCTTGTCCATGCCATAACCCCACAAGGCTGCCAGCAGGCTGGCAGAGGGACCAGCAAGCAGCATGGTCCTGGCTTCTGCTGTAAGTCTGAGGTTTTCTCGCTCTGGGAAGGCTGGAGGACCCCTAAAACCTCACCAAAAGAGGTCCCCACCGGGGACCTTCCACGCTGCAGTGGCGGAGCAGGTCCGGGACGCGGAGAGCCCGAGCTTGGGCTGACTCCCCGAAGGCAGGATAACAGGAGCCTTGGCGATTAAAGGAGATGCAGTCTCTCGGTTCTCAGAATCCAGGGTTTATTGGTAGGAACGCCGGGGAGGAGAAGGCAGATGGGACCGGGACGGAACGCGGGGGGACGGAAGCAGATGGATTCCGGGCACAGAGAGCCCCGAACGGAAGCGAACATGGGGTTAAGAGGGATGGAAAGATGGGAGGGGTTTACACAGGAGGGCCAATAGGTGTGGCTAGCACAGGTCCTTCCCGTGGGAACATTTTGCTATGTTTCATAAACAAGATAAAGTTTGGATGTTTTGCAAACAACTTCTCTGGATTGGGTCAGTTCGGGCTTGGCCAATTGGGCCTAGGGGGAGGTCTCGGGCTGGCCAATCTGGGGCACCTCTATAAACTCTATATATATGGAATTCAAAACAATAAAGCTCTCTTCTCTCTTTCCTTGTCTGAGACCTTGGGTCATTCCTCAGCTAGCCGCTCAACAGCGACAAATAGGAGCAAGAGGGATACAGAACTGGCAGATGAACTGGGGAATAGGGGTGCAAGGATGTGGCTAGCACAGGTCTTTCTCGTGAGAACATTTTTGCTACATTTCATAAACAAAGATAAAGTTTGGATGTTTTGCAAACAGCGTCTCCAGATTAGGGCAGTTCGGGCTTGGCCAATTAGGCCTAGGGGGAGGTTTCTGGCTAACCAATCTGGGTGACCTCTGAAAACTCTATATATATGGAAATCAAAATAATAAATGCACTTTTCTCTTTTCTTGTCTGAGAACCTGGGTTTTCTCTCAGCTAGCGGCTCAACAGCGACACAAGGAGGGAAGGCACAGAACTTCAAACCCAATGGGGAAACTCGGCCAGAGGGAACAAAGTAGAATTTTCCAGCTTTTAACTCAATATGGGATAGGGGAATGGGGATGTGCAGTGCCAATCATCTCTGACTATGGTGCTTGCTTCCACTAAAACCTGCAGACACATTGCTACATAAGTCAGTCATACAATGAACAACCACGCATTCTTCGGTTTTCTTCCTGAAGCCAGAGGCACACTGGATCACCCATAGTGTGCCAGGCACAGTGCCTTTCATGCTGGCTTTCTCCTGTACATTGCATTCAGAAGTTCGCTGTGCTGGTGCTAATTGAAGGAAATCTTATAATATAAATGTGTTTGTTGAGGGTATGTCATTCCGTAGTTCTGCAATAAAATATGTAGTACATAATGTATTTTAATTAAACTGGAAATTAATTCAATTAATCAGTACAAGTCCACCCGCCCTCTCCTTCATAATATCATATGCTCTGAGAATAAGGAAACTCCAGATAGGAAAATTGCACATCTTCCTTTACAAAACACTAATGTTATAAATTGAGTCTCAATAAGTCAATCAGAGACAATTCCAATGCAGTAATTTGTAATTTATTCAAGCAAGCGGATACAGGTCAAAGCAGCGCTGGGCGGGCTAGGCAGGCTCCCTCGCTCTGCCTAAGACACACCGCAGAGAGGTTTGTGTGTGCCGAGGTTTTATGTAGTCCCTTTTTCCGGGTTACATGTCATTTGTTGGAGATAAGGCCACTGCTGTCTTCCGAAGGCTGGTATTCACGTTCGCAGCTTGCCCTCCCCCCTTGCCGGTTACTTTTAGATTGTGTAAGTTTTGTATAAGCCTTATGTAAACAGGATACTTAAGTTCTGCTTATGCCAGCAGGAGGTCTTTGGCCCGTGGGGGCCCTGTTTTCCTGTTGCGATTTAGCGAATCAATCCTTATCTATCACAATCCCCCCTTTCTTTAATACCATTTTGTTCGCTAAATTGCTTTAAGGCCTCTGTGCTAAGGATCAGTCCTTCGGCCATATCATATTCTTGCTGATCGGGTATTATCTCTAGTTTAGCCTTAACTAGCATTAGGTGTGCTGCTTCCAATCTTCCCTTAACTATACTTAAAAGTCGATTGAATATACATGGTCCAAATGTAAGTGTCAATATTAGTACAACCAGAGGTCCCGCTAGGGTAGATAACAAGGTTGTAAGCCATGGGGATGTATTGAACCAGCTTTCATACCAATTCCGGGCATTTTCTCTTTCTCTTTTGCGTTTTTCTAATCCTTTACGGAGTTCAGACATAGCATCTCTTACTACCCCTGTGTGATCAGCATAAACACAGCATTCTTCATTTAATGCTACACACAATCCCCCTTCTTGGGCCAGTAAAATTTCTAAGCCCCTTCTATTTTGGAGAACTACTTCTGAGAGAGACCGTAGTGATGTTTCAAGTGCCGTGATTGAGGCCTCGATTTTAGCCAGATCTTCATCAACTACTACCCGCAGAGTGGTGAGTTCTTTGTCTTGTTTTACAAGAGATGCTATACCTGTACTGGCTCCAGTAGCTCCTAAAGCCAGCGATGTTGCTATGGTAATGGCTTTTATTGGCTCCCGCTTCATAATATGATGTTCTGTAACGGAATGGTGTTCATACACGTAATCACCGGGGTAGTAGCTTATGCGTGGTATTATTACAACTTGAATACAATAATCTGTTTCGTCGAAATGCTTGAGTGGAATAAACGGTGTCACTCCCACACTGGCACACACCCAGTAGGCATTTTTAGAGGGAATCAGCCAATCTGCTGGTCTTTCAGCCTTTTTAGCCTGTGTTGTTGTGTTATACAAATGTTTCTTATTTTCGGGTACTTGCCCAAAACATCTCCCTTGGCCTGACACCTGTGCAAGGGTTATGCCGGTGCTTAGTTCTCTGCCCTTTTTCCATAGACATTGTGCAGGGTTTGTGCCATTTATTCGTCTGGCTTTCTCTGTGGTACCTAGTGCTTCATAGAAGGGTGGTCTGGTGTTGTAACATAACCAGCAGTGTTCTGTTAGATTGGGGTGTGTATTATTAAGTACATTATAACTAGCTTCCATCAGTTTCCATAGCTCATCTGTTCTGCCTGAGGTGGGTGGGGGTATATTTGTTACTATCGTGAGGGTGTTGTTTTCTGTGGAAATTGTGGTACCTTCGTTGGTGGGGACTTCTTTTGCAATTACTGCATTCGGCCCCACCGGTTCAGGGTCACTCGGGATGGGCTCTTTCTTTATAAATATTAGGCTCCCGGGGTCAGTCCCGGGTACATATAGCCTGACTCCCCAAGTTTTTCCTACTACCCATGCTACATCTGTCCCTTGAGTGATATTTATATAAATTCCGTGACACACAGATCCGCTAGGATTTGAGTTCCCAGTGTCAATATAATTGTACCTAGTAGGTGATGTACACCCTTGAGGATACCATCCTGTGGAAATATGTTTGTCACTGTTCCTAGGAGTCCAGCTTCCTGCTACAGTTACACACTCCCAATGTGCACAATAATAAGCTGTTGGTTGATTACAGTACCCAAGTCCAGGATTTGAACTTGGGCACATATAGTAATCTGTAGTACGATTCGGATACCAGTATGGTCCTAATGACCCGACTTGGATCTGAAAAGATGGGTTTCCCACAGTAGTTCGTGTTTGTATGATGTGTTGATCTTCCCATCGGATCAGAGACCATTTAAACGGTTCATGAGGATGATGGCTAGCGCTACTCATGATACATTTTAACAAAATTAAGCTACACATATATATACATCGTGTAAGTGATGGTCCCATGGCTGAACGTGTACTTCTTACCTGTATTTGATACCCACTTTGCTGCTTGGGCTCTTGAACCCTTTTAAAGTCCTTCCAAGACTTGGGGCAGCTCGGTCCAGATCTTTTCATAGTCCCACGGACTGTCTTTACTCTCCCAGGTTCGATCCCTCTGCCTCGCCCGTCGACCCGGTTGCCGCGAGCCACGGGGGTCACCATCTTCTCGGCAGCAAGGATGTTCCTTGGGGGGCTCCGGGGTAAATGATCTGTTTTTATAACTGTCCCAGTTTTTATGTTTAACCACTGGACCATGGCAGGGTAAGTGAGCTACATTTTTTCTACAGTCTCCTCCAATGATTTCTGCCACCATCGGCCTAGGTTCATTGGAGTGGTAACAATAAAATTCAGGGCGAATCCCATGGAGGTAAATATCCCACCATTCGGGCGTCCCCCATCGTAATCTCCCCAATTTAACAGCCAATCGTAACAAATGCTTGGTTTGCTTACGTTCTGCCTTATAGCAGGTTGGGCAGACCCCCATAGGAGGCCTTCCCCTGGTGCAATGGGTCCACCACTTTTCTCTACATACTTTGCATACAAAACATACAAAGGGATAGCAATTACAATTAGGGGTATTACATTTGACCACATGGTCCCAAGCATAGCAATCATAGGGTAAATCATACTTAGGGAAAACTCTAATGGGGTATTTCGGTTGTATAGTAACAGGGTTCATGCACTAGAAATTACAGTCTCTTATCTTCAATTCCTCGGGGCGTTCCACGACTTTCCACAAGGGGTCTCTGTTGAACTTCTTTACTCGGCTGGCGTGAGTCCAACCCTTCTCGGCGGTCCAGATGGCAGATTCTGTGGTAAGTAACACAACATAGGGACCTTCCCATTGAGGGGTTAAAGATGCCTCTTTCCAGGATTTTATTAAAACTTCCTCTCCAGGCTGATATGCGTGTATCGGCATCCAGAGAGGTGGTCTTTGGACAGCTAACCCCTTTTGTCTCAGCTTGTCCCGTCTCCCCGCCAGGTGTGTTATGTAAGTTTGTAAGTGAGTGATACAGTGGGATGATCTCCAGGAATTTCTAAATCAAAGGGCATTCCATATAACATTTCATAGGGAGAAAGTCCTATATCTGTACGGGGTTGTGTCCTAATATTTAATAGAGCTAACGGTAAACATTTAACCCAACTCATTTTTGTTTCAAGCATTAATTTAGTCAATTGTTTCTTAATTTCCCCATTCATACGTTCTACTTTTCCCGAACTTTGTGGATGCCAAAGGGTGTGATATTCCCAATTGATACCTAGAGCGTCTGCCACAGCTTTTGCCACCTTGGACACAAAATGGGGTCCTCGGTCTGAGTCCATAGTTTCAATGAGACTGTATCGTGGAATAATTTGTTCTAACAATACCTTGGCAACTGTTTGTGCAGTAGCTCGTGTTGTTTGAACGGCTTCCACAAAATGGGTTAAGTGGTCTACCATTACTAGTAGATATTTGTGTCTTCCTACTGCAGGTAATTCTGTAAAGTCTATTTGAACATGGGAGAACGGTCTATATGCCAATTCCCGTCCCCCAGGCAATCGTTCTCTTAGTTGCTGTTTATTCACTTTCTGGCAGGTTACACATCCCATGGTTACTTGTTTGGCCAGATTATATATCCCTATGCACATATATTTATTAGCAAAGTGATCTACTAAGGCTTGTATTCCCCAATGAGTCTTTTCATGTAATCTCCTCAAAACCCGCAGAGCCATAGCTTTTGGTAGTACTTCCCTCCCATCTGCAAGGACCCACTTCTTTTCTGAATTCTGTGTCGCCCCTATTTGTCTAAGCTTTTGCTCCTCTAGCGTAGAAAAGCATAACAACTGGGGTCTCCGGGTTTGACCCTCTTCTCCATGTACATAACACCATTCTTTATGGGGATTATTGCATGCGCAAACCAGACCATCGCACCCAAAATCCTCCCAGCAAGCAAAGCAGGGGAATTCCTCTAAATCATCTTTACATGTTGTACATGTCTCACGTGGGTGTTTTCTGTGGAGGGTAAGCAAAGCGGCTCGTTTCGCTTCTTCGTCTGCTAGGTTATTTCCTCTTGCAGTTAAGCTTAATCCTTTTTGGAGCCCTTTGACATGTACTACAGCCAGTTTAGTCGGTTGCCGAAGTGCTTTTAAGATTTCTTTAATGAGCCTCTCATGCACTAGTCCCTTACCCTGGGAGGTTATTAGGCCCCTTTCTTCCCAAATTTTTCCAAATGTATGTACCACTCCAAATGCATATTTGGAGTCAGTGTGGATGGTTCCCATGTCTTTTCCAATTATTTGCAAGGCTCGTAATACAGCATAAAGTTCACATGCCTGAGCTGACCAGCTTGGGTTTAGGGGACCTGATTGGAGTACTTCCATAGTTTGTCCGTCAATGATGGCATAGCCAGACTTACGTTTGCCCTCTATTACCCGTGAGGACCCGTCTACAAATAATTTAATACCGTCTTCTAATTCTTCCTCTTCTAGGTCAGGCCTAATCTTCGTTTGTTCTTCTATGGTTTGGAGACAACCATGTAATAGCACATTGTCATCGGGTACCCCATACAAAAATTGGGCCGGATTTTGTATCGAGGTGGTTTCTAAAGTTAATTTAGGGGACGCAACCAGAATTCCTTCGTATTTTAGCAATCTGGCATCTGTGATCCATTTATCTGCCTTTTGGGATAAAATACCCCAGATATCATGAGGGGAGACAACTCGCAGTTCTCCTCCAAAGGTTATTTTGAGGGCTTCCTCTACCATTAGTGATGCTGCAGCTACTACTTGAAGACAAGTAGGCCATCCCTTACTAATGGGGTCTAATAATTTAGATAAATAGGCCACAGGCTTTTTACTACCGGCCCAGTCCTGAGCTAAAATACCAAATGCAGTCCCCTCCTCAGTATTCACAAATAAATGGAAGGGCTTGTGGATATCAGGCAAGCTTAACACGGGTGCATTGACCAATTCTTTTTCAGAGCCTGAAATCTTTCCTCATCCGCCGGAGACCATTTAAGGAGTCCGTCATGGGCCAATTTTTCATATAGGAATTTGACCTTTTGGCTGTAATTCTCTATCCATTGTCTACAGTAGCCAAATAATCCCAGTAATTGTCGAATTTGTCGTTTCGTTTTGGGGGGGTGGCATTGCCAAAATTCCCTGAACCCGGCTAGGGTCCAATTTCTTTGCCCCTCCTGTCAGTCGGTGCCCCAAATATTTTACCTCTTGTTATGTAAATTGTAATTTGGTTTTAGAGACTTTAAGTCCCTGTGCCCCCAAAAAGTTTAATAGTTTAATACTCTCTTGTCTTACCAACTCTTCTTGTTCCCCTGCTATCAGCAAATAATCCACATATTGAATTAATTTGACTCCCGGGCCAGTGTGGTAGTTTCGTAGGATTTGGCACAAGGCCTGTCCAAAAAGGTTGGGTGATTCAGTGAATCCCTGGGGGAGGACTGTCCATCTCAACTGTTGCTTGATATGACTATCCGGATCCTCCCATTCGAATGCAAAATAATCTCTACTACCTTCATCCAACGGACAAGCCCAGAATGCATCTTTTAGGTCTATCACACTGTACCAAATGTCATAAGGACCTAATTGACTTAGGATAGTATGTGGGTTGGCCACAACAGGAAACCGTTCAACAGTTCTTTTATTTATCTCCCTTAGGTCATGCACTAATCGGTAACTGCCATCTGGCTTTTTTACTGGTAAAATTGGTGTGTTGAAAGGAGACATACATGGTTCTAATATGCCTTGTTCTATTAGCCTCTTAATTTCCAATTGTAGCCCCCTTCGTCCTTCTTCGGACAAGGGATATTGTTTTACTCTTATCGGACTTCCCGGATTGATTAGGGTTACTGTAAAGGGTTCTATGCTCAATTTTCCTACAGAATCTGGAGTATACCATACATTCGGATCAATCTGCTTTTCATCTTGAACATTTAGAGAGTAAAGCTTAATGTTTAATTTATGTTGTTTAACTTCCAACCCTATCCCCAGTTCTATCATTAAATCTCTTCCCAATAAATTAAATTCTGCTTCAGGGACTAGTAACAATGATCCCACTCCCAATTTAGAATTTGCTTCAAACAAGACTTCTTTTATTACGGGGACCCCAAAGGGTTCCCCTTTTGCTCCCACCACCTGGACAGAGTCCCGGGATATTTTACACCCTTTAGGCAATTTCTGAATAGTAGAGCGTTCTGCTCCTGAATCCACTAAAAACTCAAACTCTTGTCGCTGAGGTCCTACTCTAAGCTTTACCAGAGGCTCTGATGGTTTCCTTGGCCCCAGCAAATAGAGCCCCTGACACCCCTAATCTTCCGCAAACATTTTTAGGTCCTCCAGCCTTTGGCGGCAATCTTTCTTCATGTGCCCTTTTTTCTGACAGTAGTAACATACTACTTCACTTCTCCTTTGTGCCTCCTTGTCCCTAGATGCCTTAAAAGGTCGCCGCTCAGGCTGTGGGCTCCGAGGTGGCCGGACCGGTTTTTCTTGTCCACCCCTAACAGCCGCCACCATCATTTTTACTTGCTTTCGATGACTTTCCTCATTTCTCCTCACATACACTTTCTGAGCTTCTCTCAACAACTCATCCAACTCCCGATTTTGCCAATCATCTAACTTTTCAAGCTTTTTCCTAATATCTACCCATGCCTTGGCCACGAACTGAGTTTTCAATAAGGTTTGTCCCACGGGAGAATCTGGATCTATACCAGAATAAAGTTGCAATTTTTTTCGTAATCGTTCTAACCATTCAGTGGGATCTTCATCTTTCTTTTGCTGTTCATTAAAGGCCTTGGTCATGTTCTGTCCCCTAGAGACGGCCTCTTTAATGCCTTGGACAATAATAGTTCTTAAATCCTGCATATGGGCCCTATTGTTAGGGTCCTGGTTGTTCCAATTGGGCCGTTGGAGTGGCCATTTTATATCCCCTATCGGACCCTGGGGATGATTGTTTTCCCAAATCCTCATGCCGGCAGCTCTGATCATCCGCCTCTCCTCCGCCGTAAAGAGGATGCCCAGGATTGACTGAATTTCGTCCCAAGTATATATGTTGGGACCCAGAAATTGGTCTACCCTTTCAGCGACCCCCAGAGGATCTTCTAAAAGGTGTCCCATCTCTTTCTTAAATTCCCTAACATCCCCTGAATTTAAAGGAACTGCTATGTACCCTATGCCAGGTGCCTGACCTCCTCCCGGTTGATTTACCATACCCATGCCAACCTCTCTAAGTGGATATAAACCATTTAGTGCCCTACTACGTGTAATGCGTCTATTGGATTGGGCAGGCTCCTCATCCTCAGACGACTGATTAGTGTCATCTTGGGATAATAACGGGGCTATTGGTGCATTCTGAGGCGGCGCCGGAGTTGGTGCTGGAGGTACATATGGAGGGGGCATTTTCTCTGAATTCCTTTTCTTAGGATCTTTTCGTTTTAACACAAAAAGTCCTGCCCCTCGTATTGAGGTAATCCAAAGAGCAGCATAATCACTTTCTTCCTGATTAAAAGGTTGTTTGGAATTTACATACAAACTTAAAGCTTGACACATAAAATCCTCAAACGACCCAAATACTGGCCAATACAAAGGGTCGGTCCGTATCTGTTTACCTCCCCAAACTACCATGCAATAATTTATCATTTTACTTTTACTCTTACCCCTCGTACGAGGGTCATCCGCCCAATATTTAATCAAAACCCCTAAGGGGCTATCAGGCGGGATATCCGGGAGTTTTGTCTGGGGCTCCCCCCCCATGGATTCAGAGGGCTTGCTTTTCCTCTGACCCATCTTCCAGAGTGTCTTCAGTCACACACACACTCGCGTCCTCCCGGTCGTGGCCCAGTCCCTCGCGGGATGTGGGAACCGCACTACAAGGGAGTCCACAATCACTTCGCTAAGCCTTCGGCATCTCACACACCACACTCTGGGATAACCACCCCAACCGAATGGATACCCTGTGTTCTCTTAATCTGAACACATACTCACGCGTCCTGCGTCTTCGTCCGGAGCTTCGTGCACAAAGATTATGGGGTTTTCCTTTGACCAGTATCCGAATTTAGGTTTGTCGGTTAGGGTGTTGGAGAAGTACCCCCGCAGGGCCGTTGAAACAACGGGGCGCCTCCCAGTGAGGGGTCTCCAGTGAGGGACCTTATCCGAGTCACAGCACCATGTTTATTATAAATTGAGTCTCAATAAGTCAATCAGAGACAATTCCAATTCAGTAATTTGTAATTTATTCAAGCAAGCGGATACAGGTCAAAGCAGCGCTGGGCGGGCTAGGCAGGCTCCCTCGCTCTGCCTAAGACACACCGCAGACAGGTTTGTGTGTGCCGAGGTTTTATGTAGTCCCTTTTTCCGGGTTACATGTCATTTGTTGGAGATAAGGCCACTGCTGTCTTCCGAAGGCTCGTATTCACGTTCGCAGCTTGCCCTCCCCCCTTGCCGGTTACTTTTAGATTGTGTAAGTTTTGTATAAGCCTTATGTAAACAGGATACTTAAGTTCTGCTTATGCCAGCAGGAGGTCTTTGGCCCGTGGGGGCCCTGTTTTCCTGTTGCAATTTAGCGAATCAATCCTTATCTATCACACTAACACTGTTAACATTTAGTGTGCTGGACACTCACTGAAAAGCAGCATTTATTGAATGGGGGCCTCTGAGTGTATTAAAGAAACAGATTCTTATGCTCATAAAGTGGTTGAGTTGGCCCTAACTATTGAAGACCAAGGTGCTTTTGCTTTCCTGTTGTGGAAGCTGGTTGTCTTCTCCAAAATATCAGGGGAGGAACATTCCAGTGACTCATAGCAGATGACGTCAGTCTTGCTCATTTACTTGGGGGAACCATGTACAATTTTTTTCCTTGCTGTTCCTGGTCTTAACCTCTCACAGATGCCCAGTCTGTTGCATCCATTCCCTTGGATTTTGTGATAGGCACTTTCTTTGCTTTGCTGACTGAGGACACAGGCCAGGGGTATGTCTTCTAGTATTAATGGATCCGCATGCAATTAATTAGTTGTTTGCCTGTCTTCAGCATCTATGTCACTCCTGATAGCACCATCAATACTTATCTTGGCCATGTACTCTTTAAAGCTGTGGCTAGAGGCACATAAATGTGAAGTGGAATTTAAGAGAGTAGCCATCCAACATGCCCCAAGCTCAGCATGACAGTTACCCTACTTGACTCTTTGAGTCTGCAAACTAGAAAGTTCTTATTGCAGATGCTGGCAAGCTCTGACGTTCAAAGAAATTGCCCATTTTAGTTAGTTAAAATACAATATTCTGATGATCAAGGAGAGAAATGATTAGTGAACCTCTCAAGTGCCACATAGCTGAAGGTATGAGATAGTTTCCCAAGGCTGAGAGAAAGGAGACAGAACCAGAGACACCAGAGGCCTGCCTGAGACAGATGAAGTAATAGGGAAGATTTTTTTTTCTGTGAACAGGGAGAAAAGAAAAAACTCTAAGTGACAAGCAAATTGCCAGAGAGAGTAGGTGGCAGATAGTTGGGGATGAACAGGCAGATCTTATTTCTATAAGATGTATTCTGTGGAAGTTGCTCTTCCAGTGAATGAAAATGAACTTTTGTTGGGACACGGGCATGGGAGAATGCTCCATTCTGAGCCTCAGTGCCCCAGAATGCTGATTTTTTTTTTTGGTACATTTTCCCTTAAGACAAGTCACTGCACAGCCTGTCATATAGCTCTCCTGTACAAAGCTATCACCATCACCATTTTACAGAAAACTGTCCCTCTGTCTCAGTTTCATTTCTGGTAAAACCTTTAGCTTTGTGCTTTAACAAAGACTTTTTGGCACCTGTAGCTGTGGAGGAATGACACTGTCAGAGATTTGGCACAATATACACCAGGCCTCCCAAGACTTGTGTCTTTGTCTTACTGGCTGCTCTCTATGATGCACTAAGGGAGCACTGTAAGATGAAGGCATGTCTGTCTGACCTTTATGTAGTCTTGGAGCTGAAGGGATGCTTGGATGGCACAGAAATACCATAACTTTTCCTGCTACTGAGTTTTGCAGAATAATTATTTTTCAATACTTCTAATATTTCTACACATCTGTGACTTTGAGCTGTGACTCAGGAGATGTAGTAAGTCACAAGCTGCTTGCAGTGTTGTATTGTAGGTGTCTGGATCAATAAATGCTGATTACACCTTTGTCTTCCTGCCTGCAAAGCAGAGCCTAACTCACTTAAAGATGGAGATGGCTTTCTGGGGGCATTTCTCACATCTTGGCTCTATTCCTTGTTTAGATGTGTTGGGCTTTTCCTGTGTGAGCAAAGTGAGCTCTGTCTTGGATGCTCTGAACTCAAGCCTGATACTTATGACATCCTCATTGGTGAGTTAGATTGGAGGGTTTCTGTTTTAACTACCTAGAGAAAAACGCAGTTCAATCTTTTCCATCTCACATATTAACTTACTTCTGGCTAATCACAGCAATATCTAGATAGGTTGTTTTGTTTGTTTATTTTTCTGGGAGAAAAAAGACACTTTTATGCTAAAGATGTCATTTCATAAATGGGTTAATGTTTAACGAATTCTGACTCAGATGACAGATAGAGATTGTAAACAAAGCATAAATCCTGGATTTTATAGCTGTTAATAGGACTCTGCAGTCATTAAATAAGTTGTATTACAAGTCACAGAGAATTTTTTTAAAATTCTACATGATTTTTGCTGACTGAGCAATTTATTTTGTTTTCATCAACTTAGACAAACAACAAACAGCAATAAAACATAAATTCAGTGTTAAATTTAAACATAGCAGAATATATATACTGCTTCAGTGAACAAAGAAGCCTGTGGGAGTGACAGGTCAATTAGCCTGTTATTACCTGCTTTTATGAGAAGGATCAAATTTTCAAGACCGATGTATATCACACACAGTATGCCCAAGGATTATACAGACTTAAACAGCAGCACCAGAAGGTGATCAAGGGACAGAATCTGAAACTTATTGAAAGCTCTTCTTTCACAATTTTTTTCTGATTCTAGCTAAAGATTTGTAAAAAAGGGAAGCTGAAAGAGAAACCCATCTTTTTAAAGATATTAGATCTGGAAGTTGTAGTATCTGCAGATACTCAAACCCGACTAATACACCTGCTCTGGTTATCATGCTTTTACCTTCCACTTGTAACAGCAGGCAACAGTTAGAGAGACCTGTATTGCTGTTGTTCTAACAGGATCATGTTTCTAATGATCTTCAACTTGCTCCATGACACTCCTACTTATAAAAGTTAGCTTTTTTTTTTTTATTAAGACAAAATTACCTCCCATAATTACATCTTTCTGGTTGTCATGGGTTTTCGACAGGACATTGCCAGGAGGACGCACGAAAAGAGGGCAACCAGGCTCCAAGCTTAAAGTTGCAAAAAGTGTTTTAATTACCTAACAGAGTTGGAGGATAAATGCAGGCAAAAATAAACTTTGCATACAGTTTTGGTTCACTCCCCCCTCCCTCTTACGAACCTATAGTATTCACCCCCTTTCCTCCTTTACAGTCAACAAGCCGGGTGGGGGGGGCAGGGTGTGGGGTCTCTTTTCAGTCCACAGAGCAGATTCTCAAATTTACTCATCACCACAATTCTTCTACTACAAATACTCTTTATCTCTACTTGTTTCTCTCTCTCCCCAGACAGTTTTTCTTTCTGCTCTCACCCCCACCCTCTTAAGAAGCAGTCTCTGCACTCACCCTCCCCCCCTTCCCTCTTTCCAAACCAGCAACACAGACAGGGGGCAGGTTGAGGGGTTCTCTGGTCAGTCCAATCAGGAAAAGAGGTTCTCTACTTAGCCAGGGGGTCCTTCCCACAAGAGACAGTCCTTTGAGAACTTCTTTGGCATGGGGCCAATCTCACGAGCAACATCCCGCCCAAAATTCTGCTGCAACATGAGTCTTTTTGTCCATAGGGTGCTGTGCAGACTCTCCCAAGCCGAGGCCAGGCTGCTTCCATGCCAGGAGCAAGGAAAAGGCCTTTCTCTCCTTTGCAAGGCCTTTGCAGTTTTAACTCTTAGATGAGACTCCCACTGGTTCAGTCTTTTCCAGGCATCCACCTGCTCCTCTGGCATGGGCTGTGGGTGGATTTCTGCACTCCTGTGGACTCCATGGGCTGCAGGGGGACCTCCTGCCCCCCCATGGCCTTCACTGTGGCTAGCAGAGGGTTTTCAGCTCCAGCACTGGGAGCCCCTCCTCCCCCCACCTTCTTCACTGACCTTGGTGTCTCCATGCTGTTCTCCCTCACATATTTTCACCTCCACCTCCTCCTCCTCCAACTACAAAGAAGTGAAAGAAGTGCGTGCCTGCTTTGTTTTGAATTTTTCTTAAATATGTTTTCACAGAGGCGTAACTAGCACCTCCAATTGGCCCAAACTTGGCCGGCAGCATGTCCATCACCTTCAGAGCCATCAGAGATTGGCTCTGCTGGACTTGATGTAAAAACTTCCAGAACTTGCACTCAGGACACACAGGAGCCATCTTTGTGCCACACCCCACCCCCCCAGACACCTCCCCAGGCCTACTACAACAGCTTCTGAGGGGTCCAAATTTCTCCTAGATGTTAAAAACACTTCACTGATGTTTTGGGCCAATCAAAACCACCACACTGGTTGCCTAGTGTATTAGTTTGAAAACAAACCAGTGGGCAATTGCAAGTCAAGATTATAATTTAACAGGAAAATTAAAAATAAAAATACAAGAAAAAACACTGACAGAGTCAGACACAACTTGACACCCTGTTAGGGTGGTGGTAGCAGTCCAAGAGAAGTAGTTAGGTGGAAACAGTGATCCTGTGGAAGGTCTGGTCTCCACCTGAAGGTCCAGTGGTAGCTCTTGTCCTCTGGGAATCCAGTAGACAGGGCTGCCTTGGGTAGTTCCAAGGCCAGGTTATATCCAGGTGGGAATGCTTGGCTCCTCCCTCCTGGGTGGAGCATCTCACAATAGGATGAGATATTCCATGAGTCATGCAGAGGGTTCTTAATAGCCCATCAACTGTTATCAGGGGTGAGTCATAGCAGGAGATAACAACCAGTGCCCCACAGCTTGTGGAGATGGTAATATAATAATAAACACATCTATATTGCAAACTAGGACACCTAGTTTGAATGAAAAATCTGAAGGACATGTTAAAATGCATGGCTTCAGCATAGCTCTTTTTCTCTGTGTAATACTGAAACAAATAATGAAATCTATTACATTACTGCATCTGACTCAGGGATTGGGAAAAATAAGTTTCTGAACTTTTTTAAGGAACCTTGATATCAGAATGTTTGCACTGTTTTCAAACTATGTTACTGGTGTCAATATTAATTATCTGAGTTATGATTTCTGATGCTGAGAATACAAACTAGGTGAAAATAGTTAGGAAAGACAACTAGAGAGGAAGTGGCCTCAAGCTACACCAGGGGAGGTTTAGATTGGAAAAAGGTTTTAGACAGGAAAAAATTTCTTCACAGAAAGGTTGTCAAGCATTGGAAATGCTGCTCAGGCAAGTGATTGAGACACCAATCCTGGAGGTATTTAAGACATGTAGATGTGACCCTTGCAGACATGGTTTAGTGGTGGACTTGGCAGTGCTAGGTTTGCAGGTGGATTTAATGATCTTAAAGGTGTTTTCCAACCAAAACGATTCTATGAAAATGAAATAATCTTTAAGTGCCGTGTTCTGTAGCAGAAGGGGTTTTTTCACTTACCTTCTTCTTTCTTATTTTTACTTTAAATATAATTGAAGTTTACTGTCAATAAAAAGTGGGTGGTTTTGGTGTTTCATTGTTGAGTTTTTTAAAATACATTTTATTTCCTTTCAAACTTAGCTCTGCAGTCCTGCAGTAGCAGAGCTCAATGAAGAGTAATAACAAACCAAGCACAAGTCTTTCTAGGCTTCCCTTGTGTTGCCCAAGGCCAATTGATTTTGTGTCCAAAGATGATTGACTTACTGTTTTGTAAAGGACTTTTGACCTTTCTATTGCCTTTGGTGTCCAGCTACTTCAAGGCTGTCCTATTTCAGACATGAATTTTGATATGCTCAGACTGTTTTGGAATGCAATAATAAGGTATAATGCTGCTGACTTTTGTCACAGGAGGCAAATGTAGTATAACACAACAGGGATACATGTGGCAAATCCATGCAATGATGTTACAAGCCCCATGAATGTAGAATATCCCATCTGATTTCTTTGTGAAACACAATAGTTGCTAGGGATTTCAGCTATTGTGAGGCATACCCTGTCTTGAACTTCTGGGGTTTCTTTGGGAATGTTGTGTTTGTTTCTCTGTCTGTTGGAATGTACATGGTACTAAATAAAACATGCAAGTCAAGCCTACACCAAAAACCTACACCAAAAATTGATTAGCTGAATGCAAGTAAAATAAAATGAGTTTGTAGCTTTATTCTTCATTTTACTCAGGGAAGAAGATGTTATTATGTTATTTGTGGTTCACTTCTTCCTGATGTGATTTCTGAAAAAAAAGGAGTGTCTAGTTCTGTTCTGCTGGCTTTACTAAAACAAAAACCATCAGGAAAATCCATTCAGTCTTATTTCTTTAATAGTTTTAGGATAGTGTACAGCAGTTATGGGTATATTAACAGCTACTCACAGCTGCTTATGACCTTTCTGGAATAGTGGTGTACTGGCTGTGTCCCCATATGGGCAGAGGGAATAGACACTTTCTACATATCTCCATCTGCTAACATAGTAGTCTTCAAAAGGAGGGCTCTTAATAATTTATCTACCTTTTTTTCAGTATAAAAGCAACATTAAAAAGCAGGAGCAGATGAAGGACTACTTTCAGTGTCCATCCTCTTGACCAGATGTAGTCATACAGTCTTTGAAAGGAATACATTCACAGATTGAGGACATACCTCCTCATTGTGATTTATCACTGCAGCTCTTGCTGACAGGTTCGGGGAGTAAGCTAGAAAATCAAAACTAGAAATTCAGAGGTAAAAAGCTTCCTCTTGCCCATCGCTTTTTGTAATTCTTATCCAAACAAAAAGGAATGCACTTTGAAGACAGCATTTGAGATGTTCTGATCATGTCAGATGCAAGCCACAACACCAGATGCCTCTGAAGGTATATTTATTGCCAAGCACTCAAGTGAACCATAAAACTAGATTAATAAAGAATAACAACCAAATAAAACTAGAAAGAGCAACTCTCGGGCCAAGATACACTTAAAAATCTGAATTTGTATGGACCAGATCCAAGAGAAGCCATAATATATCTGTCTGCAAAAGTACATAATGGAATCACAGAATATGCTGAGTTTGAAGGGACCCATCAGGATCATCAATGTCCAACTCCTGGCTCTGCACAGGAACACCTCAAGAATGACACCATGTGCCTGAGAGTATTTTCAAAATGCTTTTTGAACTCTGGCAGGCTTACTGCTATGACCACTTCCTTGAGGAGCCTTTTTCAGTGTTCAGCCACCCCTTGGGTGAAAAACCTTTTCCTGATATCCAGCCTAAACCTCCCCTGAAAACTTCATGCCATTCCCTTGGGTCCTGTCGCTGGTCACAAGAATGAAGTGCCTGCCCCTCCTTTTCCCCTTGTGAGCCTTTTTCCCAGGCTGAACAAACCAAGTGACCTTGGCCACTCCTCACACAGCTTTCACTCCAGACACTTCACCATCCTCTTGACCCTTCTTTGGAAGCTCTCTAATGGCTTAATGTCGTTTTTATACTGTGGCACCCAAAACTCCTTGCAGGACTTGAGGTGAGGCTGCACCAGGGCAGGGCAGAGCAGGAGAATCCCCTCCTTTTGACCAACTGGAAAGGCTGTGCCTGATGCCCCCAGGGCAAGGGTGGCCTGCCTATATTTATATACATATACATGCACACACACATATATATGTATTATATCTATATATCTATATATCTATATCTATATATATAAAATATTATATGTTTAAAAATATAATATACATATAATACATGCACACATATATATATATATGCATTTGCTGTTCACTAGAATCACAGATTTTAGGTGTTGTGCAAGTGTTAACACTCCCTGTGTTTCTGTTTTTGTTTGTTACCAACTTTGCTGTATCCCTGTCTTGGGGTTGTTTCATTCTTGGTTGGTTCAATGTAAATTGTAAATCCTATATGCTAGTTTATGTAGAAGTATTGTCTGTTTGATGTCAAAGTTAAATAGGATCTTGCTGGTTTTGTCTCACCTTTTCCATACTTAGATGCTAAGCCAAGATGAAGGTAATTGTGTTAAATAGCAGAGACAGGGGTGTGGTATTCTTGTTCCTACTACACTGGCTAGTGCAGGGCAGGCGATGAGATACAGCAGAGCATGAGTAGCAAGCCTCATGTGGATTAGGTTGTACGGCTGAAAGGATCAAGACTTCTAGCTCAGGGCTGAGCACACTCACTACCTGACTGGTACTTGAGAAATCTGGGGCCAGGGAAAATGTTGAAGGGGATGTAAACAGAGGTCTTTGATTTGAGTTTAAACCAGAGTGAATGTCCTCAGACTACTGCCTGTAGCTGGTAAGCGTTCCAGGGAACTGCTTTTTGCTGCTTGCTAGCAGAAGCACAATACTTGATTCTGAGAGTGTATATGGATCCAGCATGTACTAATTCACCAAATGTTGATGCAAAATTACGGGTTTGGGAAGTATGACATGAAGGAACTTAATTTTACAGACAGTATAATTATGCAGCTGTTACAGATATGCCTGTAAAGCACAACTTACAATAGAGAGTTTCAAATATGTGCTGCATTTCTTCTTCTCTTTATACCTTTTAAATAAAAGGCAGTATGGACTAATCTTGCAATTTTAAATGTTGGGGATAGTATTCACCTCATTTTTCCATTTCTTTGGCTTCTATACTTACTCATGTAATGGATTTTGCTGGAAAGGAGACAGAGTAGCAGATAAAACATTTATTTAAATGTAATTCCACAGCATAGTGCACAGGGGCAGTAAGCAAAGGCTATAAATGCTAAGTACCAGTTTGTAGTGTAAATCCTATAGCCTCTGTTCCCTTTTTGATGCAGATTCTCTGCAGTCAGAGAAAGCTCAAGCAGTAGTATTAAGCAGATAAACTGAGTATTCTGAAGCAAAAATTCTTGTGGGTTTTTGTGATTTAAGCTCTTGCAAGCTAAGAAAAATGTCCACTAGCTGCAAGAGTAAAAGGGGCTTCTTTCATTTGCAGGTCTGGTTCTGAGAAGTCTTTCCTCTGTGGGTCTGCTGCTCTAACCACATAGTATAGTAGAAAACTACTCTTTTCCAGTAGAACTTCTGTTTATTTTAGAAAGGTGTATAGTGGATGTGTGTGTAGGCTAAACAGGGGATCGTGCCACATATTAAAATTGAAGCCAGGAATGTGCTTGAGGAAATGTTAAGATGGTAGGGTACATTCCTAATATTACAGGAATATTTCTATAATTTAAGCTACTACCTTAAACCAAGGGATGATCTGATCCCAACTGATTACTTGTCGTTTAGGAAATAAAAATGGAGAAAGGTGGAGTGCAGCTAGAGGGTGATAATTTCTGATCTTCTTCTAGTAATGATTCTCACCAGTGTTTAAAAGGGCATTGTTATTGAAGACAAGTGATCCGTACTCTATCCTAGTGTAATCCTCTGTGAATAAGTGAAACCAACACATTTCTCAAGGTTTATTCCTTCTTTTCTTTCCCAACTAAATCATCTTGAGCACATTGAACTCTTGAGCAGACTGCCTAGGAGAATGCAGCATTTAATTGCTATGCTGAAGGGATAAATGCAAGAAGAACAAACAATTAGATTAAAAAGGGGTTGAAATTCTAACGGAGAGGCTAAGATAATCTTTGCTATGATAAGGATTACAGCTGCCACTAATTTAGTTGCATTATCCTTCTCATTGCAGATGTTTAGGGATGGGTCTTCTAAATTACGGAGAACAAAAGCATTTCCACTGTAAAAACAAGTTTTATCACAAGAAATATAATTGATGGTATGATAAAAGCTTTTGATACTGAACTATTTGATAGAGTAACAGGAAAAATAGAAAATTTCCACAGACATTTATCTGAAGAAAAGGTTGGACACAATGACATTAATCAATGTATTTCCAGTTATGTTGCTTCTGAACTAAAAATGCTTAGGAACAAGTGATTGGGTTGAATTAATATTGTCTGGTGACATATTGATACTTAATGATGATTTGTTCATTAGCTGTGTTGTTACCACTAGTGATAACTAGTTTGCACTATGAAAGATATAGTGGGATAGTTTGGTTAATGTATGCAGCTCCTAACAGTTTTATAAATCATTCTTGCAAACAAATCAAAGTCAAGAGAAGAGTAACGTGACCACACATAACTTTATGATGTTTTTTCCTGTCTCTTAGTCATTGGAAATGTGACCTTCACCAGTGGTAGAATGTCTCATGGGTTTAAACCCCTTTTCGTTTGCTTTTTGGCTATATACATGATCTTAAAGAAAGACAAAGACTACACTTAAAATTTATTATCCTTTAAAAAAACAGGTACAAATCGTAAGCACAGGAGTTAAACTAGGGGTAAATCTATATAGTAAAACTAGTGCTAAGTGGAAGCACAGAGCTCCCGGGGGCTAATTTCCTCTGCTTCAAGGTGCTTAGGCTGTATCTGATGCTGGCCAAACTAGCTTTTTAGAGCTTGTTTGGAGGTCTTGAGCTATTTGCTAGTGTGCAATGTAGGTAAACCATTAGTTTAAGATTTACGCTAGTTATTTTATTGCTAATTCTCTAGAAAGGCTCACAAATCTGGAAGTATAGATAGTGGTTAAGACTGCCCTGGATCATAATCTGTCAAGATTAATTTGCAGGTGTGCCCATTGCCCACCTTTCTGGAACACATGGTATTTGCATTGGGAAAAAATTACTTTTACTTGTCATATAAAGCAGCATGGTACGTATGTTTTTATGGTAGGAACTGCACTTACCATTTAATGCAAAGCTCTGAAAAAAAAAAAAGAAATAAAGGATTGGCTGAACCCTTTCATTTTTCCTTTGCCCCACTGAAATTTTTAAATAAACCCTCATACAAGACAGGCTGAGAGACAGAAGATTAGTCATCCAGTAGTAGTTCAATGTCCTTGGTCCTACAAACCTTTAAGAAATGTTTAACACATCACATTTATCAGGTTAAACAGTCAGTGGAGCTTATGCAAAGTGAGGTACAAGCAATTAGATTTCAGGTATGGGCTTACCATGGCTGCTATACTTTCCCCATGCCAGAACCCACATGCACAAACAGGAACTTCACAGTGAAGCCTTAGGGAGAGCATAATGTTTCTGCACATGGGGATGCAGCTTTACAAGCTAAGAGAAGCTCGTAACCAGACATGGTATTTTGCAAAAGGGAATGCAGATGCAATTGGACTCTTGTGACCATCTCTGCATGGCATGTGCTCTGCCATTAGGCACATAGTCTCATATAGGGCAAGACTGGGGTTTTCCAGCATTTTCCATGTGGCACTGTGTTGACATAGATAAGCAGAGGAATACAAAGGTTGCTGAAGAACAGAAGCTGAAAAACTAATCTACCTCTTTGGGCATCCTCTGGCCAAAACACCAAGGGAGACTGTGTCTGTTGGATCATAGGTTCTACAGAAAAATATTTGCTCAGAATGCTCCAGAGAGGGGATCTAAACCTTCAGTTCAGAGCTGATCATATTTTCTAAACAGAGCTTCTGTCTTCCTCTCTGAAGCTCCTTGTGAGGGCAAAAAACCCAAAGGTTTTATATGTAATTTTAAATTAATTTTTTTCTTCTTCACTAAATTAAATAGACAAATCCAGAATCATCATATTTTCTCTTTGTCTTATTTTTTAACTATAAAATTTTTTAACTTTGACAATAATGCCAGTGTAGTAGAATGGAACTGAACAGAATAGAATACACTCCACTGAGCAGAATAGAATGCACTCCACTCTTTGGTGGAAAAAAAACCCATACAACCTGGAAATAGAAAATTTTCAGCTTTGAGAAATGGAATCAGGATGAAAACTTTAAGTCTAAGTAAATGGAATGCTTTAGTTTTGCAATTTCCCTGTAATTAGATAAGACAGTTGAATAAAAATTTTTCTTGGAGGAAAGAAAGGGAGATCAATGTATTTTTTTAATCAGTTTCAACCTTTTAAGGATCATGCCTTTGAGATCATGGTTCTGCTTTTTTCCTGTAATTCCACCTTGGTGTTGCAGGAGGCTATTGATACCTTGACCTTTTGTATCTTGGAGTACCTAATGGAAATAATGAAGGAATAAAATCCAGGAAGAGTCATTTGATGGTAACTATTGGAATTTGTTATTTGTTTTTTGTAAATCTTTTCACAGAATAAAATCTCCATTAAGAATATGGTGGTGTCAGAAATTTTCATTGCAAGCAAAATAATTTATTTATGATATATGTTTAAATATATATGAACCTTTTTAAGTTTCCTGCTTAAAACCAGTTTTGAGATTCCGGTTTCTGTTGTGCTCCTGTCTGCTTCATGCTAGAATTTAACAAGCAGGGGTCAAACTTAGTCCTCAACAGGAGATGCTGGAATAAGGAGCTTGGCAGATATGGGGTCAAACTTATCCCTGCACTAAGGATGTAGCTTGTAGCAGCTTATTGAAAGTTGTTTTCTGGGGATTTTTGTTGGGTGTTTCAAGAGGCACTCATTTTTTCGGTGTTTTGAAAGGCCCTCAAAACCAGTTCTTGAGTTCTTTCTTTTTCACTCAGTATCCAAACAACTTTGTGAAACTAAAACAAAGGATTTTTTTTTTTTTTTTTGGTTTACTGCAGGTTGCATAGGCCTCAGTCTCCCACTGAGAGACAGAAATATATTTCTGATTCACATGAGTTACCAGCAAATTTCAAGAGATGCAGTGACATTTTACTTCTCTTCAAAGGCAATCAGTAAAACTGAAAAAGGTCGCATTTTGTTTTCAGCAGAAAGTGCATCTGTGTCATAATTTAAAGTGAACAACTTCTAGCTTCATGCAGGAAGACGTATATGTTAGATCGAGTTTCAAGGGAAAATGTTAATTTCAAGCTCTTTAGAGTTTAGAAAATCAAAGCGCATATTTCTTAATGATTACTCTTCAACAATTTCTATACTTTTTTAATACTTTCACTTCTGTATGATTTTTTTCTGTAATTGAATAATTTCTCATATTTTTGATAAAATTAGAATAATTGACTATTGATGTAATGAAAAAATGTAATTTGACTGAAAAAGAAAAAGCATCATAATACTCAGCTATTTGAGTCATATAGCATGACAGAAGAAAATGTGATATTTTACTGGATGCAGACTGTAAATTTTATGTTAAATAGGACTTCCACAATTTCACTATTCTGGCAGCAGAAGAATCAACTGAGTGAAAGATCAGGAAAACAAATGGCAGATTTCGTTTAACTACCTTGCATTATCTCACCATATTAATCTGAGCCTTCAGTGAACATTTTTTTTGGGGGAGACTTTATTGAGTAGAATCTGTAAAATCTTGAGTTATTCACTGATTTTCTCATTTATGGATCTAGTTGCTCCTGGTTTTGGCTATGATTTTATAAATACTTGAATATAAAAGTGACTTTGGAAATAGAGAAGTGTTACCTTGGATGAAGTTATTCATGTGCAGAGAATTAATATTTCTGGATCAGGAATATCTTCAGTATCTTCAAGATAGCTAATCAGTGCAAAACTTGGAGAAAACTACTGGTGACCTCATCACATATTTTATTTAAGAAAAAAAAATCTTCTACAAATAGAAACTTCATGCTGAATGTTTATTACAAAATCACATTATTTGCCTTGAGACACATTTTTTTCCCTTTGTTGTAGTAGGACCCAATTATAGCCTAGTCTCCTGTAGATCTGAGAGGTTTTAAGAATGAAATGGTTTTTTCAGTTATTTACTGATAACTTCATTTGCAATGGTTAAGGCAGATAAGAGGTTCAAGGCGACTCTTGTGAGATTCAGTCTAGCACCAGGCTGAGACCTTAGATGTATGCTCTGAGAATGAGAACAGCGTGTAAATACACTGAGAGGAACTCAGATTAAAAACAGTAGTTATGAATGGATCCTTTGCACTCTTGGGAAACAGTCTGCTGGGTACTGTTCACTCTTCCTTCAATATCTCCTTTCTGTTGTAGAATGCTCTGCAGATTCAAATCTTTGAAAGATTCCGGTGAGAAACTGCGTAAGGGAATGGTAAAGAGCAAAGTACATTTGTAAATGAGACTTAGAGAGAAGATAGGAAAATGAGGTAATAAGGTACAGTTAGGTTGTGCCAGATAGGAAAAGACATGGAGTAAATGAGTCTTGCCAGAAGTGAGAGAAACATCTCATGAGCCTAGTGAAGAGCAACCGGCTTTCTTCTTACTAACTTAGTTCTTTTTATGCTGATATGGTATAGGTGCAGTTGGCTCTCTAAAGTGCAGAAACATTACAAATCTGGTCAACAATGTGGAAGAAGTTGAGCATCAACTGAGAAAAACACTTAATTGCCTTATGGTGTGAGAAGGAGTCTAAGGCAAATAACTTGTTCCTTCTCTTGGAACTCCATTTATTGGTAAGACAGGAAAAAAAAAAGGACTTTCTTCAGATCTTAAAGAAGAATACTTACTCTCTTGCATTTCTGTACATCTCTCCTTTTAATTTTTTTCCTCTAGGTGTCTGGCTGGTATATTTGGTTCCTTCATTATGCACAGGCTGAAGGTTGATGTTGAGTTTCAGGTCTAAGGGTGTTTCACTGGTAACTCCTCGGAAATCTCCACATTTTCATAAACAGTATTTTTGCAGAGATAAACGTATTTTTGAGCTGCTTCACTTGTTTAAAAAGAATCACTTTTAGACATTGAAGAAGAAAAGAGAATTTAAAGTGTTGTTTAAAATCTCAGTGAGAAAGGACTGTGTTATTAAGATGTATATAGCTGATAAGTGTGTGATAATCTTTGTAGCCTGATAGTTTAGTAAATAAAATGCCAGACAAGTTGGCTACTTTGCAAAAAGATTCCCCTTTAGAGCTGGCTAATTTAGCTCATTTATTCCCCTCTTCTCCTACCTTCATCCTTTTCCCCCAGAGGTTGTATTTTCATTGTTTAAACTCTGTGTTTCAGAACTTTGATATATCATCATTAACCACCCTCCCTGATTTCCTTATCCCCATTTATAAAGGAAAACTTTTCCATTTTAGGGCTAAATTCTACAAGGTCTAAAATAATAATGCAAAGGATATAAATTAGTGGACCTAAGTCTGTGGTCCTAAATCTGTTTCACCAATTATAGAAAAAAACCATGAGTAGGGGCTGATTTTTTGAGAGGCTCCTCAGCCTGGCTCGCTGCCTTATTTCCCTGTTAAAGGCAATAATAATAATAATAATAATAAAAATAAAAATTCTGTTTGTAATTCTATTGCATAGTTCTCCACTTCTTTCTTGTGATCTAACCTATTCTTTTGTATTCCCAGTCTAGAGCTTGTTTCTTTCTCTCACAATTAGACTGGGGTTGGGAAATAAAAATGGAGGGGATGTTTGAAGCTTTCTAATTGTTTTGTTAAAGAAGGAGTGAATGTAAGTGCAAGAGCTGAAGAATTTGCCTAGAATGTGAGTGGTGCATAGATACCGTCTTTGCAAGAAGGGATTAAAATCAAACCCTCTTGAGAAGAGGGATTTCCTTTCTATGGCTTCTTGTTCTCTGAATTGCACTGGATTATACAGAGGGATTTAATGGTTGCGAAATATAGTAATAGGATATAAGGCAGCCAGGTCCCCAAGTAAAATATTGAAAGCTGAGCAGGAGAAAACTAGGCCTAGAATTTTATTTTCAGTACATTAGTGCATTCTTCCTCTAAATTCTTTCACAGCATGTTAAATGAGCTTGCTGACCTATTCTTCAATACACTTAGGAGTATGTTTCTTGTCATCTGCCCCCGCCTTGCTGTGCGGTTTGCAACATTGAGTGCTTGATGTTGCACAGACTCATAAGGGAAAACAGCCATTTTCAAGCATTGCTCTGGGAAGATGGCTGAGGGGTTAAGTATTGCAGTATAGCAATGATAAAAGACAGAAAGGGTCTCAAGGGAAAAAGTTTCAAACGGAAGGAACTCAGTCTATTTAGGGAAAATGGTATGATCTTGTTGGCTACCATGTTTAGAGCAGGTGCTGCCTAGAGCAGCACTACACAGGCACACAATGGGGTTCCTACTCTTGTAGCAGCGGTAGGATGTCCCCGGCTGGATGCCAGGCACCCAGCAAAGTCACTCTATCTCTTCCCTCCTCACCTGGATAGGGAAGAGGAAATATAACGAAAGGCTCACGAGCTAAGGGCAGGGAGAGATAACCTATTACTGTCATGAGTGAATCAGACTCAACTTGAGGAAATTAATTGAGTTTATTACCAATCAAAATCAGAGTAGGATAATGAGAAGCAAACCAAATCTTAAACCCACCTTTCTCTCACTTCTCACTCCTTCCAGGCTGAACTTTATTCCTGATTCTCCTCTTTCCTCCCCCTCTTCTCCTTCAGTGGCACAGGGGGATGAGAATGGGGGTTGCAGTCAATTCATCATATGTTTTTTCTGCTGCTTCTTCCTCCTCAGGGAAAGAAGTCCTACCCCTGTTCAAGAATGGGATCCATCCCATGGGAGACAGTCCTCCACAAACTTCTCCAACCTGAGTCCTTCCCATGGGCTACAGCTCTTCACAAACTGCTTCACCATGGGGCCCAATGGGATACAA
Organism: Entomyzon cyanotis; assembly: GCA_024500445.1. Classification (NCBI taxonomy): domain Eukaryota; kingdom Metazoa; phylum Chordata; class Aves; order Passeriformes; family Meliphagidae; genus Entomyzon; species Entomyzon cyanotis. The sequence goes on from JAKEPQ010000928.1 coordinate 58,403, forward strand.
GTCCTGCCAGCAAACCTGCTCCAGCATGCACTCCACCCTCCACAGGTCCACAGGTCCTGCCAGGAACCTCTCCAGTGTGGGTTTCCCACAGGGTCACAGTCTTCTTTTGGACATCCATCTGCTTCAGTGTGCAGCTCTTCCACAGGCTGCAGGTGGATCTCTGCACCCTCACAGATCTCCATGGGCTACAGGGGAACAGCCTGCCTCACCATGGTCTTCACCACAGGCTGCAGGGGAATCTCTGCTCCAGCTCCATCCTCTCCTTCTTCACTGACCTTGGTGTCTGCAGAGCTGTTTCTCTCACATATTCTCATTCCTCTCTTCTCTGGCCACAATTATGTCTGCACAATAACTTTTTTCCTTCATAGATAAGTTATCACAGAGGGTTTACTACCTTTGCTGATGGGCTTGGCCTTGACCAATGAACAGTCTGTTTTGGAGCTGTCTGGAATTGGGTCTGTTGGGCATGGAGGAAGCTTCTAGCAGCTTCCCATGGAAGCCATCCCTGTAGCCTTCCCACCACCCTGCCCACCAGAACCTTGCCATTGAAACCCAATACAGCAGTTTCTTGGACTGAAGTTTTTCACTTGTCAAAAGCCATCCTTAATACTTGTCACTTCTGAATTAGAGTATGAAGAGTTCTTCAACAGTCATTTACAACACAGCCTTAATATGTGTTGATCATCTGCAGTTCCCATTAAAACAGGTGAATCAGATCTTAAGTATCACTCTGGGTTTTGTTTCTAAGCAAAGAAGAGTTTGGTGATTTCAGAGAGCAAATATCTAGAACTTCTTCTCCTTTGGACTTGAGTCAATGACAAACAGTTCTATTTTGCCACTTTGCTTGTGAAGAAAATCCTTTAACTTTCTGATAGAGGGCCAGGTGTAAGATTTCTATGTGAATGCTAGCACAGGCACTGGGTAAATAAAATTATTTTTGTTTATTTAACGTCTTTAATTTTCAGTCTGACATTTCTCAATTGCACTTAGAGCCAAGATTCATTTGCAGCCTTAAAACACTTCTTTATATGATTTTTCTTTTTGTAAGAGTGAAGAGACTTTATGGAATGACTTGAGGTTTTGCAGATTTTTTTATATTAAAAGCAACTTATTGAGAAAGGAGGATTTGCTATAAAAATTCCTACTAGAAAAGAAATTTATTGGAGTTTAAGTATCTGCTAATTTTTCTCGAGACTTTGGATTATCTTTTATTTGTCCTGAAATTATTTTTTTCCTATAGATGCTGAAAAGTCCCCTAGTACTTTATTTGGCACAAGAAAAATCCCTCTATGCAATCCCCCAAACCCATTCTCAAAACTCAGAGCCTTAAATGGGTCTATGCCATCTGTTCTGCTTCACTTTGGCAGCTCTTACTTGACATCTGGCAGTTACAGGACTAAGTGTGAGCTTGTAATTAGAATTGGACAGAGATCTCAAGTTCCTTGTTTTAATAAAACTTCCCTGTACTATGTGATGTTGCAGAGTTACTATCTGAATACTGGTATTCAGCATGCTTATAGGTTTTTGATGACTCATCTAGAGTATGTAGAAAGAAGCATTGTTATAATGAGTTTTAATTTACTTCTTTCTGCCCTAATTAGAGCATTTTAATGATGACACTGGAGTTATTTTTGTTGGCTTTATAATCTTTCTCTGGATAAACAGGCAATGAGACTTCTTCCACTGGGAGAGTTCTCAGCTGAAGGGTAGCAGGATTAATCCCCGAGGAGGATTCTGTTCATTTGTGGTACATAAAATGGTTGAGAGCCTCTAAAGGGTAAACCACAAAGAGTTTGGAGACCGCCAGTGTTATGAACTGTGAAATTGAACCCAGTTGCCAATGGAGAAGGGAGGGTAGAGAAAAATAAGGACAGGCAGAAATTAGCTGGTAGGAAGGTAAGCAAGGAGAAGGTATATGTAAGAGACTTGAGAACCAGTGAAGGAGTTGCTCTTAATTTCTTCTTCTTCTTTTTTTTTTTTTTTTTTATTTCCTATAGCTATCACTCTCTCTTCACTCAGGATTTCTATTCTGAACATGTTCTGGTGGGCTCTATTCATTCATTTGCCCTTGTTTTTCTTTGCTTCAGTAGTGGAAATAGTTTGGGCACTATATCTTTGCTTCAATGAAGAGACAGCAATTTGGCTTTTTGCTTCAGTTGACAGCTTGAGCTTGGTTCTGCAGGGGATCTTGAGAGTAAACCTGAGCAGCTGAATTTGACTGAAAACCTAGGTTAATGTGTTCTGGTGCCATTTAAGCCCATGCTGTTTAAGAAGGTTAATAATTTCTAAGAAATTTTCCCCACTGCCTCATCCCTCACTCCTCATGTCCCTGTACTCCTCTTTAGTCAATGAAACTGAATTAAAGTGTCCTCTTAAAGGGAAGAAGATGATGTTTATTTTCCTCTGATTTGTCATGATGTTACTTCTATGAAAATGGTTCGCTTTCTTTTTGTAACAGCTTTTCATTTTATACAGACTTGGATTTGGTTATATCTATTGCAGTCTGTATCCCTGTACGTTTCTTCTGCAGCTCTAAATTTGAAAGAGAGCCATCTTCTTGACATTTTATTTGGGCTAGATTTTGAATAAATGTAATTAGGCTTTGTCATGCTTTTTCTAGACAGTCAACACAAAGTTATTTATTTTGTCTTTGATATAAAAAGCTCCTTTAGACTGGTTCTCTTTTAATTACTCTTGAAGATGTTAATATTTTAATAAGGCTGTAAATGTCAAGTCTGGATGAGTCAGACCTAAAATGTTAGAAAGCAAACTATCTCCTAATGTTCTCACTCTGTCCCAATCCTTGTGGAGTGCCAAGTAGTTCCTTTTAAGTGCTTAGCTCTCTTACAGCATTGAAGACAGGGAGAGCTGAAATTGCCTAGCACCTTGCAACACAATCCCTTACCAAACAGGCTGCATTAACACCAAATATGCCTGATCTCCATACAAAAGTTGCTATGACTCCTTTTAAAAGAAGTAACTATTTTATTATAATTGATGTTTTCATTTTTGAAACACAGAGCCAAAGCCAGGTTGGATTTCATGTGTCCATCCCACAATATTATCTATTTGGAGAGAAAAAAAATTAGCAAGAGCTACCTGTACAGACAGGTGTCTGCATAGAGAGGGGTCAGTGGGAGGTACATGAAAAGAGAACTACAGAGCTATAGAAGTGTACTTAGATATGTGTACCAATACTAGCTCTGTTCAATAATTTCTGCTCCCTCCCATCTCTGCCTAGAGTTGCCCTGTGACATGTTAATTAGAATTCATTTTTACTGGGAAAACAGGTGTAGCAAACTGTGGTAAGTGAGGAAAAGAAACAGACTATGGGCCTGGTTTTATGAACTTTCTCAGTTTCTAATGCTTCAGTATTTCCAGAACATTACAGTCAGGAAGCAACCTGAACTTTTCACAAAATCTTCAATTCTTCTTCCCTCTGTCCCATTTCTTTTTCAAGCACCAAGAATCTTAAGACTGGCTTCGTTTTCTTCCTGTCACCTGACTCTCATGCTCTGTTGTGGATATCTATAAGGAGAAAACCTGCAGAGCCATTCTTCTTCCCTAAGCATGTGGTGATGAAATCAATACTAACTCTCTCTGAGCTTGAACAATTCTAGTGATTCTGTTTTTCTATGGTGAAAGGGCCTTATAAATTGCTGGTGCAGTCTTTTTTGTCGCTTTTCCTCAATACTTTCCTTTTGGTTTAGCAGGCAGTGAAAGGTTGGGAAGGTGGAATTAAGCTGGGGTTCCTTGCTCAATAGAGGAAAACAGTATTTCCTTCCATTTGCATCTGTTCTTCCACATATCCCTGAAATTTTTCCTCAGCTGACTGACATTTCAGATGGTCAAGTTCATGCAAATCAGTGCAAAGTGAAGTAGAGAAATCCAGATTAGTCTTAACCAAATTTATTTTGTAGCTACATGACTATTCACATCAGAGATTAGATTTCAGCATTAACTTCCTCTCACTTGTTTCTGCTGCTCCTCTGCCATGAGTTTAGCATGCTGAGATGTCTGGCTGGAGCAGTCTCTACCCTCTGAGCCTGTGCTGATGACCTCATTGGCTCGTCAGCTGCAGTCTTTGCACAGATTTCTGATCAGAAGTCTTGTTAATATCTGTGTAACAGCATCTTTAACTTGCTTGTGAGACAGAAGCTTTTATGGCCCAACCTCTGTGATAGGGTGGTAAGAAATTAGTCTGTGGGTTTAATGAGTTGAAAATTTTTCTAATGTTCATGTGCTCATATTGAAAGAATAAATTGTTTGCTTTCTCCATGTTTGCTATGCAACTGTGCTTGTCCTTTGTTTTACCATTTTGCAATGCCAGCTCAAGTTTAATATGCTGTTCACGGTAGCTCTTGCCAAACATTATTTTTCAGGTGACAGCCATTCAATAGCTTTGCTTCACACTGTAGCTCTTGCAGTTGTAATATTCTGTCCAAGGTGACTCATGCTATATTGCAAATTGTCTTTCTCACTTTAGTACCCAAAGCATTTGCAGTTATTCTTTCCTTTTAGCAGACCTGGTATCGTGACTTACATTCTAATCCACGTGTTCCATTTTTTTCTATCGACATTAGTAAATTATCAGTTTTTCCAGAATCATGAGTACCTCCCACCAGCTCAAGTTAAATACTCAGCATCAGTTTACTGCTTCATTTGTTTTGTCAATCCTTCTGACTGTATCTATTATGAAGTTAATTTAATTTAGTTTTTTGACTAGGAGATTCAGGACATAGTAAATGTAGTTCAAAATAGTGATGTCTGTCAGTTCATATTACTATGCTAGATTTTAAAAGAAAGAAAGATAACCTGTCTTCAGAATAACAGGTCTGAAAATGAATGGGAATTGTAGAAAACTACTAAAGAGTTTGAATGAACTTTCCTTATACAGCTGTTAAAAGATGCAAAATGTGAGTGAGGTTGGTGGAAAAATTAGAGCTGGTATTGTTAAACAGTTTGGGCACTCTGACCCAGTAGATGAAGACAATCTCCAATAAATTCTAGGATGATGGGCAAGATATCACTAACTGCGGTGAGCACAGACCTTTCCCGTGAGAAAATCTTCTCTCTTCTTCCTGTGTTTTATAAACAAAGATAAAGTTTGGATGTTGCAACGTGTGTCCTTCCCCTGATCCCTCCCCCTTGACCCTTCCGGACTGGCTGATGTGAGCCAGGACCGCCTCCTAACCCCACGGATAAAAGCCCAGCAGGACCCGGAACCCAGCCTCTTTGATTCTGGGCTTCATGGAGCAACTGTCACCCCCCGACTCTCCCTTCCCCTCCCCCACTCCCCAGTTTCCTCCTTTATTATCCCAATAAACCACCTGAAGCCTGGAATGAACAGCTACCTTTCTAGACCTGCGGCGCTTCCACACAGACCCAGTCTGACCAGTCCCACCGCTTGTGGCCAAGAAGAAAACATCCTGCGTGTTCCGGCTCTGGGGCAGCCCTCCCCCCCCGCAGCAGGGGAGGGCTGCCCTTGGGTACTGCACTGCTGCATTTGGATGTTATTAAAACAGTGTCTCGAGATATGGA
>JAKEPQ010000930.1:0-15014 GCA_024500445.1 Entomyzon cyanotis
ACAACTTCAGGGGTTTGAGCTGACAAGTAACAGACATGATCATTTAAATTGAATGCCACTGGATGCCTATCATAATGCATAATCATATGTTGTTTAAGTGTTTACTCTCTATTTTACTGAACATCTAGACATGGAAATTGCTTATTTTATTTACTGTGCACTGTTACACTTGGCTGAGCCTTGCCGAAGGCATTGTTGTATTTATTTCCTGTGTTTCAGAGGAATTAAAACTCAGTGGTTCAGTTAATTATTCTGAAAGCACTTTTTATTTTGAAAGTTAGAGTTGTGGTACCTGTGGCCTATGGTCAGTTTTATTTTGGACACCAGAGTACATGTATTTTCTTCCCTTTTTTGTTTGTTAGTTCTTCTTTCCTTTACCTGTGCTCTTCTCTAATGGGCATGTAGGAGTTTATTGGGTCAGGTGGCTGGTGGGAGGCTACTTGTAGGTGTGTTGGGACTTGGGTTTGCTACATGTGCACCAGATGACTTGCAGGAACCCTTCTGTGTGCTCTGGAGTAGGGAAGGGGTTGAAGGGCTGTGTAGGGTCCAAGAGTGACTACAGGCTGGTTGCCAATATAGTTGCTGAAATATATTCTGGAAATTCACATTGAAAAAGACATATAATCCTGTTGTTGGCTTCATGGGTAGTTCAAATTATCATCAATATGTTTATTTCTACCAGGGTTCATAGTATCTGTTATGTAATAGAAAGAAGTCAAGACAGTGTCTGTGGTATCATTTTGTTCAGTATCTCTTGCTAGAGTAGCAAACTCAGGAACAGATTCAACTTCCCTTTAAGTGAATGGCAAAACTCCCATTGGTCACAGAAGCATGGGATTACACTGTGGGTTTGGAAGAAATAATTGTTAATGAATTCAGCTCCTGGAGGGCATTAATTTTTGCACCATGAAATCTGTAATAAATTGAGTTAAGGAGATCCACATAACATGCTGGTAGACAAATGTTATCCTTTCTGTCCTTTTATGTAAATCTGTTGAAGACAGAATTTGATCTTTAAGTTATATGTTCATTTAAATAGTAATATTCTGACTAGCTATGCACTAATTTAAATGTTAAGTGTGAAATAAATTAGAAAAATCTAATCTGGCTCAGTAATGTAGTATTAGGACAAAGAAGGATTAAAATGCTTGGTTATTGATCAGGTCTTTGTAGAGAGGGGGTGGCAGTTTCTGTCAGGATTTGTGGAATGAGAGGGGGGTTGTGTCTGAATAGAAACAGTTCTGAAAATGCTGTATGATGCTCCACTGTGAGAGAATTTTGATCATGATCGCATGATCAAAAACTGCTGTACTTGAAGCAAACAGTCTGGATTTTTAATTTATGGTAGTAATTTATTTAAACCAGTTTACAAGTTGACTTATACTTTACCTTATAAATTTAAAATGTCCACTTGTAAAGGGAGTATTTTGTGCTGAAGAATTACTTCATGGGTGGGCATGTGTATGAATTGCCCTTGGTGGGACTAGAACTTGAAAATGTTCTTAGTTGCCAATTTAACAAAAGAATGATCCTACGCTTAGATTGGCTTGGTGAAAAGGGCTTAGGGCTTTCTGAGGCATGGCAGTTGAGGTGTATGGAAATGAAAAGTATTGAAATATTTCTTTTTTGTAGAATTTTTACACAATTTAAAATACAATTTTTGTTGTTTCGGTTTTTAATGCATTAAATTAAATATATATGAATCTTTGCATTATGAACATTGATTCTTTTGTTTTAATTCTGATGTTTCAACAGGTGAGGAATTGGAACCATTCTTAGTGCTTGCCTATTGCATTTGATAGGAACAAAAATGTCAATTTGTACTATGTTTTTGTTGGTTTTTTCCTACATATTACAGATTTAACTTCATTTTAGGAATTGATTGCCAAAAAGATAAATGTAGTTACCAAAAAAAAAAAAGTATCTCAGCTTGCAGCTGAATGCAGATCTGAGAACACTGACTGAGCATAATTAGAAAAGCTAAGACCTTCCAGTGGTGTCTTCAATGCTATTGAAAGAAGTTATGCACAAATGAGTGTATTCTTTTTTTAAGCATTTATTTCTCTCAGTAATGGTATGATACATAGTTATATATTTCTTTTTTAAAGTTAGTGCTGTTTGAGAGAGATTATATGGCAAAATGTGAAGATACGTATCTAATGCAGTGTCCTGTCTGGATATTATAATATATGCTTATTGTAGCTGCCTAAATTATACCCATCCCATGATATCATTAGTGGTATTGATATAATAAAATCATTAGTATTGGTAGAATGCCGCGGGGGAGGGGGAGGAGGGGTGGAACCAGGCCTCTGCGTTTACCGAAAGTGTCTCTAAGGCTATCGAGAGATCACTCCAGCCAGCACTGCCTGGTGCTGTACAGAACGACCCTTCTCACACCCGTGCCGGTGTATGGCACATATTCTCACTCACCCACAGAGTTGGATAGCTCGTGCGTCACCAGAGACAAAGAACTCAGAGCGCTCAGTCAGCTGGATATTCCAGAAGTTTATTCTGAAGGGTTCCAAGGTGAAAGAGGAAGAGAGACCCTCGTTGTCTATATTTATAGGGATAGCTGGAGGGTCAGGTAAGAGGAGGCGGGGGGGAACATCACAACCAATGGGGAGAAGGAAGGGATGGGATCAGGGGTTAGGTTACAGCTGGGGGGATTTACATAATTTGGGGAGGGACCATCGTGTTCTCCAGGGGGGGAGACTAGGATGTCTCCCACCAGTGAAGCCCTGCTGTACTGGAACCACTCGGCTCCCCCAGCAGTTCCTGAGGTGGTATTATCCACCACAACATCTCCCCCTTCTTTATTTAAAGGAAAGGCCTCCCCTACTTGCTTAGTTAAACACTTCTTGAGGCAACCGAACAAGCTTAGAACAAGGAAAATTATTAGGATCACCCACAGTCCAGTTTTGACTAAGGATGTTAGCCATCCTTGAAGTCCCCATTGTCCGAAAAGATCGCCAATCCAGTCTGCTTCTTTTTCTGTCTTCAGTTCTTTGATTTGATCCTTTATTTTCTGTATCGTCGCGTGGATGCTCTGGCTATGAGATGACAGGTTAAAGCAACACAGTCCTTCGAATTCCTCACAGCCATGTCCATGGGCTAATAAAAGAAAATCGATGGCTGCTCTGTTTTGCAGTGTTGCATGCCTGGTGGTTTCTTCATCTTCAAGAAGTTGAGAGAGGGCACTCGAGGTTAGGTTAGCATGCTTTCCGAGCCAGCACTCAAGGTGGCTAAGTTCACCTAAGGCTTTTGCTGCTGCTACTCCAGGCAGGAAAAACGATACAGCAATCCTTTTAGACAATGACCAATTGATAATTTCGCTATCACAATTAGGATCTAATTGTTGTATATTTCTTTTTTGGCGGGCCAATCGAGTATGGTTTCTCCAATGTAGAATTTGGGTTTTGTTGGGTGCTAGTACAGAAAGCCTGCCAAGAGTGCACGGTCCCCCTTGGAGCTGGGATGGGATTCCAGACCACGCCTGATTCTCGCAAATCAGGAACACACCTTTGGGCAGTGCTTTGGGGTGTACAGATGACTCTGTTGGGATTTCAAGCAAAAATCATTAAAAGATGGTTTTCTGTTACTTCTTTCTTTTTCCCCTCTCATCCCCCTTTTTTTTCATAAGACACAGGTAATAAGGTTGTGGGTTAGGGAAACACATGAGGGTAACAGATAAGGGATTTGTGGGTTAGGGGAACTGCTTGAAGGCGGCACAAATAGCTGTTCACGTGGCTGGAATCTTGCGCCGACGTCTTCTCCAAGCGGCACTGGTTTCTTTGTCTGGGGTTTCTTTGTCAGTGTCTGGTGTGTCATCTTTCGTCTGCTCAGGAGCTGTTGCTGAGAGGCGGAGGTAGGGCTTTACATATTTTCCTGGTATCCACTTGGGTCCTGAAGGTGTGGAAACACAAGCATATCCCCTCCCCCATACAATTAGTGAAAAAGGGCCTGATATTCGATGGCTTTCTGGATCTTTGATTAACACTGGCAGTTCTTTTAATTTGGCTTGGGTCGAATTAGTAAAATGCCGGAACACAGGGGGGTCAGGCTCTTCAAACGAATTGTTTAAGAAATTTATTGTAAAAAGGGCTTTGCAGAGTCTCATAATGGGAGAATTGAGTTCTGACCCTCCCTGCTGTTGGTCTAGGACCCTCTTAATTGTCTGGTGTGTCCTCTCAACTATGGATTGTCCTGTGGGGGAGTGGGGGATACCTGTAATGTGTTTGATGCCCCATGAGCTAAAAAACTCTTGAAGTTTGTTAGAGATGTATGCTGGACCGTTGTCAGTTTTTATCTTAGCAGGAACGCCCAGGGTAGCAAAAGCAAGGAGAAAGTGCTTTATAACATCTCTTGCCTTTTCTCCTGCATGGGCAGATGCAAAAACAGCTCCAGAAAATGTGTCTACAGAAACATGTACATATTTCAATCTGCCAAACTGGGGGACATGGGTCACATCTGTTTGCCAGACTTCACAGCTGCCTAGACCCCGGGGGTTAACCCCAGACCCTAATGATGGCATTTGGTAGCTCTGACAGCTAGGACAGGTTGCTACAATTGCTCTTGCTTGGTTACGAGGTAGTTTAAACATTCTCATCAGTGCTGGTACATTCTGATGGTAAAATTGGTGGCTCAGCTTTGCCTGAGCAAAGGTGTCTGGAATGTTAGGAGCTTTCACTGGCATAGCCAGAGCGTCTGCCCTCCGATTCCCTTCAGCAACTGGTCCAGGGAGATCGGTGTGTGACCTCACATGCATCACATGGAACGGCTGCTTTCTGTGGGAAAGCAGAAAAACAAGTTTTGAGAGCAGTTTATACAATTTAGGATTTGACACTTCTTTTAGCCAGGCATGTTCTGCTCTGGCGACTACCCCAGCTACATAAGCTGAATCTGTTACCAGATTAATAGGTTCTTCGAACATCTCAAAAGCTCTAACAGCAGCCGCAAGCTCCGCAATTTGCGGTGAGCCTTCGATTATTTGGATATCGTGCTTCCACACTTGCGTTTCGGGATGCTTCCAAGTCACGACTGACTTTTGGGATTTCCCGGAGCCATCTGTAAAAACAGTTAGAGCCTTGAGAGGGGTTCGACTTTGAAGTTCTTTTGGGGCCAAATGAAAAGCCGAATTGAATAATTTATGTTTTGGATGATGATTTGAAATCTTGCCTGGATAACTATCCAGAGCAACTTGAAGGTGTTCATTTGTTTGGAGTACGTTTGCTAAGGATTCATTTTCCAATGATGGATAGATGCAGGTGAAATCACACCCTGCAAGGGTACGGAGGCGTGCTCTGGCTCTCATAATTAGTTGGGCTACTTGTTCCTGTCGTGTTGTTATGGTTTTGAGTGGCTGATGTGGTAAGAAGATCCACTCTATTATAAGAAGTGGGTCTTTTTGTGCAGTGTCCCATTGAAAAATCAGTCCATACAGCCTAGGTGACTCACCCAGAACGATGAAATTAAAAGGCAACTCAGGACTTGTCCGATGGGCTTGGCAAGAAGACAGGGCAAGCTGTACCTTAGTGATGGATTCCCGGGCCTCTTCTGTGATGACTCGGGGCGAGTCCAGGTGGTCACAGCCTTTCAGGAGGTTAAACAGTGGAGCAAGGTCTTGCGTAGTAATTCCCAGCAGAGGACGAACCCAGTTTATAGAACCACACAGTTGGTGCAAGTCCCGGAGTGTCCTTGGGTTGTTTTTGATGGTGAGCTGCTGGGGTATGATGGTCCGTTCGCTGATGCGGAGTCCCAGGTAGGTCCACGGGCAGGTACGCTGAATCTTTTCCTGCTGGATCTCAAACCCTGCTTTCTCAATGGCTTGAATAGTTTTTTCTAGAGTTAAGTTCAGGTATTTATCATTTGGTGCACAAATCAACACATCATCCATGTAGTGGAGAATGATAGAACGTGCAAACTCTTTGCGGATGGGGGACAGGACGCGAGCCACGTACCATTGGCAAATAGTTGGAGAATTTTTCATACCCTGGGGTAACACACACCAGTGGTATCTGCGCTGGGGGGCTTCCTGGTTTAGGGATGGCACGGAGAAAGCAAACCGAGGAGCATCACTTGGGTGTAGGGGGATTGTGAAGAAACAGTCCTTAATGTCAATGACAGCAAGCTTCCAATTCTGAGGAAGCATTGAGGGCGAGGGCAGGCCAGGCTGTAGGGGTCCCATATCTTCAATGACTTCATTGATTTTCCTGAGGTCTTGGAGGAGCCTCCATTTGTCTTTTTCAGGTTTTCGTATGACAAAGACAGGGGAGTTCCAAGGGCTATTAGATGGTACAATGTGACCCTTGGCAAGCTGTTCTTCTACCAGGGATTCTAAAGCGCTGAGCTTCTCTTTGCTTAGGGGCCACTGGGTTACCCAGACTGGGTCATTTGTTTTCCAGGTAAGGGGCGGGGTGGAGCGTCTCCCAGTGGCCCCAGCTAGAAATCCTGAGATGGAGGTGGGATTACCAGCTGAGTCCCCCACTGGGTAAGGAGATCTCTGCCCCAGAGGGTAAAACCAGAGTCAATTACGTATGGGCGGATGGTGGCTGTGTGTCCTTCAGGGCTTTCTATGATGATATTATTTGTACTCCTCTGGGAAGTTGCTGACCCTCCTATGCCTGTGATTCTGCCGCCTGCTGGTTTGGTCTTCCAGTCCTGGGGCCATTCTGCTCGAGAAATGATGGTTACATCGGCTCCTGTGTCTACCATCCCCATCAGGTAGGCAGTGGATTTATCATTGTGTAGTTTACAATTCATCATGGGCTTATCTGCGCCTACAACTTCTGTCCACCATATGGATGGTGTTCTGTGGCACCTGGGGTGGTTTTCAGGTAGTATGATAGCTTGTGCTACCACCTGACCCTTTGATAGAAACCAGGGAGTGTTGTTACAGGAGACAGAAATTTGTACTTGTCCACTGGGGTCTATTTTGTGGACCTCAGGTAAAATAAAAAGTTCAGGTGGACCATGCTTAGTGTCCCCGACTACTAGAATGTCCACAGACCTGTCAAAAGGTTTTTCAAAGTCCACATATATGTGTTGTTGATTTCCATTGCGGAAGTGGTGTGTATCAGTACTTACAAGACAGAGTCTCTTGTCTGTTCCGCTGTGTGGTGCGCAGTTACCATCCATGGCAGGGGTGGCAGGGCAGGGAGAGACGGCTGTAGAATTTGTGTCCTTGCGCGGAGCCACGCCGCGCTTCACTGTCCGTTTCCCTGGTCCTTCTGATGGTGATGCTGGCAGGGACAGCCTGGGGGCACAGCCTCAGTATTTTTGTTAGTATTTCGCTTACCACGCTTTGGTTCAGGGCAGTCTCTGACTATGTGTTCAAAACTCCCACAATTATAACATCTCCGTGGAGATTTCTGAGATGCTGCTAGTGCTTCTGCTACCCCTTTTGAAACTGCTTGGGCTATGGTTGCTTCAGGAGATGCTAATTTGGTGCAAGCCTCAATCATCTGATCGAGGGTAGGAGGTGGGTCTAGAGGAAGGGCTCGGAGGACTTTTTTACAACTCTCATTAGCATTTGCCATAGCTAACGCACGCAACAGCTCCTTTTGGGCTTCTGAGTTCCCAACTTGCTTTTCAACTGACTCTTTTAGTCTATCGAAGAATTTTATAAAGGACTCATCAATTGCTTGTTTTATGGTGGAGAAATTTAGAGAGGGAGTGGAGTCCGAGGGAGTTGAGAGCAAAGCCCTGTCAGCTTCTCTTTTGATATCTTCTAAAATTAGTTCAGGCAATTGTCTCGCCTGATCCTGGGGTTTAACTAGGTTTCCTTCCCCACAAAGATCATCCAGTGTTAAGTGAGCCCTGTTAGGATCTCTGTGATATACCTGAAGGAGGTCTTTTAATTGTTTTTTCCAAGTTCTGTCCCACAGCATGTATTCCCCGGGTGACAGAAGGCATGCCATAAGATTTTTTATATCATGTGGAACTAATACATTTGCAGCAAAAGTAGCTTGAAGTAGATTCTTAAAATAAGGGGAGTCACGCCCAAAATCCTTCCCTGCCTTGCACATCTCTTTTATCTGTGCATACGGGAGGGCGTCCCACCGGGGGTTCCCTCCAGCTCTATTATAATGGACAGGCACTGCAGTGACAGAGATTTTGTTGGCTATTTCCCAGTGCCCCTCGTGTGCAGCTTGCCTGCGTATATCGAGCCACGGGTCCTCTTCAGAGTCGCTGCTCTCCTCCTCCGAAGAAGAGCAAACTGCTCGGGACCTAGCACGGCGGGGACGGCTCCCCCTCCGTCGCTGGCTGGCTCCGTTGCCGTGGGAACCGGGAAGGGGCGGGGCCGCGGGAGTAGCACCGCCGGGGGAGGGGGGTGAACGAGGGAGGGACCCGCGCCGGGATGGGAGCTCCCCACGGGGGGCAGAGCCGACGCAGGGACACCCGATACCACGAGGAGCGGAGCCGACGGGACACCCGATACTGCGGGGGGCGGGGCCGACGCTAACCCGGGAGTTTTAGGCTGATAAGAATCAGGCATGCCAGCTTGTTTCTCCACGTGGGCGGCGCCATGTTGCCCCGCAGGAGGAAAGGGTAACGCGTGGTTTGTGCCGTCTCGCGAAAAACATGGAGTCGAGGTAGGGAGGTTTTGGGGAGCTGGGAAGAGGGTGAGGGGCAGGCTCGAGCCGGGCTGGCCAGACCCGGCTGGAGCAGGGGATAGGGGAGAGAGCGCTTCTCCCCCCTGGGGTTCTGGGGGTTTAGGGACAGCTAGGGAGGGAACAGACACAGGGGAGACAGCACAAGAGAGATCTGAATTTTTCGGCAGAACTGATTCAGTCTTAGCGTTCTTAACAGACTTATAAATCACTACAAACAAAGGGAGAAAATTAGCAATCGTTTGATCCCCAGCCTGTGTGAGAACAGTTAGTTTCTCTCCGATCTTATCCCAGAAACTAAGAGACTGAACAGCAGCTACAGAAACATTTGGAAAGATGTTAAAAATCCAACGAACAAAACATTTTAAATTCCCCTTAGAAAACTGGGAATTATCTGACTTAAGGGTAGTTTTAAGGTAGGTATAAAGCTCTGATTGGGGACGGGTTAACTTCCCACCCATATTCCCCAAATAAATTCTTCCCAACACCGAAAGAAAGAATAAGGAAAAAAAAACAAAAGAAAAATTCACCCCGGCAAAGCCTCACTTACCACTTCGAGGCTTCCAAGAGTGTAAAAAAAAACTTTCGGCGTGGTTCTCTGGTGTTAGCCGATTTCTCCTGTCCCAGACAAACGGAGATTTCTCGGCTGCCTCTTTAAACAGATCTAATAAAACTTAGACCTGTTTTCGAGGGAAGTAGCTGCTCCGATCGTGACATCTATGGCATAAAGCCTTCCGAGACACTTTCAGGGATTTTTCAGGTCCCTGTTCGGGCGCCACTTGCCGCGGGGGAGGGGGAGGAGGGGTGGAACCAGGCCTCTGCGTTTACCGAAAGTGTCTCTAAGGCTATTGAGAGATCACTCCAGCCAGCACTGCCTGGTGCTGTACAGAACGACCCTTCTCACACCCGTGCCGGTGTATGGCACATATTCTCACTCACCCACAGAGTTGGATAGCTCGTGCGTCACCAGAGACAAAGAACTCAGAGCGCTCAGTCAGCTGGATATTCCAGAAGTTTATTCTGAAGGGTTCCAAGGTGAAAGAGGAAGAGAGACCCTCGTTGTCTATATTTATAGGGATAGCTGGAGGGTCAGGTAAGAGGAGGCGGGGGGAACATCACAACCAATGGGGAGAAGGAAGGGATGGGATCAGGGGTTAGGTTACAGCTGGGGGGATTTACATAATTTGGGGAGGGACCATCGTGTTCTCCAGGGGGGAGACTAGGATGTCTCCCACCAGTGAAGCCCTGCTGTACTGGAACCACTCGGCTCCCCAGCAGTTCCTGAGGTGGTATTATCCACCACAACAGTAGAACAGTTTAATAAAGTTATTAGTATTACTTTTATAAAATCACAACTTACTTTTCGTAAGTACTGGTCTTAAAATTTCTGTGATCTACAGTTGGACTTGCTTTAAGATGTTGTTTCTCAGTGTGTTCATGTGAGTCACATTCAAATAAGTAAAATTTCAGGTACTACAGGGATTTTGCAGCATTAGGTGATTAGTGGGTGGGAATGTGTTGACTATGTAAATTTTTAGGTACAAGCATGAGAAACAAAGCAGTATTTTTCATTATGTATTTCTATAGTGTGCTTTTTGTGTGTGCACAGATACAGGCAGTTTTTCCATTTGCTATTATGGCAGAGTATTAGGATGTGGTTTTCCTTGTCTGAGGTTTGACATAAGCGCTGTGTGACCAGTTTGCTGCTTGGTACCTTCCTTGTAATGAGGAAATTGGCACTGTGAAACACCCACCACAATTTTAAGATTTGTTGAAATTGCTGTAGCTCTTTTTTAGAGCTACAGAAATGTGTCCTTATTTTGGATTTCTTTATTACATATAATTCTAGAAGAGTGATACAGGAACTGTCACAGGCATTCAGTTGCTCAGTGTAGTCAAAGTAGGCCAATCAAATACTTAGATCTCTCAAATACCAATTTAAAACTGTTTTCACAAAGACCAGTTGATTTTTTTCCACTTTTTTCTATTTTCTTTTTGGCCTCTGCTAGTTGTCATGATTCCAGGAGATTGCTGACAGTGTAAACAGCTTGAAATGAAATAAGAATTAGTCTTGGAGTAGTTAAATATCTCTATTCCCGTGATCTATATCTGAAGAAAAACAAACAGTATTTAATGCATCTTAGTTCTTGGATCTGTTTGTAATGGTATTTATTTTCATTAAACCACAGGAATCTTGAAGTTTAACTTCTCTCTTTGCACCTGATTGTATGATGAAAAAGGATGTAGTTCCATGCCTATATCCTTCTCAAGTCTGCATTGATGTCATTGTTCCAAAGAGACATCAGCAACCCCATTGTTCTGCTCAGTTTTATTTTAAAATGCATTTTGATTCAAATTAAAATTTAGCAAATGAAAAGCCACTTTTAAGGTTTAAAATTTGCTTTTCCTTCAAGTTAAAATTAAAAAAAAAAAAAGGAAAAAAAGACTTCTCATTTTGTGGTGCTGTATAAGTTCATTGTGGGAGATTTTCTTTCCATTAGTCTCTTCAACTGTCCTTTATGGGGAACAAGCTAAATTGGGAAGACTGAGGAGCTATGTGAATTCCCTGATGCCCTTGTTCACCAGTTCTCCTTTCCTTTTAGGATAATACATTGAGCCTCAGTTTTACTGCTCTGTGCTCCATTCCTGCCTTCTTGCTGTGACCATCCGTTGGTTGTTTTCAGGTGTTCCTGGCTAAATTGGTCTCATTTTTTCCTGTGTTTAGGTACTGTGTGAGGAATGTGGGTATTTCAAAGATTTCCTTGCCCTGTACTGAGCTCTGCTCAGCTGCCTTCAACATGGTGTCGAGCATGAGGCAGGATGTTTAGAAGAACAGAGGTGGGGTGGAGTTGCGGAGCTCACTGTCCATTTTCTGTGCTGTCTCTTTTCTTGCACCAGGTCCTAAGTCAGCTGCTGATCTTGCTAGCCATGCCTTGGAGAATAGAATTGGGCTGACTGGTCAGCCAGCTGTTGGCCCTTGGGAAGCTCAGGCACCTCCTGAAGTGCTGCACAGAAGGCATAGCACTGCTTCTGCTGCTTTGATGTAACAGGGTCTGGGAGGGTGGCACAGGCCGGCTGCCCCCCGGTCCGGGGTCTCTGGTCTGTGTAATCCCACCGGATCTGGGGCGGGCGGCCCCCAAGGTTCCGTGGCATGGCGTCAGTCTTCAAACCACGTCAATTCAGCAGGAATATAGTGAGACTAAGAAAGAACTGGACTCCATCTCTGTTCTGGCAGGGAGGTTTATTTGGGGTAACGGGGAAAAGGGGGTTGCAGGGGAGGAAAAGGGGGAGGACAGGCAGGGACAGGATAAGGGCTGCCAGCCCAGAGATGCAGAGACCTCGAGCTGATCCGGACATCGACTTATAAAGGGAAAGGAAGGGGGGAGGGACTGTCTCCCCCAGAGCCAGTCCCGGGGAGTCTGAAGGGAAGACAGGCATAGGGAACCCACCAATAGATTTCGGGGTACAGCAGAGCATATTTCAAAATGAACCAATGGTATACAATGCAGAGGGACAAAGGAACACATGGAATCCTAAAACCCCACGTTGCTACAATTCCCCGTTTCTATATATATAAAAGAAAAATGAAGCAGTTGTTGACATACAATCTAAATTATACACAGTTAAATCTATTGGTTTGAACCCATAGCATTGTTTAAGGGGATTTCAAAATCAAAAAATGAAGTCAATAAAGTCCATATATGTTGGTATGCATTTCCCTTGGCTGCTAGTAAGTTTCTTCTCATTGGAATGTCTTTGCAGCAAACTGGCAAAGCTGGAACAGCAGTCCTTGGATGGCTGTTGCTTCTGTTGCTGATTGGAACACAGACTGCTGCTTGAGCCAATAGGGAAAGGTCCTTTTGCTTGGGAAATAAAACTCAGAACACAATTATTACTTTTTGAGAAGCTGTCAGTGTCTGATGGAAAGCACTGGCTACTCATAATTTACAAAAGCATTTCTCATTCACTCATCATTCTTCTTGCCAGCCTGCAAGGCCAGGCCGGCTGTGCTCCCCCCTCCCCTTCCCCAGCACTTCCGGTTTTGGCGTGGGAACCTAGGGGTGGGATTTTCCCACGCTTCTCCGCCCTGTGATGTAAGGGGGCGGAGCGTGCTGATGTGTGAGAAGGGGCGGAGCCTACACAGCCAGGAATGACTGAGCATGCTGGGAAGAAGAAGGTCTCAGAAGCATGGCCTCCACCATCTTGAAAGTGAGCCTTGGTGTTATGAGGCTGTTTAGGGAAAGAGAGGGTAGGAAAAGAGGGTGAGGAAGAGAGTTTAGGGTGAGGGCTAGCAGGAGGTGATTAGTCTCCCTCTAGCAGGGACAGAGAAGCTAGCAAAAAGCCTGGGAAAATGGAAGTAACCCAGTGTTTAGAGAAACAGTTTGCAGTTCGCTAGAAACTCTCCTGAGGGTTAGAGGGAAGAAGGAAGGTGGGGAAAGGAAAGTTAAAAACGGGGGTCAGGAAAGGGACTGATAAGGGAACACCTTGCAGCCCCCCAAAAGTCGAAATAAAATATTTTAACTCAAAAAAGGAGGGGATACCTAGGGGGTTCCCACTTCCCCACGGTACCTGCCCTTCAAAGCTCACCTCTGCCTAACTGCGTAATGGAAAATACAAAAAATAATTGGCTGGGAAATAGGGGAGATTTGCTGACTGCTTAAAAACCTGGGAAAATAAAAACGCGACATGCACTCTCATTAAAATAAAATCCTTAACTAAAATTTGACGCAAAAAGAATAAGGGGGTCCCTTACAGCCTTAGCTGGTCACCCAACTCAAAATTACAAGCAAAATCAGCAAATCTGCCCGCCCCCCGTGGCGCTCATCTCCACAGGAATAACGGGTCAACCTGGTCCCCGCGGTTCACAGTCCAGCCCGCGCTCTCACCTAGCGCCTTCGGTCTCTATGACCCGGTTCTCCAGTCTGTGTTGAACCTTATCTCGTCAGCAACTAAATCCAGCTTCGGCACAGATTCCTGGGAATTGCAGGGACTTTCTTAAAAAATTCTCTCCTGGGTGGTTAAAAGACTCCCACCACTGAAATCGCAGTTCTTCAGAGGCAGTAGATGTGAAAAATCCCAGTGTGAAACAGTGGAGCGGCTCCGGCCGCCGCATCGGTGCAGGCGTGGCCCCGCCCACCGTCCTGCTGTGCAGCGACCTAAGACGTCTGCCGCCATGTGGCTCCCGCCACCAAAATGGCGGGCGCCGCGTGGTCTCCCCGCGGCGTGGTCTTGCCGCCGCGTGGGTCCGGGGCGGCGCGGTCTTGCCGCCGCGTGGGTCCGGGGGCGGCGCGTGCTGCACCAGGCGGCGTTTTGCTGGCGGGGCTGGCGGTGGTCGGCGGCCCCTGTCTTCCCCGGGCAGCAGCAGCGGCTTGGCACCAGCTCCCACCCCGCCCCGGGCCCCCCGGGGCCGCAAGACGGGGCGGGCAGCGGCGGCGGGCACCCAGCGCCCGCGGCTCGGAGGCGGCGGTGGTGGCAGCAGCGGCGGCAGCTCCGGCACGGTGGTTTCGGCGCCTCTCGCCCCCCGGGCCGTCCGAGGGCGCGGGGAGGCGACGGCGGCGCCTGCGGCGGGGCACGGGGCAGCCCCAGCGGCGGTGCAGGCGCGTGGCTCTGCCGCCGCTGCGGCAGTCGCGGCGGGCGCAAGCCGCTCACCCCGCATGCGGCATGGGGCTCCCCGGGGGCTCCGCCGGCCGGGGCCGCCCGTCGCCACCGCGGGCGAGAAGGCGTCAGCTGCTTGAGGCGTCTCCAGCACTGCAGGACTTGGCAGCACGCGAGAAGCGGCGAGGGAGCGGCAAAACGGCGAAAAAGCAGCGAGATGGTTCTTTCACGGTAAAGAAAGCTGATTTAATGGAATTTTCCCGGGTTTCGGCACCATTTGATGTAACAGGGTCCGGGAGGGTGGCACAGGCCGGCTGCCCCCCGGACCGGGTCTCTGGTCTGTGTAATCCCACCGGATCTGGGGCGGGCGGCCCCCAAGGTTCCGTGGCATGGCGTCAGTCTTCAAACCACGTCAATTCAGCAGGAATATAGTGAGACTAAGAAAGAACTGGACTCCATCTCTGTTCTGGCAGGGAGGTTTATTTGGGGTAACGGGGAAAAGGGGGTTGCAGGGGAGGAAAAGGGGGGAGGACAGGCAGGGACAGGATAAGGGCTGCCAGCCCAGAGATGCAGAGACCTCGAGCTGATCCGGACATCGACTTATAAAGGGAAAGGAAGGGGGAGGGACTGTCTCCCCCAGAGCCAGTCCCGGGGAGTCTGAAGGGAAGACAGGCATAGGGAACCCACCAATAGATTTCGGGGTACAGCAGAGCATATTTCAAAATGAACCAATGGTATACAATGCAGAGGGACAAAGGAACACATGGAATCCTAAAACCCCATATTGCTACACTGCTTCTGCAGCCA
>JAKEPQ010000932.1:0-16475 GCA_024500445.1 Entomyzon cyanotis
GGACCTCAGCGTAAGGGAACTGGCCTGGCCCAGGGATTTTAAATGTCTCTGGCTGTTTATTGGAGCAACAGCAGCTGACCTTGGCCCCAAGTTTTTCCCAGGGAACTTGTGGGTCCCCGAAGCCTGGCCTAGTGCTGGTTCATATAGCTTTACAAACTGACAGAGCCGGTTACCAAGGAACTTTTTATTTTCCCTCTCTCTCTCTTTTTTTCTTTTTTTTTTTTTTTTTTTTTCCCGGGCTGGTAATCTTTTGCGGTAGCCCGGTAAAAGTGTTAGTAGTGATGACTGATACTCAAATGGCTGAAAGGAGCTAGGAGACATCCTGGAAAACCAGGGAATTTCACAAGCTAGATCTGAAGTTCCTCTTCAGATATCCATAGCAATTCAGAAAGAAAAAAACAAACAAACAAACAAAAAAACCCCCACAAACCAAAACAAACACAAAAACAACAACAACAACAAAAAAAAAAAACCACCCCAAAACCAGAAATAAAAATGTCTAGCAATCCCCAATTCAGGTGTTGCCTTTTGGACTAGCAAGATAAAAAGACTACAAATCAAAGGTTCTGGACTAGAAAAAAAAAACTACTAGAAATGTCACCGAATCTGCGGGAAAAAAAATACAAAAACCCTCTAACAACATTTTAATGTTAGAGAGTCAAGGCATTACTTTATTATCTGGCCAGGATGTTGTTCTGGCCAGGATGTACCACAGAAATCATCTCATCCACACATAGCCCGGGTGTGCCGAGAGAATCATTCCATGATACACACTTTTACCCGATTCTTCAGATATTTTATACAGTAAAAATACATAGGAAAGCATTGGGTCAGTGTTCATCGGTCTAAAGTTGAGCAAACTCCCAGTATTCAGTTTCCTATTGGATCCGAATCTCTTTGCTTCTGATGCTAATTAGATTCTTCATTCTTTAGTTTTTCTTATCAGTCTTTTTTTCCGGGCCAGGATGTCTTCAGCCCTGCTGGAGGTGGTCTGGGGTAGCCGTTTGTGATATCCATCATGTCTTGTTGATAACTACAAGGTCCTGGCGAATGTTCTGTTAATAGTCTTTATCTTTCTGGTTATCTTCGGGGTCACTCCCAATCTGTTGGTATGCTGAGTTCACCAGACCTCATCTGGTGGAGCAATGCCCTGGAAGAAACCTAAAATTCCTTTTCCCAGGGTAAAGACAAACAAAACCTTTGACTAAAGTTATACAAAATTTTTTAACCTGATATATTTTCTAACAGAAACAGTTTCAGGGAAAGGAATGGCAAGAAAACAGGAAACCTTTGGCTTGATTGTAATTTCCTATTCAAACAGTTGGAACTAGGTCTAAAGGAGCTAAAAATAAACCCCAGAAGGAAATCAAAATTCCCATGCCCTGGTGGAAATCAGCAACCAAGATGACAAGTTAAGCCAGAAACTTTTTTTAATAACACACAATTCTACATGCTTCTATTCTGTTTATAGCCGGCGGGGGGGGGGGGAAGGTACTGGTTGAAGTGAACTTGACTGTCCAAATGGAGTGCTAGAAAACCTAAGAGAAATGGGTACTTCTGGGTGCTGCATATGGTGGCACAGTGCTAATGGCATCTCATAATTTATTTCCAGACTATAAAGTTAATTTATCAGATTACCTATTGAGACTCTGAGCTTTTGCCCCCTTCCACGGCGCCTGTCCGAGCTGAGGGCTGAACTCTTGATTCAAATTCAAATTGTAGGTAACAGCTCTGGCCTGATGGCTTATCAGCTAAGCATGCATTTGAAACCAGCACAGAAACCTTCACCCTGGAGGGGTGTTTGGGGGTCTCCAAAGACCACCACGACATATTAATGACTTCCAAGAAATGATTTGTATAACCACTCCTATCCTGAAGAATGTAATGAATATTCATGAATTTTACCTATAACACTGTGTCTTTGGGGGTACTGAGGTGTGTGTGTTTGGTGGAAACAATTCCCCCACACCCGGTGCATCGAATAAAGCAAATACCCACTTCTCTGACTTGGTCTCTGAAGTGTCTCTGGGCTCGATTGGAGCAAATCACTATAAGCCCTTAACAGATGAAATGGCATCACCTATGTTAATCAGCTCTCTAGAGGCAAATGCTAGAAGGAGTGGGGAAAGAAGAAATTCTATCTGGCCTGTTAGAGGACTTGCAAAGATTTTTGTTATGTATGTATTCATACATCTATGAATCCAGCCAGCTACCAGAAGACCAGTCTGCAGATTAACCATTTCATCAAGATAAGTGAAAGAAAGCATTAAATGCCTACAAAGGTGTGATTTCTTTTTTTCTGGATCATAACTTTTGCCCTTCATTAGAGTAAAATAACCATCAAGAAGGTGATTGTCATCATCCTCATCTGCTTGGCTCTGCTTTTAATGGGGATGTGGGGATTAAGGGGTGGGGGGTGGGGTTGTGGTATTTTCCAACAATTAGAGACCATTAACAGGGACAGTTGGCAACGATGTAAAAATTCAAAACTGTAAATCCTGTTGAAAACTGGTATTCAAAAATTTTGGATGCAATAACAATCATTATAAATATAATGCTGGCTAGTACAGATGGTGATATCTCCTTTCCCAGTTTGGGGCACCTTTAGAAAAAGCCAGGAAGTAAAGCTGTAATTTTACACCCAATTCACTGAATGGAGTGAGTGAGTGAGTGGAAACATGTATCACTTTAGAATCTGAAACTCAGTTACTAACTTTCTGATTATAAACCTGATTGCTAGCTTTTCCTGTAGTGAGTAACTGCACAGTAACTGAGTATTTCTGACAAGATTGTAAAGGGAGAAACCAAAAATATATATAATGTGAGTCATTAGGATACAGGTATAGATGAAACCGTGAAGGAGAATCAGGGATGAAAGAGCTTTTACCATGTGCGCAATATAGTGCACCTACCTCTTAATGAGCTTGAAATACCTTCTCCTTAGGACTCTCTCCCATTTCAAAGATGTAGTATGTCTTGGACTGGTCATCACAGGTGTGGTTGTTGGGGGTGAGGTCCTCCAAAGAGGCAGGACAGCAACATATTAGCCAGAAGGAAGTGGTATCCCTGGAGTGTTTTGACTCTAGCAAACCAAACTATGCTACTTTCTAAACACACTAAAAAATGATACACTGCATACTTTATTAAATTAAATTTAATTATTCACCCTCAATTTCAAAGTGCAATATTAGGAGGTAGATCACAAGATCTCTGAAAGGACTATTTTCCATGTAGGTCAAGATCAGCAGCAATTTAAAGTAGCAGTCTGTCATGGGTTTGAGACTGGACATTGCCAGGAGGACGCACGAAAAGAGGGCAACCAGGCTCCAAGCTTAAAGTTGCAAAAAGTGTTTAATTACCTAACAGAATTGGAGGATAAATGCAGGCAAAAATAGACTTTTCATACAGTTTTTGTTCACTCCCCCTCCCTCTTACGAACCTATAGTATTCACCCCCTTTCCTCCTTTACAGTCAACAAGCTGGGTGGTGGGGGGCAGGGTGTGGGGTCTCTTTTCAGTCCACAGAGCAGATTCTCAAATTTATTCATCACTACAATTCTTCTACTACAAATACTCTTTATCTCTACTTGTTTCTCTCTCTCTCCAGACAGTTTTCTGCTCTCACCCCCACCCTCTTAAGAAGCAGTCTCTGCACTCACCCTCCCCCCCTTTCCCTCTTTCCAAACCAGCAACACAGACAGGGGGCAGGTTGAGGGGTCCTCTGGTCAGTCCAATCAGGAAAAGAGGTTCTCTACTTAGCCAGGGGTCCTTCCCACGAGAGACAGTCCTCTGGGAACTTCTTTGGCGTGGGTCCAATCTCACGAGCAACATCCCGCCTGAAATTCTGCTGCAACATGAGTCTCTTGGTCCATAAGGTGCTGTGCAGACTCTCCGAAGCCGAGGCCAGGCTGCTTCCATGCCAGGAGCAAGGCCTTTCTCTCCTTTGCAAGGCCTTTGCAGTTTTAACTCTTAGATGAGACTCCCACTGGTTCACAGTCTTTTCCAGGCATCCACCTGCTCCTCTGGCGTGGGCTGTGGGTGAATTTCTGCATCCTTATGGACTCCATGGGCTGCAGGAGACACTTCTTGCTCCCCCCATAGCTTCCACCACGGCTAGCAGAAAGTTTCAGCTCCGGTGTCGGAAGCACTGGAGCACCCCTTTCTCCCCCCCTTCTTCACTGACCTTGGCACTCTCCATGCTGTTCTCCCTCACATATTTTCACCTCCACCTCCTCCTCCTCCAACTACAAAGAAGTGAAAGAAGTGCGTGCCTGCTTTGTTTTGAATTTTTCTTAAATATGTTTTCACAGAGGCGTAACTAGCACCTCCAATTGGCCCAAACTTGGCCGGCAGCATGTCCATCACCTTCAGAGCCATCAGAGATTGGCTCTGCTGGACTTGATGTAAAAACTTCCAGAACTTTCACTCAGGACACACAGGAGCCATCTTTGTGCCACACCCCACCCCTCAGACACCTCCCTAGGCCTACTACAACAGCTTCTGAGGGGTCCAAATTTCTCCTAGATGTTAAAAACACTTCACTGATGTTTTGGGCCAATCAAAACCACCACACAGTCATAGAGTGCAAGCTATGAGCTATATTTGAAGGTTGTTGGATCATGTTCCTTCCTCAGATCATGTTTTTTCTAGGCAAAATACTCTGATATATGCTGCAAAAGGTGTAAAGTAAGCTTAAAACTACTAATCAAACACAAAGAGATACAACCTATTTCTAAAATATCTGGTTTACTTCTGGAGGTGACATAACAGGAGAGATCGGGACAAAATATTTACTGTGATAGAAAGGAAATAATCTATACAAAATTGTCTCTCCCCTAGAGGCTGGCAGACATGCAGAGTTTCTTTTGTGCATTTGTCAATATTACAAAATTATTTCATAAGTTGGGAAAGAAAAATAAAACATCTCAGTTGTTAAGAGAGTGTTTGAGTACTTTTGGTTAAAAGAAAAGTTGTTGCAACTTCCACGGTATCAGAATATTTGTATTTCAAAAGCTGTTCCATATCAGATATGGGTGCTAGTTCTTACATTAGAACTCAAACATTGTGAGTTGAAGGTGACTTTGCACAGCAAAAGTCTAAATTCTCTGGCACTGCTGGCCAGGAATTAGTAATGATTAGACCAGTTTTAAATAACTTCCACAAGTATGAAAGTTTCTCATCATGATAGGCCCTATACCCCTTCTGTGTTGCGGTTTAGAGGGATGTTACAGCAGACTTTACCCTAGAGCGTCTCTACCCAGCCCGGTTGATTCGCCCCAATCGAGCCCAGAGACACTTCAGAGACCAAGTCAGAGAAGTGGGTATTTGCTTTATTTGGTGCACCGGATGTGTGGGAACTGTTTCCACCAAACACACATACCTCAGTACCCCAAAGACACAGTGTTATAGGTAAAATCATGAATATTAATTACATTCTTCAGGATAGGAGTGGTTATACAAATCATTTCTCAGAAGTCATTAATATCATTAGCATGTGCACCACGCATGCTCCGTATGTCCTGGTGGTCTTTGGATACCCCCAAAGCCCCCTCCAAGGCGAAGGTCCTTCATGGGATGATTCAGCGGTTTCTGTGCTGGTTTCAAATGCATGCTTAGCTGATAAGCCATCAGGCCAGAGCTGTTACCTACAATTTGAATTTGAATTAAGAGTTCAGCCCTCAGCCCTGGAAGCCACAGACAGGCGCCTGTGCTGGTGGAAGGGGGCAAAAGCTCAGAGAATCTTTCTCAATCCCCCCTTTTCTTTTGTAATTTGTAATTCTTTACAAATCTTGTATGTCATGAAAGTAAATAACTTTCTCTATTTTATATCTGAGTTTATACTTTTGCCATTGAATATAAGCATTGCAATTTCAAGTACATAATACCATACAACAATAACTACTATTGCAGACAGTAAATAACAATGCAATAACACAAATAACTATTACATACATTTGTTTAAGTTAGGATTAACATAATTGCAACAGCTTGTATTTATAACTGTACATACTCTTTCTCTTTTGGCATACAGCAAATCTATAGTTAATTGTGAGATGT
The DNA here is from genome assembly GCA_024500445.1 of Entomyzon cyanotis. NCBI lineage: Eukaryota > Metazoa > Chordata > Aves > Passeriformes > Meliphagidae > Entomyzon > Entomyzon cyanotis. The sequence goes on from JAKEPQ010000932.1 coordinate 6,057, forward strand.
TCTTAATCTTGATTTGCTGTGCTTTTATGGCATCTGCAGTGGCATTCATTATGGTCTCTACAATGGTAGAAAGATTCTTCTTTAGTTTACTTACTTCGGGCCAGGGTATAAACTACCTGGCAAAACTGTGAAAATTGGTGGGTTTATATAGTAGAGGAACAACACTAATGTGGAGAGATACTGGTTAAGCGGTTATTTTGAAGAAAAAGAAGAAAGACAGAATTTATAGAAATTCTAAGAGGAATGTTAATTCTTTTGGCTTTCTTGGGCCTTCCATCCCCTAGCAGGTTTCTTTGGAGTCAGGGATGGGAAGAATTGGGCACTGCCTCTGCTGTGTGCATGGCTGGCCCCACTATAGGGCTGGGCTTGGAGCTCTGTGCAGCACTGCCTCTGCTGTGTCCATGACTGGACCTCACTGCAGGGCTGGGATGCTCTGGGGCTAAGGAGCAGTTCACTGTCTCACCAGGGCAAGACCTGACCTGTCCCTTCCCCACACACCCCACACACACAGGCATTTTGAAGTGTTGCAGAGACACTAATTTTCCAGTTTTGGCAGCTCACATCATGGCTCCAGACAGTGATCAGGACCACTGATAGCTTTTCTTGCTTGTAAAATGGGATAACTTTTCTTCCTCACCTTGGTAGAATTTCTAACAAACAGAGCAGAAAGGAAAGAGGAAAGCATAAAGGATAACTGGCTAAGACTCTCATACTGATAGTTTTTGCTTGTGATTCATTAGGCTATCTTTTCTCTCCTTTTCAGTCTTTTGTTTTACTCTCCGTAAATCTAGATTATCTTTTAATTTACAGAAAAAATATGCTCACAAATATTAGCCACTCACATAAATCAACAGACGTTTAGGATCTTTTTATACGATTTTGCAAGCTTTTTCTAGGACTTCAAATGTGCTACTGAAAAATGGCACTTTTAACTGCTATTTTAAATTTAAAATTATCTTTTAATTGCAGAGCCCAAAGCCTGGCAGATTGGTCTATGACTTTGAGCGATTTTTCAAAGGCAGTATTTTCCTTTTGTGGGGCTTAGCGTTCTTAAACACTGGACAAACAAATATGCATTAAACAGCAACAGTTAGAAATACTTAGTAGAATAGCCAGCCATCCTTTTGAAACCTTTTCATTTTAAAAATGAAATTATTTTGTTATTGTTATATTTCAATTTCACAAATTTAGATTTAAGCTCATATAGCTTTCTCTTTTTTTTTCTGGCTTATTTACCCCTTTGCATCTGAAGCCATACTTGCCATTACAATTATTACAAGGTTTTGCTAGGATAGCTGACTGTGGATAACACTGTTCTGGAAATACAAAAAGCAAAACCATTTAATGTGTTTCATTTTGGCGTTGCAGCTTTTAACCGATTTACTGTATATTATATTGTCCAATATAGTTCTTTTGTGTCCTCTTTGTCTGGAGTTTCACATTGGAGAGGAGTCTCTGGCTGTAGATCTCACAGTCATGAGGGAAGTCAGCAGTTCTTTTTGCTTTTGTGGCTTGAGTAGCTCCTTGTCTCACGTCTGGACACAGCTTTTTATCTGATGAGGACACACTGAAGGATGTTAAAACAAACTTGCACAGTGATAACACATGTTAGAGTGGGAGAAGGATGAATTCTTGCCTCTTTCAACTCCCCATTGGAAATTCTTATACAAATCAAGTTTTTAATAAGTGAGAAATTAAGATTTCATGAATTAATGTTTTACTCTTGCAGGTTAATAAACTTCTTTTTTCCTTATAATTTCTTAAATACATGTATTACTCTATATGCATATTTAGAATTAGTAAAAAGATTCACTATTTTGTCTTGATATACTTCGCAGGATTTTATAAGCACTTACAGCTCTGCTGCTCGAGCTGACTATGTGAGAGGCAATGTTTCACTTATTTTAACTTTGTTTCATTAATGATAGTGTATTTTTCAAATTGTTACTCTTCTAGTACTTTTGAAGACTCACTACTAAATATATTTTCTCCCCAGACCAGGGAGTGCCTCGCGAATCTTCCCTAGCCTGGGTCTGGAGATTTATCACTTGAATGTTGTGCAGTTATGGTTTTTTTTTTTTCTCAACTTCTTCAAGGAGGCTGAGTCAAACCCCTTGTTTTTTGTTTTTGTTTTTTTTTTTCCTTAAATACTCTTGTTTTACTAAACAAGATTCACAGTACAATAACTGCGCTGGTCATCTACTCAGATGCCTTTTGAGTTAATAAATCTTTAGCTTGGTGTGAAACTTACGAGGTATATTCCTATTGTCAGCCTTTGGGCTTCATTTACCATCAGAGCTTTGGCTGCACAACTTTTGCAGACAGTGCGGCCAGTCTCTGGCTACATTCTGAGACAATGAACAGCTGCCAGCCACTGGATTTGGTAACTTATAAAATTAGCATCAGGCCACCGTGTTTTCCAAAAGTGGCTGTCAAATTCTCAAAGCATGGGGAAGAACACTTTTTTTGCAAAAGTTACTTGCCATGACAACAAACCATACAGAGAGGACTGAACCCCCTTGGGGACTTGAATTAAGCACACATTGTCACGTTCTTGGCTGCTTGAACAGCCCGGACAGTGGCTCAAGAGACACACCTTGTCTCCACCTTCTCCTCAGCAGTTCTAAATTTTTTTTATTTTTTTTTTTTCTCTGCAGCAGTTAATTTGCATTTTCTCTAAGGCAATTTGGCTGGCTGCTTGAAGGATAAAGAATTTGAATTAAAAGCATTTGAGCAAACCTTTGTTCAAAAAACCAAAACAACAACTCAGAGTATCCCAGGCAGGAGATTTTAACTTTGAAATAGTTAATTACAAAATTTGGTATATCTTTTCTACAGACATTTTTGCTTTCAGTGTCTCTTTGGCATCACTTTTGCTTTTGCCTTTTTGTATCCTTCCTTACGTACATTTGCAGTATCTTTCTAACCAGTTTCTTCAGGGCTTATTCAGCCCTTCCTCCAGCCCCCACCCGTACTACTGCCTAGGGGTGCTCATTGTCCCACAAAGTCATTCTGGTGACCTAGACAGAACTCTTAACAGACAAGCCACATTTCTAAACATTCTCTCTGCAGTAACCAAACGCAGCCCTGCCCCCTCCTACGCTCTCAGCAGGCAAGGCCAGCAGCACCACAGGTGACCAGGGTGTCTCGCAGCCCCACAGAGGCCGCAGAGGCCGGGAGGCCACAGCCGCCCTGCCCCAGGGGCTGGCAGGGTCAGGGACTGCCTGGTGCTGAGCCCGCAGCTGTCCCACAGCTCCAGCTCGGCTCCACACCTCCCCACAGGCCCCCAGCCTGTGCATCCAGCCCCGCACCTCTGAGCTCGCTCCCGCCGCTCCGAAAGGGGAGGATACAGGGAATTGCAGCTCGCCCTGGGTCAGCTGCCAAAATTTTAGGCAAGATGGGGGAGGGTCTCGAAATACCTCTCCTCTCTTCCCTCTCCTTCCCTCTTTCTACTCTACTCACCCGCAAGCTCCATCCACCACAACATTCTATACAACCACATTTCAGCAGCTACACACAGGAGCTCCAAAGAGGTACTTATTAGATTCAATTAGCCATCTTCATCTCGCGGGCGTCCCCGCACAAATTTATATGCCGGCAAAAATACAAATTAACACAGGTAAAATTTTGCACACACGGTACATGCACACACATTAAAAAATTTCAGAAGCACTCGAGCAAATAGACAATATCACTTCCTCTCACAATTAATACACGTGCACTAAGTTTAAGTTTCACAACTGTTTCCACACACAAAACACAGAATTTTAAAGGCAAAATCAAATAGAGCAATATTAGAAAGGTGTTGGGGTCTGAGTGTTTTCAATTCAGCAGCTAAAATCTTTCCCTTCAATAATACAATCTGCCCTCCTCCAGATACTCCAAACCAATGGTTAATATATGATTTATACTCATTCACTCTTTACCACTTGCTTTGCTTTTCTCTGGCCGTTTCTGTCGCCAGAGAACGGAAACGCAGATAGAGCTCCGCTCCCGCTTCGTGTCGGAGACACGTCTCATGCATTCACACTCACACAGTAACAAAATAATGACACAGTAACAAAATAACAACAGACAGAACAAAAATCACAGTATGGTGTAATACAGTGAGGTCCAACCCCCTTAAAGGTACCTTTCACTATAGCGGGGTCCCACCCCGGGGTCCAACCCTTTAAAAGTACCTTTTCCTGACAGTGGGGTCCAACCCCTTACCCGGGACTAATTTTGGGAGACCCAGTCTCAACCCACCCTCGGGGACTAGCACCCCGGACCTGCAGGCATTTATTTTAAAAGTAGCAAATACCTTAATTTGGTGCAGATGGTCCTTAGTCTACTCCCGCCATGAGCCAAAGGACAGCTGAGCTCCCCCTGAAAATTCAGGGTCGTGACTGGGAGGTCTGCTTACCCCTGGATCCGGCAGCCGAGCAGAGTCAGGGTCCCATCTGGGGTGCCAATTTGATTCGCCCCAATTGAGCCCAGAGACACTTCAGAGACCAAGTCAGAGAAGTGGGTATTTGCTTTATTCGGTGCACCGGATGTGTGGGAATTGTTTCCACCAAACACACATACCTCAGTACCCCAAAGACACAGTGTTATAGGTAAAATCATGAATATTAATTACATTCTTCAGGATAGGAGTGGTTATACAAATAATTTCTCAGACGTCATTAATCTCATTAGCATGTGCACCACGCATGCTCCGTATGTCCTGGTGGTCTTTGGATACCCCCAAAGCCCCCTCCAAGGTGAAGGTCCTTCATGGGATGATTCAGTGGTTTCTGTGCTGGTTTCAAATGCATGCTTAGCTGATAAGCCATCAGGCCAGAGCTGTTACCTACAATTTGAATTTGAATTAAGAGTTCAGCCTTCAGCCCTGGAAGCCACAGACAGGCGCCTGTGCTGGTGGAAGGGGGCAAAAGCTCAGAGAATCTTTCTCACGGTTCAGCGCCTCAGTGCTCCAAACTCTCTGTCCTAGGGTTGGAGACTGCACTCTCACCGGCTGGGGAGCCATAAGGCTTGCTCTGGTTCGTCTGTTTCCACAACCGGCGATGATAAAGGAGGCGAGGAGGGTCTATGCGTTGTGTCCATGGAAGATGTTTATTCGCATGGTGCAGCAGAGGCCAACGACCTCCCAGAGGCAGAAATGCCTTGTGGGCGAAGGCCTCACATGCACAGCCCCATGTGGTGCATACACGTGTGCTCTATAGACACACGTGGAGCATAGACAGCAAGATGGCGGAGGGTGAGGGGTTTTATAAGGAAACAGAGAGGGGCAGGGACAGCACACTGGCCCAGTGACCTCTGGGTACAGGGGAGGTACAGGGGCGGAGTTAGGACTACAGGAACCAATAGGAAAACCCGAGGGAGGGCCAGGGCCACGTGGGGTTAGCATACAGGAACCAATAGGGAAAACTGGGGGCGTGGCTAGGACTATGTGGGGTAGGGAAGGCAGGACAATAGGTGACAAGTACAGTCATTAAGAAAGGGGTGTGGGGAACTTGAAGCTATTATCCCAATACTTCTGTTCTTTGAGCATGACTGACACAGTCCTAGTGTGCTAAGGAAACAAATCTTAGGTAATGATTGTTGGGTTGGTTTTGTGGTTTGTTTGGCTGATTTGGTTTTTGTTGATTTCTTTCTTTGAGTTGCACTCTCCCTGCTACTTTTGAAGTCATTGTCTGATTTAGATCTTATATTACATGAGAGCATGGGTATTAAAGCTACCAAGTTTCTGCATGTTTTGTGAAACAGTATCTGGAACAAATAAAAACCAGTAATGTCTCAGAGAGGGATATGTGTTCACTTAGCTTTTGTCCAAGGGACAACAGCTTGCCAGCCTGTACACATGTAGTTAAGACTTAACTGCGGTCCAGCTTCTTGCCCATCTCAAATAGGTAGGGGAGGTCCAAACAAAGGAAGGTTTGTGGTGAAGGGAGACGACTCATGGCTTTCAGTGCTAGAATACAATTTCAGAGGAAATCTGGCTTCATGAGTTCTATAGTTCTTGGAAAAGTTTACTCAAACTTGGGATCTTTGGTAGCTGGAAAGACTGCAGTGTTCTGACTTTGTATCAGATGCTCACACAGAGGTATTAATGCTGATACACTGCTTAACAAAACAAAAGCAGACTATAAGCTCATGAAAAGCTCCTTCCCTTAAACACAGAATTATATAGATTCCAGATTTCATCTGTGAGATAGGGAGTCGTGCAAATGCAATGGGAAATCATGGGGTTATTTTCCACAGAAACAGGATTTTGTTGAAGGGACAGCTAGCTGTTCCATTATTCTTATACTAGAAATATATTAGGGGATCCTGATATAACGTAGCGACGAGAGGAAGCTCACGGCAGTCTCAATGTGAGATATAAGTAAGCTCCATTTTATTTCACTAAACGAGAAACTTATATACTGTTACAGATGTTACTAATTATAGTTACACACGTATCTGCAGTTTGTTCTCACATGTACAGGGTTTTCCCCTTCATTCTTTGTTAATCACAAGTTCACTCCTGTGGCTAGCACAGGTTCTTCCCATGGGAACATTTTGCTATATTTCATAAACAAGATAAAGTTTGGATGTTTTGCAAACAATTTCTCCGGATTGAGTCAGTTCGGGCTTGGCCAATTGAGCCTAGGGGGAGGTCTCGGGCTGACCAATCTGGGGCACCTCTGTAAACTCTATATATATGGAATTCAAAACAATAAAGCTCTCTTCTCCTCTCTTTCCTTGTCTGAGAACTTGGGTCATTCCTCAGCTAGCCGCTCAACAGCGACATACTCCCAGCATACTTCTCACGGTACTTTCAAAGCATACAGGCACAGCTGCACCTTCTTGGCATCTTCCCACGAAGCATCCTCAGGGAAGCAAAGTGCTGCGGCCTGTATATTGTGGCTAGCACAGGTCTTTCTCGTGAGAACATTTTGCTACATTTCATAAACAAAGATAAAGTTTGGATGTTTTGCAAACAGCGTCTCCGGATTAGGTCAGTTCGGGCTTGGCCAATTGGGCCTAGGGGGAGGTTTCTGGCTGACCAATCTGGGTGACCTCTGGAAACTCTATATATATGGAAATCAAAATAATAAAGACACCTTTTCTCTTTCCTTGTCTGAGAACCTGGGTCATTTCTCAGCTAGCGGCTCAACAGCGACAGTATATGGTCTGCTTAACTTAACACAAGTTTTGCTGGAAAACTGCGTTTTCCAACAGTTCCCCCGTTTCGTTTGTGAGAACAGACGTTGTCTGTTATCAGATTAATTTGTTTTGCTATTTTATTTCTACAATTATTATAAATTTACTTAAGGAAATATCACTAGTTATTTAGTTATGTTGCCACGGTCCAGGAACTGCTATTGTTGAAAACATTCACTTCTCAGGCAAAGCTTGGAGAACTTTTCCCGGGTAAGGACTCTAAGTTTACCTGGAAGAAGATTTAGCTTTTATAAACTCAATTTGGCAAGTCAAAATTACTTGATCACATTTTGGTGCAGAACACTTGGGACTCGTGGCATGTTTCCCAGCTAGTTAGGACTAAGGCTTGGCCAGAGCCTAGGCCCTAAGTAGGAGGGGTTTTTTTAGAACATCTTATAAACAAGCTTTGATGAATATCAATAAGGAGAGTGTCTTAACATGTTACTATTTTTGTAGATAGCTATATAAGGTGAGGTGAAATATTTGAAAACAGTGGACATTATCATTTGACTTTAACTAAGGAAGATAAAACTGCAAAGGCTTTTGTGAATAAGAATATAAACTAACAAATTTAAAACTTAAAATTAATATCACTGAAAATGAATAAAGCTTGATCTTAATAAATTTGATTTAAAACTAACAAATAGGATTCAGCTATAATGGAATTTAAAGTTGATATCACTTTAACAACTTAACTCTAACAGAAATTAAAACTTAACAGAATTTAACATTAACATCACTTAATATTACTTAACAGAATTTTAACTTTAACAGAATTTAAAACTTAATAGAAATTCAATATTACTTTACTCTAACAGAATCTATACTTAACCAAAGGTACTTAACAGGTAACTTAAACTATTCAGTAGAACTTTACTCATAGGTTTCATTCACACATCAAAACTCTCAAGAAATCAAAACCACACTCTCAGCAGTTACAGGTTTCATCTACACATTAAAACACTCAAAAAGTAAATAACACTTTCAGCAGGCCTGCAACATTCACACAAACACTATCTTAAGCAACACTTTAGCAAAATTCAGCTTTTGTTCAGGCTTTAGCAATTAAGGTGTTATTTTTTTTATCAGGATAATATATTGTTACAATGCTTTTTATCAGTAAAAGCTGGAAATAAGTTTTGGTCTCGGTGTCGGTGCAGCTGGGCTGAAGGAAGAGCTGATCTGCTGCACGTGCCTGGACATTTTCAGGGAGTTTTGGTTGCTGAGCTGCAGCAGGTGGTGAGGGTTTGCCAGGACAGGTGCTTACGGAAGGAGCCAAGCTCAGAGACGTTTTCCTGGAACTCTAGAAAGGCTGGAAAGTCATAAGGCTGCACTGGATCAGACATAGCAAGGCTGTGCTGCTGGTTAACACTTGGTAATGGGTGTTTCACCCGGCAAAGCGAATAATTAGAGGTTTTGGGGAGAACAGCTGGAGAACGTGTTCAAAGATCTGCATCTGCCACTCCGATTCGGGTATCAGACTGTTGTTTCTGCTGGCAATGCTGTTGGTTAGTTCTGATTCGCTGCTGAAGCTGTCAATCATTTCCTCAACCTTGGGGAGGAGTAGAGTTTAGGATTTCACCACAGACGTCACAGCTGGGGCGGTGAAGGAGGCGTGGATGGCTCGCGGCTCCGCCTACCGGGGCACCCTCTGCGACTTCCGCTTTCGTTGGCAGTCGACAGGAAACTGTGGTTGGAGCAATTTCCGGCGCAGGTCTGTGCGTGTGGGACTCAGGCGGCGTGTGGCGGAGGGCAGAGGCCGTTGCTGCTGCGCGGCTGCCGGTTGCTTTCTGTTTGTCTTTTTTGTTTCTACAAGCTTCTGTGCTGAGTATCTCTGTTGCAGCGGGAACACCAAACTTTCTCGTTACAATTTTTTCGTATGTGTTCTTTGCTGCCACGTCGATAACAACGGACTGATTTCTGGCTACTTTGATGCTTTACCCACGATACTTGTTGTTCTGGCAAAAATTCAACAGTGGCACTCACAAACAAAGCAGCTAAGATGTTTTTCGTTGTAAAGTTGCTGAGTTCTATGATACATTGACACAGGAATAGTTTTTTCATCCATTCAGGTAACTTTGTATTTTCGGCTCCCGGCAGCGGCGCGGAGCGCCCTCCCCTTGCTAGCGCTGGGAGCGATAGAGGGCTACGATTCTCCCTCCCCCCTGGCGGGGGGGGCTTCTCCGGCTGCGCCGCGGCTGCCGGAGTTCTTTGCATGTTAAAAACAGAACGGCAACTCTCAGGTTTTTCTCTGCCCTCTGCGGCTGCTTTAGCAAGTTCTCGCTCTGCTGCATGTTGCTGTAAGCAGGCTATGACTTTACTCCATGGTTTACCAAGCTTTTTTGCAATTTTATCACCCTCCAGAAGTAAACTAGCTCCATAATTTAACCACTCTTTTACGTCGAATACTGTAACAGGATTTGTAAAAAATCCATAGGCTTCTCCCACCACCATTAGACCACCTAACTGCGATAGGGTACCTTTACTGAGTCCATGCTTTTCTAAAAAGCATAACAATAAAAATTGGGCTACGTCTGTCTCCATTATGGTCCAGCTGGGTTTAAAGTGCCTTGGTCTCCGCCGTCAGAGCGCACCGCCGGGCGCGTCTCTCTCTTTCCGCGGTCGTCAAATGCAGCTTTTCCGAGGTTATAGCCCCCACGGAAGTGGGTCTTATTCGGCCCAGGCCTTCGGATCACCTTCCCCCTGGCAGGGGCGATAGTCTTAGCCCACCGGCGCTGCTCCGGTACCTCTCCGTTCTCGCCGCTGTCTGGGTGGGGCAGGGTCATAAAACTCTGCTGCCAGTGTCCGTGGTCGTTGCTTCTCGGAGCAGGGTCCTAAGTCCTGCTACCTGTATCTCTGTATCACGTCGGAGGTCACCATTTAACGTAGCGACGAGAGGAAGCTCACAGCAGTCTCAATGTGAGATATAAGTAAGCTCCATTTTATTTCACTAAACGAGAAACTCATATACTGTTACAGATGTTACTAATTATAGTTACACATGTATCTGCAGTTTGTTCTCACATGTACAGGGTTTCCCCCTTCATTCTTTGTTAATCACAAGTTCACTCCCAGCATACTTCTCACGGTACTCTCAAAGCATACAGGCACAGCTGCACCTTCTTGGCATCTTCCCACGAAGCATTCTCAGGGAAGCAAAATGCTGCGGCCTGTATATGGTCTGCTTAACTTAACACAAGTTTTGCTGGAAAACTGCGTTTTCCAACA
>JAKEPQ010000933.1:0-21585 GCA_024500445.1 Entomyzon cyanotis
GCATGAGGATGTGTTTGGGGAGAATGAGGTGCTTAGGTCACTTTGGTCACTATGGTCACTTGCTCTGTAAATACACAGTAATTTTATGTCAAGTCTTAAGTATCATTCAAGTCAAGGAAACATCAGCATATGTTCAGAGTTTTCCAGTAGCTTAAGCATCTTTCTGAATTGTGGCTCAAAATATTAGGGCTGCCATTAGTATCCTATCCTGTGCATGGGGTTATTCCTCCCCAGGTGCAGGACCCTGCATTTGCCATTGCTGAATTTCAGAAGATTCCTCTCTGCCCATCCCTCCAACCTGTCAAGGCCCTTCTGAAGGGCTGCACAGCCCTCTGGGGTGTTGGCCACTCCTTCCAGCTTCCTGTCATCAGGGAACTTGCTGAGGAGGCAGCTCCCCTTCATCCAGTCAGTCATGGATAAGTTAAACAATTCTGAACGCAGTACTGAGCCTTGGGGAACACCAGTAGTGACAGGCCTCCAACTTGACCCTGTGCCACTGTTTATGGCCCTCTGGGATCTGCTGTTCAGCCAGTTCTCAATCCACCTCACTGTCCACTCATCCAGTCCTCACACCCTGAGTTTGCGTGTGAGGATGTTGTGAGAGACAGTGACAGAAGCCTTGTTGAAGGCAAAGTAGACAATATCCACTGCTCTTCCCTCATCCATACAGGCAGTTGGTTCATCCTAGAATGCAATCAGGTTGGTAAAGCATTACTTACCTTTAGTAAATCTATGCTGATTACTACTTATCCCTTCAAAAGATATTCCAGTTTACATTTCTCATCAGATTTGGGATGCAGAATAATAGAATATCCTGAGTTGAAAAGGACCCTTGGGGATCATCAAGTCAGATTGATAGATTTTTCTGTCTTTAAGAGGAAATCAAACACATCAGAGTGTTAATAAGCATCCATATTCTCCTCTCTCACCTGTTTTGAAAAATGACATGATGTGCTAATATCCTTTTTGGTAGGTGAAGGTAGATGAAATCAAAACAGCTCCTCTATGCTGACTGGAGAGGTAGTTGTTTAGTAAGGTCCTCCAGTGCTACTGAGCATCCTGCCTTTCCAGCATTCCCAGTCCCAGTGTGCTTTGTGAGAATTCAGCTGTGAAATCTGGGTCTGTAGTGTCTTTTCTAGCTATAATCTTTCAGTAACCCACTGACCCTGTGAGATGCCTTTTAATATCCTCAAAATAGCTTCAACTAGCTTAGCTCCTTTCCTGAAATGACTGGACATTTGTGATAAATTATAGGTAAGTGAAATGTAACAGCCATCACGTACATCATCTCCTCTTTTATGGCACACAGTTCTAAACAAAAATTCAGATGTACTTTATTTCACTTAACATAATGGATAGAGTATTTTAATAAGAAGAGTTAAATCTGGGTTTTTTTTTTTTTTGTTTTGGTCTTTTTTTCATTTTTTAAGGTTATTATGGTTATGTATGTCAGCTTTATCTACTGTAAAGTCAGTGAAATGCCTGTTTTTGTGACTGGTTCAGCAGTGTGGTAGCAGATGCAGTAGTAGGCTGACAGGCTTCATGACTACTCTAAGGGTGTATTTGTCTCTTAATTTATGCCTTGGGAAATTTTTCTCCTTCAGGTGGTTCACGCAGACATCTGTACTCAGCCCTCACTTCTGCAGAAGGCTGATGTTGTTGTAATGAATAATGTCTTTGAATATTTTCTTGACAGACAGGAACAGGCCAGGTAAGCTCTGTGTCCAAACAAGTTACCAATTTCTTTGGCAATGTGTGTGTAACCTTGTGAATTATGGAAAACCTTAAGGTTGTGCTTTTTGAAAGCACATGCATAATTTATATAAGGAAATTGTTTCAGTCTACCTACGTCTAATTGTTATACTTAACTGCTAAGATGTTCTGGCAGTTGTTTGTTGTTAAACCCACTAGAAACTGCTGCTTTGTTTACCCAAACCTTGCCCTGAATCCTCGCACTGATCTGTTAAAATGGTATCTTGCTGCTAAAGAATCTGAAATTACTGTATCAGCATAAAGCTTAATCTTCAGAAATAAGACAGATCACTGACTTGTAGATGTCAGAGCTTTAACATATACGGACTCCAAAGCATGGTTATTAATGATATTTCTATTAGATCTTCATAAGGATGTGGTAGCAAACAAACATGTGGCTAAGGTTCTCTTTCAGGTACAAGACACTCACAGATGAGCTTTTGCTAATCCAGCAGCATCCATTTAAAATGTAAATAACTTGGTCATCGAAGTTTAGAATGGACAGTCAAAAAGGAGTACCTGTGTCTCTACTTGGTCCCAGCCAAGTCTGACATTCTCTATTAGTTTCAGCTAAGGATTGTCCTGCTGCCCTGGATACCAGGTGGTATCGCCAACCAGAGAGGCACAGAGTGGATCGGTGAAGGATAGTGAGTGTTTCAAAATGCCAGGAGATAGTTTTCCAGGCACGTGACTGAGAATTCATTTGATTCTGTCAAAACTCAGGGATAGTGGTTTAGTGTTGCATTAGTAGCATGAAGACAAATGACATTTGAAGAATGCTGGAAATTACATTCTTTTTAGTCTGAATTGTCATGCTGTGAGAAATTGTCTTACTTGCAAAATAAAAAAAGGGAATGCTGGGGGCTATATTTAAATACTCTGATTACTAATGTCTTAAGAGAACTACTTTGTCACGACTGTACACGAAGTATGTATGTAAGGAGCAGCTTGTTGTGTAGCTTAATAAAACACTGTGCTTCAGGACTGGATGTTTTTCAAACCCAAAAATTTAAAGGGACCAAATGTCAATGTTTAATCCTAGTTCAGAGTGAAAATACTGACAATACTAAATGATACGCATGTATGTATGAGAATTGAAAAGTTACAAAATCTAACATTTTAAGACCATATACTCCCTGTGTTTTTAACACGAAGCTTGATTTTATTCCTGCAAATAGATTTGCTTAGATATTGATAATGACTGATAAGCATATATGGCAAGTCTTTAAGCTTAGTCTACCTCTGGCCAATAATCTGTAAGTTTTAAATTTATTGTATATCAAATATGGGTGTTTTTTCCCCAAAAAAACTGGTCACCTTTAAATGTGTTTCAGAGCTTGGGAATTTATTGCTTGTAATGTAAGGAAAAGAGGGTCCTTATTAGTGACAGTTCCAAGTCTTGAAGAATCACTTTCAAAGCTCCAGGTAAGTTCCCTCAGCCAGTGTTGGCTGACACACTTTGCTATTTTCTATCAAAGTGGCATTTCTGTAATTGAAGTTAGCTGTTTTGCTAGTATTGCTGTAAGGAAGAATATGTAATTTTGTGCAGAGATTAAAAGGTGTAAGACTCTGGATTCTGTTTTGAGGTTGACCACCAACACATCATCCTATACTTTACTTGTCCTCATATGAAAAATGAAAATCCCAGCCTATATCAGTTGGCTGCACTAATTATTGTATTATCATGTCTATTATTAAAATACCTTAGCTAGGAGGTTAAACACTTGAACACTTACAGGGATGGCGACTCCACCACTTCCCTGGGCAGCTCCTTCCAATACTTAACCACCCTTTCAGTGGAGAAGTTCTTCTGATGTCCAACCTGAACCTCCCCTGGCACAGCTTGAGGCCATTTCCTCTCATCCTGTTGCCAGTTGCCTGATATGAGAGGCCACCCCCACCTGGCTACAGCCTCCCTTCAGGCAACTTTAGGGAGTGATGAGGTCAGCCCTGAGCCTCTTTTTCTCCAGGTTAAACTCCTCACAGGACCTGTGCTCCAGACTGTTCACCAGCTCCATTGTCCTTCTCTGGACTCGCTCCTGCACCTCAATGTCTTTCTTGTAGTGAGGGGCCCAGAATTGAACACGATTGGAGGTGCAGCCTCACCAGTGCTGAATACCAGGGGGACAATCACTGCCCCAACCCTGCCAGACACGCTAATTTTGATACTGGCCAGGATGTCACTGACCTTCTTGGCTACCTAGGCACGCTGCCATCAGACTTATTCCAGGTTTAGGGGCAGGTCTTCAGAAGTACAATGGATGTATAAACTTACCGAGATAAAACCTTGTCTCTGTTTAGCTCTACATTTGCACATTGGCTTGAAACATGAGAGAATTGTTTTGTTAAGCCAGTGAGAGAAAGGGACATACTAAAAAAGTGCCATCCCACAGGATACTCTGTCTTCTGATCTGTTTTCAGCATAGAAAATTACTCATAATATGCCAGTATGATCTTTTGGAAGTACAGATTAGGGAGAGATGTTGTCGCCTGACTAGCCAAGTGACTACCATCAGACATCTTGAATCAGTGACATAGCTTTAAATTGCAGTTGGAAACAAAAAAAAGGACAGTAAATCTTTCAAAGATGTTGAATGCCCTGTGCTGTTCCCTGAGTAGTAACCACTTCTGATGGACCATGCTCTGCTCTCTGTGCGTTCTGCCATCGATCATCGGTAGGTCATGTATGTGATGCCTGGACAAATTATGTGGCCTGGCTCTAGTTAAGAAACAAAACACTGATCAGACATGACAAGGTTATATATAAAGTGACTTGCTCACTACAGTAGTTAGTTTTAGAGAAATTGAATCACTTGTTGCCTGTATACTGATGAGTGAAATAGATCCTCAGCCCCAAGTGCAGCAGTGGTGTCATTTTAACTTTTCTTGGAGCAGACTGTAGTCACATAGCAGCTGAGAAGCCCTTTGTAGCCTTAATACAATGCTCCCTGGGTGTAAAACAAGAAAATACCTGCGATTTTTCTGTGGTAGTGTTAGCTGCTCCTTCAGCACATCTGTCAGAATGTCGCCTTTGGATCACGATGCTTGAGGCTTATACAAATGCATACAGAAAGGCAGTAGTAGTATGCTAGCAAATTACCTAGACTATTGACTGAGATAATTTTTAAAGTTATCTTTATTACCTCCTATTCGAGTTAAAATGTCTTTTCCAGAAATTAATTTGTCATTGCCATATAATTTGGAATTACTAATCTCTCATATTATGTCTTGCCTTGTTAATGTTGTATTGACCTTGAAACTCCTGCTGTTTCTTAACATGGTGTTGATTTAAGGATCTGCTTTCATTGTTTCAGACAGACATACAGCTCAGTCAATGGGTCGAAGAGGTGCAGCTAAACTATGATGTGTATCTGGAAAAGGATGTTGACAGAGAAGCACTTGAACAGATACATTTATACAAGATTCTCTAGTACCTGGAAAAATTTACTAGTATCCTTATGATACATACTTTGGGCCTAAAATGAATTTGGATTGATTTGTGTGAATAAATCAGGTCAAAATTCATACTGTGATTAATCTGAGTCATATATGTGGTTTTTAATGAGAAAGAGTCTTTTGAAACAGGTTTTCTTACAGAGGCATTTTGTCTCAACAGGGTGTTTTGACTTTTAGCCAGGAAATATCCTCATGGTTTCATTTTTGCAGAAATGTTAAAAAAGAGTGTCTGCATAGTAATGCTAAAAGAATTTTCGGTCAGTAGCATTGTTTGCTAAATATATCAAACCTAAAAATAGTGAATCCTTATTAATATGAATGATAAGAATGCATTTAGCATAATTACTTAAAAGCTGTAGTGCTGTTTCAATTTGGTATAAACTATTATTATCAGTAATAATATTTATTATTAATAGTATTATTTTTAGTGTTCCTCCTATGGAATTTCTAGGTTTTCTTTCCAGGGTCTGCTTGCTAACCAGATTATCTACTGGCATCTCTTACAAGACAGCCAAGTTTATCCATTTAGTTAGTTGTCCTTAAGGTGGATATTAATAGAAAATACTGAAGAACACTGAGGAGCCATTGAGAACTAAAACAGCAAGTCCAGGATGATGGAACTCTTTTCCACCTCCTGCAATTCTGCTGCGGATGGTAGGAAATGTAATAAGGGGTTAAGAAGCTGAAAATTCTGAACAGGTGTCACGGCTTAGCAGAGGCTTGGTGGTGGCGTAAAACATTGGAAATTTGTAACAGAGCTTCCTCAGAGAGAAAAGATCCACATACGCCCACCACATTTATATTTAGATTTTACGTTTGAAGGATGTAAAGCTTTTAGTCAGCTGAAGAATGTTTCGGGTTTTAGCAAACATTAATAATCCCAAGTGCAAAAATATTAACTTCAGGAGTTTTGGACTAAATGTGTTGTGAATTTAAAAGCATTGTTAAAAAGTTTGCTGCACAACTTGTCTAGTGTAAATGGGAAAACACTGAACTGGATTTCAGCCTTCAAATGATATACAGGTCAATGACTGATAATACATGCTGTAAGCAAAAAGGATCAGTGGCCTTTAGGCACTCACTGACACAGTAAATGGGACTGTAGAAAGGATAGTGAGTTTTAAGAAGTCTTCCTTTCATGGCCTATTAAGAGTGGAAGATGATGTTTTAACTTGACTGATACTGAACTGCTGCCCAAATACTGTGTTGAATCTATTGTTCATGCATTTAAACATGAAGAAAGATGGAAAGCTTTTCTTGAAATGGTTATTTTATTAAAGTACAATAACTGAACTGTTGATTACTTAGTTGTCAAAGAGACAAGTGCCCCTAGAAAGGAAGCCTAGGAGAGGCTAAGCAACAGGGTGTAGGTAATGCAAAGCTAATAGATCTAATAAGGAGAGAATAAAAATTGAAAAAACAAATGCATGCGCAGTTCAGAATGAGGAAATGAGCACTATAGTAATCAGTACAGTGGAAGCTGTGACTGAATTGGAGTGTATAAATAGGCTGCTATAAAAGGAAAACTGAATGGGTCAAAGCTACTTCATAACCCTACTACCATGTGAGAAGAAAACACCATGTCGGAATGTTTTTCACTTTTTCCAGAGGTCCTGCAAGATCTCCCAAATCAATTGTCAGGACCTACAGTTCATGATACTGAGTATGATCGGTGCCCTGCACCTTCTTTTGGTAATATGGGAACTACAACTTTCATTGCAGTTGTTTCCCCTCTTCATGCTGAGTCTTCAATACTTTTTTTGGGTGTTGATCTCAGTTTAAAAAAATTTCAATAGACTGGAGCAGATCACCAGCATATTTAATGACATCTGTATCCTCTGACTCTGAAAATAGCATGCTCGCATCTGGAGCTCATATGCAACAGAGGGTGCAAAAAGGAAGCTCCCCCTGTCTTTTTTAGACACCAGGAGAAACTCAAGAGGTGAGTTCAAGGTGCTGAAATGCTTGTTTTCCTCTCCTGCTTTTAGTGGGTGTTTGATTAAAACTCTCACATTGACATGTTCACAGAGAAGAGGTGGTGGTAATTCAGTTCGGTTTTGTTAAACTGATACTAAGAAATACTCCTCTGTCCTTTTAGAAGCCTCTTTCTAACTTGATTTCATAGGGCCAGAGCTCTTAGGGCCATTCTTGAGGATGTTATGAGCTGCTTAACTCACCTACTGAAGAGCTAGAAACAACTAGTGTATGAAAGAAGGTAGTAATTGTCTCTTTTCCAACTGGCCCCTTTTAGTCCTGTTACACATTCACACACACACGGGTAGTAAAGTGTGATGAGGTTTGCAAAACTTCGTGTGAAAGTGAGCAAATCAGTCCTCCCTGTGCACGTTCAGAAGACCTTGGACGTCAGCTGAAATCCTCCCAAGAGTGCATCTTGCCTCAACTCAGGTTTTGCTTGTTCAGCTCGAGGAAGCTGCCAAAGGTATATTCAGCATGTCGAGTCCTTGTTCTTGGTTCTGTTACTGCTGAATTGCGTGGTATTTGGCCAGTGTTTGAACTTTTCTTTCCTTTGGTGTCTGCAGTGAAAATGAGAACAACATATCCAAAATCAGAGCAAGACTGGGAATTAATTGAATATCAATTGCTTTGAGATTGTCACATAAAAAGCATTAAACAGCTGAGCTCTTCTTTGTAAACTGACCTAATTTAAAATACCTGAAAGGCAAAGAAAATACCACTACCTCTCTGAGATACTTTCTGCCTCTTTCTTTCACCTGACAGCATTGAAAAAGCACAGATTAACCACACTACAGTGTTGATAATGCAAAGAATTATTTCCTAGTGCTCTCAGTTTTTACACTGCCTTTGCTGTTAGATGGCCACTGGTGTTGGGAGGAAGGGAGAGGGGAGAAACAAAACCCAACTGGTGCCCAGATTTTTGGGTCTGCGTGCAGGGCAGGCCTGTGACAGCTGCTGCAGATGTCATGGTGGTTGCCACAAGCTGCCAGCCCTTGCTGCTCACTGCCCCACGCAGCTCTGGGGCTGCACGGCTGGTGTGTGCTGCGCCTGCCTGTGTAACACAGCCCTGTAGGACCCGACAGCTACAACAGCAATGTGCAGTGGTCATGAACAACTCATAAATCACATTTCACATTTGTAGACCTGAATTAGAACAAATCAGTGAGGGAGATGCACATCTGCCATGCTTGTAATCACCGGGAGTTTCTGTCACACACGGAAAGCACTCTGCTGTTCCCTAGTAGCGTAACTTCCCATGCAGTATCCTGGTTTCTGCAGAATGCTATCTGAAATTTAAACCCATCAAGAACTACTTCTGTACTAGTAAAAGAAGAAAAAAAAGACTTTCTGGATCCACTGTAATAGCTATAAGAATGGCAAGCTATAAGAATGATAGATTCACTTTGCTGACAGGAAATGTTGCAAATATTTTTACTTGAGACTTTGTTTTCAAAAAGTCACCAAATGCCTAGTGAGGGCAGCCTGGCTCTCAAAGGTGAGTTATTTTCCACAGTAAGCAACACTGGAAGAGGTAATGACCCATGCTTGGAAAAACCTGACAGTGGATCAAGCTTGAAAAACCCCAAATCCAGCTCCTTCATTCCTTACCATATGGAAGCTCTTCTCTTTCCTAGGTTTATCTTGTCTGTTCTCAGCTGTATTTTCTCTCCCTGCTGCCAGTGCCAGGACCAGCCTGTAGTGCAGCAAGAGCCATGCCTTGAGTGTGGCTGCAGCCTGCATGTTTTCTCTGTTACTGGAAGGCGGTAATAGCAAATGTGACTGGTAACTTCAGCTGAGCAACTTCTAGGGTTCTCTGCGGACTGGAATAATGATGGAAACATTTTTAAGGGGCTGCTTTGTACTCTCCAGGAATTCCTGGTGGGGACTCCAGTGAAAAGAGCAGAACATTCTCCATCTCGTCTTTGAGGCCTCACAACAGACTTGTGTTCCAGCTGCCCCCTGCCCACCCTTGGTAAAGCAGGAGCTGACATGCACAAATACCACCACCAAAAATTCTGCCAGCATTTAACAAATGGCCTCTCATATGCCCTTGGGCTGTTACAAGCCCTCTGCAGTAGAGTGGGTTGTATTTGTAGAAATAAGTGGGAGAAGGCAGCAGTGCTGCTTGGCCAACAAATGTATGTTAAATGTTCCTTTTGGAAAAGGCTATACTTCCACTTATTAATTATTTGAGAGCAGGTTAATGTGGCACAGTGTTTTGAGGAGGGAAGAGAGATGGAACAGCATGCTTAAATACATACGTTTTTTAAATTCCTGAAACTCGGTGCAGTTTGTATCTCTTAAATGATTGACATGTTTATGTTGCCCAAGGGTGTCTTTTCCAACAAGAGCAAGATAGGAGTATGCTTGAAGGCTTAGAACTGATCACCTCCACAGTCCCTTGTAGCTTGTAACGTAGGAGTGCTCTACACAAATGTGTGCTGGAGTCATTCTCCATCCAGCAAAGAGATCTTAAAACCCCAAACCCAGAAGTTCACTATTAGTTGTAAGTCTAAGTTGTAGTCTTTTGTACTAAGCATTTGCTTTCTCCATTTTTTTCTGTTGCATGACCTGTGTGATGTCCCAGCTCCTCCTGCAGTTGTGGTACTGCTTTACCTGGAGACCCTGCTTTGGGGATTTTTTGCATTCATGCGTCTCTGGAGATTCCTCTGTTTCCACTTGGTAGGACAGAAGGAGAGGAAAACAGTTTCTGTTCTTCATCACAGGGTGCATCAGAGTCCCAGGTCCTTTGATCTGCTGCTCTCTGTGAAAATGGCTGTGAGGGCTTACTTTCCATCACCTGGCTCAAGCCCCACCAAACAGTTACGGGGCAAGTGGGGGAGAGGGCAGGTTCTGCATCTTTGCTCAGCTGTGCTTCCCCAGGTTTACCCAAGCAGAGAAGGCAGTCAGACAAAGCTGTCAGCCTGAGCTGGAAATAGCAAGGATGGGGAAAATTGGCAAGAGATTTCCTGCCAAAATTTGAAGCACAATAATTTTCCAGAGTTGCTAGCAGCCCCAACAGAGATCAGGCCCCAATTGTCTTCAGTATTGTGTGAGCATATGTACTCTCTGTGTGTCTGTGTGTGTGTGTGTATATATCCACCCACATAATGAGACTCTGCTTATCCTCGAGAGTCAGCTATGTACACGGACAAAGGTAGAAGAAAGGAAATGATATTTCCTATCTTCCAGATGGGGCATTGAATTTTCTGTGGTTATTGTGATTGTGTAAATGAGGTGATTGCACATACATGGTGTGCTGTAGGATTGCTGAGTGCACTTTTTGTGGTCAGTATTTTTACAGACTAAAATTGGGAGCATGGAAATGCATAGCTGTTAAATAAATAGTCTCTATTTTAAAAATAACATTAAGAAGATAAATAGTACACAATTTACTAGTGGGGGGGGCAGTAAGGGAGGGGCATGGAACATCACTTACAGCTTCCTGGCAAAACAATTTAAGACACTAGAATACAAGCACCAAGCTGACACACAGATAAACATTGTAAGGGCACTGGTGTAATGAATTTGGGTGGAGCTCCCTACTTCCAACTGCTTGAACAAAGAAACTAACAAAGGAAAAATTACCAATTTTAGTAGTAAGCTAAACAGAAAGCTAACAAAACATGAGGCGTAGCATCTTAAAATGTGACAAAGCATGATGTTGTGGTAGCGCTTGCCAACTAACTAGGAGCAGTATTCTCTTCTAGAGATCACAGATGCCTACATGTTTTCTTTCACTCCTGTGTAAGGTGTACATGCCAAGGATATAAGTAAACAAGTACATTTGCTTCATAATTTTGAAAGCATTTTGAATAGTAACTGCATTTCAGTTAGGAGCTGTGGCAATTAGGGAAAATGATTACTTGAGGTAATAAGCTCAAGTAATCTTGAACTACTTTGTTACATATATGCACTGGGGGTGCTACACAGGAGCATCTCAGGCATTCCTTCTGATCCTTTCCCACTTGCGTGTGTTAGAAAGACTGGGCCAGTGACTGGTAGGTCATTGTCAGAACTCCATTCTTGCCAGGGCAATAACCCAAAAGGTCATCAGCAAAAAAATCCAAACCAGAGCCAGGCAATGAGGGGGTCACCAAGCATTCAAGGATTTTATGGGCAAAACTACCACACATGTGAGTGCAACATGTGGTGTTGCAATATTGTGAGTCTGTATTTCTAATGCACTTACTGGAATAAGTAAGGACCTCCACTGTCTAGTTAAAATCTGTGTGTCATAGACTGACTCTTTACTTGAGTGTCATCAAGGTGTCAGCCAAAAATTCTGAAGCAGCAGAAAGCTTTGCTGTGGAAGAATCCATTACTGTGGAAGAATCCAAAATGTGCGCAGTTTTTGGCCCTCTTTCGGGAAGGGGCTGATTGTGGAGTACAGTACATGTTGTTGGCTTTTTTTTTATTTTTAATGACTCATATTTTGGACCTTATTCTTGTTTGTCTTTCAGTGCCAAACAGAAATTACTATTTAGGTCAAACTGCTGTTGTGGTACTAATAGGAGCAGACATCAGTTTTGTCGATGGATTTCACAGCTATGCATTTTGCAGAGTGAAGTTCCCTCTCTAGGCTACTTGTGACATTTAGCTGTGATGGTGTTAATACCAGCTTCCAGTGCTACCTCTGCCGTTTTACTTGTGCACACTCAGCTGGGGGATAACTGGGGAGCTGCCTTTCAGCCATAGTTTTTTCTTCATGCAGGTTCTGAGTACAGCATCTTCTCTGAGATCCAGCTTTCGGGCCACTTCATGCTGCTGCTGCACGGTCCTGGCTCTTCCCTTTTCAGCTCTTCCTATCCGCTGATGTGATCCTGCCTCTTGGCCTGTCCCTGGCTGTTGCCAGCTCTGCTATGTTCTGCTTCTCTACAGGATTGTTTTCTGACTCCCCAGGCTCTTGCTTACTGCTTCCTGGTGAGTGACAGCTTCGGAGGGGAGCCTCAGCTTATGCCTGGAGGTTTTTAGCCTGTGTTCTGGTCCATGCCTTGACTCAGATGCTGATGTGTCTCTGCAGTGGCATTTGCTGCACTGCTGCCCTGGAACCACTTCCTCAGGCATGTGTGGGAATGGCAGACCTGCTTGCTTAGGTGCCAGAAGGCTGTCAGCAGCAAATGACGTTGCTGCATGCCACTCATCCCTTCCCACCAAGTAACAAAGTGAATTGAAACATCTCTGCAGTACAAAGTTAACACAATTTAAGCATCTTCCCTTTACAAAAGCCACCATGACCCATTAGATGGTCCTGAGCGTGGGGATTGTTAGATAAAATTAAAGGGGGTGGAGCTGGTTTGGCTGCCTGCTGGTGTAACTCCATGTATGCCAAGGCTTCACTAAATTTCCTCCAGTTCTCATCAGCTGAGTATTTGGCTCTCCACTTTCAGCTCTGAGCGCTGAGACTTCTGAAGATGGATCTTTAAACCTATTTATGCACAGATACTCAGATCCTGAGCTACAGCCAAAGATACAGGCTGAGAGAGTACAAAAATGGATTTAAGCTACCTGTGAATTTCTGCTTATCTGTATTATTTTGCTTGCACTAATTAAAATAAATAATACTTTAACTCATAGAATAGCCAAATAAAAGCTTGTTAACAGTCCCAGGGTCTCTACTACCAGCTAATGCCTGGAAGGCTGAAAGTACCTCTTAAGACTACTGTTTTCTTCCTTTCCATCCTCAGATGTTTCTGCAGGTAAGAGGGACCCTAAAATTACTTGGTTTTGTTCACTCTCTGAGAGGGCTTTGCTAACAGGAACAGCATGACTGAGCACACCCTGATAATTAGGTCTGGTTTTACTTACATAGATAACAAGATGGTTTCCGCAAAATTTCCCAATCCCTTTCAAAATGATCCTCTTTTACAGTACATGTATGATATAAAACCCAACACTGCATTAATTTTTCCTTCTGTTCTTGGTTTTGTCTCTTGTTTGTGTATTTGGTTTTGTTCAGTGGGGTTTTCTTTCCTGGTCAACTGTATCACCCAAACTTTGCATGTGGAACAGTTGATGCCACTCTGAAACTCTCTGGTAGCAGAAGGATGTTACCACTTGTTGCTTTGAGTTGATAGTCATGCTCTGACTTAACAGAAGTTAGTTGCAGCACCCATATTTAATCATAACTGTGCACATGGTTTAGCTCTCACAGATAATAGGGATGGGTTTTTATTTAGTAGCTAGAAAAAGGTCTTTCACTGAGACTTTGAAGCAGACCATTCAACCCAGAGCTAATGGTGTTTCAATAAGGATTTTTTTTTTTTTTACTGTCTTGTAGTTACAGTGTTATGGTATCCAGACTTGGGATTAGTCCTTCATCCTTCCTGCAAGTGGCTGCAAAGGGCGTGGAGGGAGTGGAGAAGACACAGCTGGTCAGAAACTAATTCTGTCCCCTCCCCATGCAGGTCTTAATAATGATGAAGGACTCTGACAGAGAGGAGAGCAGACAGACATCCTGTATGTGTAGATGATTTCCCTGCTCACAGCCTAAATTATCTGACCGATATCTAGGCTCCAAAACAAGTATTTCCAACACATGGGAACAGGCTCACCTGATAGCTGTGATTGTAGCACAGGAGAAACAAGGTGCAAACATCTCAGCATCACCAGAGCAGCCTGGTGGCTCTCTGGTGGGGAAAGCAGTCATACACTGCTTGGTGCACCAGACAGGAGGTAAAGCCTACAGACCTAATGATGACCTGAGCCTAGTGATAAGCCCTGTTTAGCACTGCACCATAACTAAGCCTTTTCCATCACTCGCAGCCCTGAGGAGCCATGTAGATTCCCACTTTGCTTCTGGCATGACCCAGACTGTTTTCTCTCCCCTGCCTTGCAGAACCATCCCACTTCTCCCAATCATGTTTCCTCCTTTACTCCTCCTAAAATTTTTTCAAAAATGTACATGGGCTGTCCAGTTGCCTCACCCCTCGGTGAGGTTAGCTGGAGTACAGAGGTCAATAGACTGGGATTTCTTTCTGCCCAAACTGGTTCACCTGGATGCTGGTTCCCAACCAGCCTTCCTGTGAGGTGGGAAAGGGGCAAGGCAAGAAGGAAAAGTAGCAAAAATCAGGAGCAGCAAGTCTTGTCCTGAAAGAATTAGGGGAAAATTGCTTCAGGCAAGGTGTCTGGGTATATGTCCCTGGGAGCTGGGGTGATGCACAGCTGATGGACAGCCTTCCTTTTGTCCTCTGTGTGCTCCCTATTCCCAGGACAGTTTTAGGGCACTGGGTATCCCCTGAAGGGGAAGAGGTGGATTAGGGGAAGGAGAGAGCAAGGAGCCAATGGAGGATTGGCAGCACCTATTGAGTATGCAGCATGGGATAGCAGTTAATACTCCTCCTTCCATGGGGAACAGCCCTCTGTCAAATTCTGCTCTTCCCCTGCTATGCTTGTTGGCCACAGAAGATCCTGAGCTGGAAGTGACCCGTAAGAGCCATTGAGTGCACCTGGTACATGTGTTTTCCACAGAAAGGCTTTCCAGGCTAGTAGCAAGAAGGCTCTTTTCCATCTCCCCTGCACTCAGACCCTGATCTTTGAAGGAGCTCTCCCTGCCAAGCCTAGGCTCAGCCTAACACTTTTAAACACTTTTTAACCACCCCTACCAGTGGTTTTTTTCAGAAGCCATACTTATGACAACATATACATTAGATACAGATTGCTTAATTTGCATAGGTGCCAGACACAGAGATGCACAAAATTTGGCAGGTAAGCCCAGACACAAAGGGGGGGTGAGTGTTGCAAGAGGGAGGAGACAGGGCCCTTGTTTGTTTTTCTGTGGGGATTGCTGCTGGCAGGGCAGAATGGGTTTAACTGGAACCCAAGAAGTTTCAGATCAAAGCTGTGAAAGGGCTTATAAATGCATTCTGCTCTCCTGCATGGCACCAGCACTCTCTTATGCTTTGCTTTAAGCAGAAACTTTGACTGTGGTCAAATTACTGTGCATGTGAAGAAGGTGCCACACGAGGCGGCTGCAGCAGGTTTTGGCAAATCAGCTAAGTATGACACATCCAGGTGGAACCCTGTCAGGTTTAGCAGTGATGGTTACACATTGTCTGCCTCCCATCTCCCCCACCTCACTGCCAGGGGCCCTTGCACTAGCAGTGGCCAAAGCAGGGACTTGCTGCCTCCACCGGCCAGACTCGGCAGAAGTTGCCCTTTTCAGCATCTGCTCTCGTTTCCTCTGCCACTGGGACAGACGGCACTGGGAGAGGGAACACAGACATGGGGGTGGTAAAGCACCGCAGATTGCTGCTGTTCAGTCCGGCAGAGCCCATCTGTCAGGGCCTTCAAAATGCATTCAGTCCCAAGATGGAGGTTTCTGGTACAAATCAAGCGGTTTTAGTTTGATGCTGTTGAGTAGGATCTGCTCATAATGAACTAAAAACTTGTATAGGCACCTCTGCTAAATCTAGCTAAGCACTTCGATGCCTTAGCGTAACTACCTTGCTACTCTTCCCTGCAGAGTGGAACAAAATGGAGAGCACACCCTTTCCCTTCCTGTTCACAGCCGAGGGTTTTGTCTTAAGCCAACAGCAATGGTGGGCTTGTGCAAAAACACCAAGCTGTAAATGAGAATGTCCCTCAAATGCTTGAATCCTGCTCTGCTGCCTGGCAAAAGAGGCTTTTTGTGACTGTGCTATCTCTAGAAGGGGAGTTCCATTAGACTTTTGCAGACCCTTTGCTCCTGAACGAGAGATCTGTGTAGTGTTTAAGTGTCTTAAATTGCACACATTTTAGCTGATCCAGCTCAAGTTTTCTAAGTGGAAACATGGCAGAAATTTGCTAAAAGGCTGATTGAAATTTTGCCGGTTGGCAAAAGGCCAACTACGAGTAATTACTCTGAAGGTACCTGTTGGCAAGTGAGGTTACTTAAACACTCTTTGATTTCGTCACTTGTCTTTGTTAAGCAGAAGGCACATCAGTGGAAATTCTGCTCTCTGAGGATGACAGCAGACTGGGGATGTGGTTATGTGCCTTCACTTACTACACTCTAAACACTCCCCCTCGGAGGCTGAGTGGGATGGCCAGAAAATAGGGAGGATGTGGTTTCTGAGTTCTGAATCATGACAGTTTTCCCTCAATACTCTTATCTGTAGCAATTAAAAAATTCCAGCCTGGTAATTAGATTGTAGTTAGTCTCAGGCTTTATGGGCCTTGACACTAGCTTCTTAAAATTCAGGACTAAGCGGACTAATCAAATTAAATTTTTTAATAAACAGTTCTCCGAAACTGATACTCAATTGGAGGTCAAGCTGAGTGACAGCATTTTAGAAGTCATTCTGTTACTTCTACTCCTGTTTGCATTTCTTCCCAAGGAACACCAAGTCCCACACTTACTCTTTTTGCAAAACCTTGTCAGTTTTTCCAAGGGGCAAAAACCAGTTCCTGCCTGGCTAGGGGGTTCATATGGTACTTGGGTCTCTTCTCTCCTGCTTCTGGGTAACAGCCAGTGAACAAAGTCACAAGTGCTTAGCAGTGGTTCCTGCAGGACCCCAAAAGATGCCTTCCAGAGATCTCTCAGCAGACTTCAGTTCTGCTTGGGGACAGGATTATCTTGGTCCTTGATCAGCACAGAACGGTGAGGTGCATCCCACAGATATTGCCCATGAGAATTTGTGCTTACAGCCTGAAGTTATGCTGCACTAAGCACTAACTCCAGAAGTATGCACAGGATTAGATATTGGTGTAGTACCTGATCCTTTGTGTAGTTTAACACCAAACTCCATCCATACATTCAAGCGTCACTTGATTTAATGATGACCTCTTCTAGTGTTTTGTCAAGTTAGGGATTAGTTGACATATATAAACCTGTTCTTACTGTGATATTAACCTTTTTCCTGGCTACTGTTCAGCTTATCTCTGAAATTCATCTTCAAGCTTTGGACCACTCTTGCCCTGAAAGATGAGCAATACTAAAATGCAACAATCTCATTGTCACAGCACATCTTGAACTGGCTGTACCTCATGGAAAAATCTGACAGATGCCTTACTTAGAAATGCTTTGGTTTAGGTATGTCATTCTATTTTGTTTCCTTAATATGTTTCTATGAAAACAGGGTCATGGTTTAGAATTTAATCTCCTATGTATTCCTGACTTCTGTCATCTCCTATGGATTCCTGACATCAGTCAACCTCTGTCCACGTCAAAATTAGCTGGGACATCATCTTTACAGCAAACACCAGATTTGAAAGAGATCTTTTAATCTTTTTTCTTTCTTGTAAAGATCTGAAACCTAAGCAGAAAAATAATCAAAGTTTTCTCATATTTTTAAAATTATTCTTAGAGTGAATTGATTTTGTGGTATTGATTCTAGGAATACTGTCTGTAAGCAGTTATATTTTGTGGAATATATTAAATAGTAAAAATAATTGTGTGCATGTATTTATAAAAAATAGAATGATTCTTTTATACATATAAGGTGTGCACCTTCATATACACACATAATCGTAGAAATTCAATCAATGTAGCTGCTGGTTACATTAGTGCATTTATTTTTCTATTCTAGGTTCTCATTAGAAGAGAGGATAATGACCTTGCAGTTGTCTTTTTCAGTGCAGAACAACATATACATTTGAAACTTATTAGGAAAAAACACCCCATGAATTTCCATGCGTAGCTGAAAAGCTGAGTCAGAAAGCCAGTGAAAGATAGTCTGTATATAGCAACATGCAGAATAAACCAGGTAGCACTTTATACCTAAAGTTACATATTCACTACAGGAAAGTGGATTTAAATTCAATGTCAGAATGTCATCATCTGCCCTAGCTGAAACAATGCCTTATCTTATTTTGGCTTTAAGGCAGGTGCATTTAAGCTATTAAAAAAAGAATCCCAAAATAAGCAAACCCGCTTTCCCTGGATATTTGCTGATTGTTCCTTGCTTCAGAAGGATCCAGGAAATGGTGGATGTATGCATACTTCAAATCAAAGTCCAGCACTTGATTAATAGGCTACCCAGCCTTTCCCAGGGAGATGCAGCAGGGAGGGCTGGACAGGGTTGGTGCAGGGAAGAAGGGCTACGCAGCTCCATGGGGCTCTCCCTAGCTGGGGCAAGAAGTGCATTTATGCATAATAATTTCTGAACTGCATATTTTCCAGTCTTCTATGAGTTGTCTGCTATTGCTTAAGGTTTCACTTACATGCTGGTTTTGGGATCCATTTACCTGTAGATCAGTTCAGAGAGAGGTGGTTATATGGGCATAACCTATAGTGCTAAAAGCACCATTAGCCTAGTATAACTGTGTTCACCCTAGAAGGGCAGGAAAACATTTTAATTATATTCTTAAGTTGAAATATTACAAAAATATGGTTAAATCATTCCTGAGAGCAAGATAACAGATGAATGAGCTACATTGCAAAAGCTGGTTGGAATACTTTAGTGTTTATAATGCTAGTGTTGGTACTTTAGAATAATCTGTGTGGTAACTTAAAAATAAATTCATAAATATGTCAATTTATTTTAGTTTTCACTATTTTGTCTTCAGCTCCCTTGTCAATGTGTGGCTGCTTAACAATAATTAAACCACCTTATGAAATGCATTTATCCAAGATGGTTTCTTAGAAATCTTAGCTTCCCATGAATTGCTTTAGTCCACTTGGTATTGCAGGTTGGGAATCATCTGCCTTACCAGGGTAACGAGAACAATTCAAATAATTTCACTTAAGGTCTCGATTAGCATTTTTTACCACCATGAAACAATCTAAGAATTAAAGGATGACAGAAAACTCCCTCAAATCACATTTTCAAAAGCATTTTCCAAAAGTGACTATGTTAGTAGACTTTATTGTCACCAGAAAGCCTCTGTTAATCTTACAAAGCATCTGCAATGAATAATCTTCCCCTCCCCCATCCTTATTTGTTGCCAGAAACAGCTTATAAATGCTCAGTTGAAGACTGTGCCAAATTTTGCTTTTAGGCACACTTGTAAACAAAGAATATTTCCACTGATTTTGGTAGAATTATTCCAGATTTACACAGATGTAAGTGTGAAAGCCAAATTTTGCCTGGATCTTTCCTCATTGGTACCACTTGGTGCCCTGACCAGGACCAGAACTGCTGTCTCTGGTGTCAGTGGAAGGCAAGTGCTTGAGCTGAGTCTGCCCATAATTTGACAAATTATTATAAACAGATTTGAACAAATATTTCTTTACAAAACAAACTGGTCAGCAGGCTCCAGGCTTTATTCTCCTGATGCATTTTACAGGAAATAATATCAAGTTAGCTATTATGAAACTACCCCCTCCTCACACACATAATTGCTTCCAGCTTGCTGATTATTACCCTTTCCTTAACTGATAGAGTGAGAAGAGAAATAAAAATATCTCCATACAGTAGGCCAAATCCTCATCTGGTATAAATGGACATAGCTCCATCAAAGTCAATAAAACCATCTTGATTTACACCAGTCAAGGAGCTGATGCACTATAATTTTTTTACTTGCTTTTAAAAATAAAACCTTATGTGATTGTGTAACCAACATTGCAACTGAAAGCAGCATTTTCTTTTGTGAAGTCAAACATGCCCTCCCTTTGACTTTCAAACATTTTCACTTACATAGTCGTTCGATAGCTTTTTTTCCTTCGCCTTCTGGCAGAATACTCCTATCACCCTTGTGGCATGAGTGAGGTACAAACTGGACTGAAAGATGATCAGGCACAAAATGATAATTTCATGGAGTAATGAGATAAAGAATGAAATGCTAACACTACTCTTTCACCCAAAAGGGGAAAGAGGGCTAAGCAAAGTACAAGATAAAAAAAAAATGTTTCTGACATTCTCTCTGATCACCATTCTCCAATTAAAAAACATACATTAACAGCACCAAGAAATTAGTAATTCCTACTCAGGAATTACAGTACTGTAAACTCCTATTATAGATTACATTTCTTAAATAATCTTTAAAATAATACAATGAGACTTATTACAAGGTTTACTAAAGCTCATAGAAACTATGTGCTCTCTCTGGACAAACAGATCTCCAAAGTATTTTTTTCTGTGTTCTCTAGAGGCTATAAAACACATGGTAATTTTTTTGGGGAATACTCTGTCTCTTCTACTTCTCAAAAGCACAGCAAACTGTCCACAGCAAATCTTTTATATCCATTTCAGGGAGTTCTAGGCATTTCAGTGTGGTAAATTATCAAACAAAGGTCTGGTCTTTCCCAAAACCTTAATTCTTTGGCTTGATCTGTATATTCAGAAATTCATGATAATTTCAATAGCATCTTGAAAAATTGGAATTATTTTATTGTTAATGCTGACATAGTTTTGTACTGGGTCAGCAAGGACTTTTAAGAAAATGTGCATTTATTAATTCTTGGTATTTAGCAGCCCCTAACAGCATGCTGGTAGTTTTATTAAAGTTAATGGTGATATTTGCCGGATCGCAGCCTTTAATTTCCAATAGCTTTTTTGAATACTGTCAAAGATTAAAGTGTAATAAAAAATTGCATTAGCATGAATTCCCAAATGTTTTCATTCAAAATGCAGTCAAGATTAAGCTTGCTTTAAAATACTTATTCCATTGCTTTGAATAACATCTTGAAAATCATTCTATGATGTCTGGACTTTGGTTGCAAAGACTGAATCAGAATTCAGTCACACATTCTAGTCTCTGTTTCAATACACATTTTTTGATTCACAGGCCAGTCTGAAGCACATTCAGAATTGACTGGAAATTTTTTTATTATAAGACTTCAAAATTTGCGTATCGTATTTGGTGGATATCACGACACTACTTATTTTGATTTGAAAGATTGCTATCACACTGTGAGCCGTTTGGCTTTAGGATCCTGCTTTCTCTGAAACCATCATTCTAGATTGCAGCCTTTATTTTGTGATGAGGCTTTTCCACCTGGTTGAATGAATGAATGACTGAGATGTTGATGCAGAAAAATTGAATTCAGGTCCCTTATTACCCCTCTGCGTCTATGGCAAGATACGACTTGAAAACATCATCCTTGGAGAAAACCATGGTTTCCCAAGTACACTAAAAGCAAGTATTTATAGGCAGGCACTCTCCAGATCGGTGCAGAGGAAATTAAAATAAAAATAGAAATTGACAAACACTTTCCATTCAGTTGGCATTGAAAGAGTGGCCCTCTCTGTAAAGAAAGGTGGTGGTGGATCTTGCCAGACAATTCCATCACACGTAGGGTACGCCAGCCTTGCGTAACGTGGGCAAGGAGTGGCAAGTCCTGCTGGGGACAAACAGAAGTTGTTCAAAAAGTCAGGTCTTGTCCTCTGTGGTACTGATAGGGACAAAGAAGTTGCTACAACATGAAGACAATGAATCTAAAAAGATTTCACTTAGCTAGAAAGTGCAGTCCTTCATAGGGCCACAGTTCAGGCATTCAAGCTCTCTGGAGTTTTCTGGGGCTCTGGGAGGTTGGCTGCC
>JAKEPQ010000935.1:0-41329 GCA_024500445.1 Entomyzon cyanotis
GCCCCAATCGAGCTCAGAGACACTTCAGAGACCAAGTCAGAGAAGTGGGTATTTGCTTTATTCGGTACACCGGATGTGTGGGGAATTGTTTCCACCAAACACACACACCTCAGTACCCCCAAAGACACAGTGTTATAGGTAAAATCATGAATATTCATTACATTCTTCAGGATAGGAGTGGTTATACAAATTACTTCTCATAAGTCATTAATATTATTAGTGATTTCTTGTGCTCAATGGCAAAAGGATTCCTTTTGCCCCCTTTTATCTTGATAAGATTAAGGGAATCCACAAGGCCAGAACTGACGGGCGCCATGCTGGTGGAAGGGCCAAAAGCTCAAAGAAACAAGAATGGTTGAAGTGCAAATAGATTTGGGTTTTCTATTTGACTACTCCTTTCTCAATCCCCCTTTTTCTTTTTTGTAATTTTGTAATTCTTTACAAATCTTGTATGTCATGAAAGTAAGTACTTTTTTCTATTTCATATCTAAATTTGTACTTTTGCCATTGAATATAAGCATTGCAATTTCAAGTACATAATATCATACAACAATAACTACTATTGCAGACAGTAAATAACAATGCAATAACACAAATAACTATTACATACATTTGTTTAAGTTAGGATTAACATAATTGCAACAGCTTGTATTTATAACTGTACATACTCTTTCTCTTTTGGCACACAGCAAATCTATAGTTAATTGTGAGATGTTCTTAATCTTCATTTGCTGTGCTTTTATGGCATCTGCAGTGGCATTCATTATGGTCTCTACAATGGTAGAAAGATTCTTCTTTAGTTTACTTACTTCGGGCCAGGGTATAAACTACCTGGCAAAACTGTGAAAATTGGTTGGTTTATAAATTAGTATAAAAGTTCGGAGTAAGCTTTGTTAGTTGAGTGTCCTGGGTTGCAATATAGATGTATTTAAGTATTCCATTACCACCAGCTGTGAGCCGTTAGCTGCTATCACCTGCTAATGACCCACCCCGGATGACAGGCAATGGGCCATCAGGGACCCACCGTGTGACTCATGGACTTATCTCATCCCATTGTGGGATGCTTTGCCCAGGAGGGAGGAGCCAGGTGTTCCCACCTGGATATAACCTGGCTTTGGAACTGCCTGAGCTAGCCCTGTCTACTGGGTTCCCAGAGGACAAGAGCTACCACTGGATCTTCAGCTGGAGACTAGACCTTCACAGGATCACCGCTTCAACTGGACTACTTCAGTTGGACTGCTACTACCACCCTAACAGGGTGTTAGGTTGTATCTGACTTTGTCAGTGCTTTTCCTTGTATTATTTCATTTATTTTTAATTTCAATCTTGACTTGTGATCTCCCACTGGTTTGTTTTCAAACCAATACATATTTTGGCGCCCAATGTGGGGCACGACCTGGGGAAACTCAGAAATCCTATCACCATGATGCTCAGCTTATCTGTATGAGTACTGTATCTCGCTCTCTATATTTTTCCTCAAATGGGAAACTATCTGCCCGTCGTACTGCTCCTGTTGCGACCAGGGAATGGCATGAGAATTGCTCTATTGGTTTATTATGCCTATTGCATGGTAACCTGTGAGACGATGAATGCCATTCGTTATATATACTCAACTTTGTCTGCCTGGCCTAACCTGAGCTGCTACGTCTGGGACCTCCTCAGCAATCGCACCCACCCTCTGGGGCTAGGAGCAGAGAGCGGTTTCTTCCAGCATTTCAGGCCAGGCACAGCCGTCTTTGACAATATTGAGTTCTCTCTGGATGCTAAGGATGGCATAATCTTCCTGTCAGTTCTGTTTTCCTTTTTCTCTGCGACCAGCACCGTGTACCTCCTGCTGAAGATCAGAACAATATTTTGTCTTCTTGAGGAGGAGAAACAAAGCAAATCAGAACAGCCGAAGCCCGTAGCAGTTGCCCCCGTCCAGAAAAAGAAATCCAAGAGCAAATCAGTCCGCATAGCGACTGATGAGGATGCGGCAGGACCATCCCACCAAGCAGAAGAGACAGAGCCAGAGATCATCACTCACTCTCTGTCCCTGGGGGAGCTGCGTGACCTACGGAGGGAATTCACCCGTCAGGCGAACGAGTCCATCTTGACCTGGCTGCTCCGCATCTGGGACGCCGCAGCTAATGTGACACCATTCTGGACGGAAGTGAGGCCAGGCAACTGGGATCCCTGTCCCAGGATGTGGTTATTGACCAGGGGATTGGGAGAACCCAGGAAACTCTCAGCCTCTGGCGGCGATTGCTGGCGAGTGTACGGGACAGATACCTTTGCAAAGAAGACCTCCAGATGCACCAAAGAAAATGGAACACAATAGAACAAGGTATTCGATGCCTGAGGGAATTGGCCGTGCTAGAGATCATTTTCTCGGAAAACGAGAGATTCCCCGAGAGCCCAGATAATGTCCAGTGCACTTCACAAATGTGGCTAAGATTCGCGCGGCTCGGACCAGAGATATACTCTCGTTACCTGGCAACACTGCAGTGGAGGGAAGGCAAAGACAAGGTGGGCGTGTTAGCAAACAAACTGAGAATTTACAAGGACACTGTCACCGCTCCACTACGCACCCAGGTCTCATCAGTGGAAACAAACCTGGCCAAGCAAGTCCAGAGCTTAACTGAAGAGAGCCACCAACTAAGGAAAGAGCTCAAAGGAGGATTTTTCCATGCCACACCGAAACCAACCAGAGTCTCTGCCATCAGGAGCAGACGTCCCCCAGCCAGGGAAAGAAGACAAACTCCGCAACGTGACCTCTGGTTTTTTCCTACGGGAGCATGGGGAAGACATGAGAAAGTGGGATAGGAAATCCATCTCCTCCTTAGCAGCCCGGGTACGCGAATTGAAAAGAGAAACATCCACTTCAGGAGGCTCATCTAGGTTCAACACTGCCCCAGTCTCTTGTGGACAGAACCCCAGACGGCATGGAAATGACTATATGACTGATCCTCTTGAAGGTACCTCAGGAACACATTTACAGGAGGAGAGCATTGTGCACCAAAAACAGGATTAGAGGAGCCCTGCCTCTAGCCAGGTAGAGGAAAGGGATAACCGGATCTATTGGACTGTGTGGATCCGATGGCCTGGCACGTCTGACCCACAAAGATACACGGCTTTGGTTGATACCGGCGCTCAGTGCACCTTGATGCCCTCCAGGTATGTGGGGACCGAATCCATTTCTATTTCTGGGGTGACAGGAGGATCCCAGCAGCTGACTGTACTGGAAGCTGAAGTGAGTTTAACTGGGAACGAGTGGCAGAAACACCCCATTGTGACTGGTCCAGATGCCCCATGCATCCTTGGCATAGACTATCTCAGGAGTGGATATTTCAAAGACCCAAAGGGACATCGCTGGGCTTTTGGGATAGCGGCCATAGAGACAGAAGATATAAGACAACTGAATACCCTGCCTGGTCTCTCAGATGACCCGTCTGCTGTAGGACTACTGAGGATTGAAGAACAGCGGGTACCAATCGCTACAGCAACAGTGCACCGCCGGCAATACCGCACCGACAGAGACTCTGTGGCCCCCATCCATAAGATGATTCGGGAACTGGAGAGCCAAGGGGTGGTCAGCAAGGCCCACTGACCCTTTAACAGCCCTATATGGCCAGTGCGTAAGTCCAGTGAAGAATGGAGACTGACAGTGGATTACCGTGGCCTGAATGAAGTCACACCACCACTGAGTGCTGCTGTACCAGACATGTTGGAACTTCAATATGAGCTGGAATCCAAGGCAGCAAAGTGGTATGCGACCATCGATATTGCCAATGCCTTTTTCTCCATTCCTCTGGCAGCAGAGTGCAGGCCTCAGTTTGCTTTCACCTGGAGAGGTGTGCAGTACACATGGAACCGACTGCCCCAGGGGTGGAAGCACAGTCCCACCATCTGCCATGGACTGATCCAGGCTGCACTGGAAAAGGGTGAGGCTCCAGAACATTTGCAGTATATTGATGACATCATTGTGTGGGGGGACACAGCAACGGAAGTATTTGGGAAAGGAGAGAAAATCATCAGAATTCTCCTGGAAGCCGGTTTCGCCATCAAGAAGAGCAAAGTCAAGGGACCTGCCCGAGAGATCCAGTTCCTGGGAGTAAAGTGGCAAGACGGACGGCGTCAGATTCCTTCTGAGGTCATCAATAAGATCACCGCGATGTCTCCACCAACCAACAAGAAGGAGACGCAAGCTTTCCTAGGCGCCATAGGCTTTTGGAGAATGCACATCCCTGAGTACAGCCAGATCGTGAGTCCTCTCTACCTCATAACCTGCAAGAAGAACGATTTCCACTGGGGTCCTGGACAGCAGCAAGCCTTCACCCAGATCAAACAGGAGATTGCTCATGCGGTAGCCCTTGGCCCAGTCAGGACAGGACCAGAGGTAAAGAATGTGCTTTACTCTGCAGCCGGGAGCCATGGTCTGTCCTGGAGCCTTTGGCAGAAGGTGCCTGGTGAGACCCGAGGCCGACCACTGGGATTCTGGAGTCGAAGTTACAGAGGGTCTGAAGTCAACTACACTCCCACCGAGAAAGAAATCTTGGCAGCTTACGAAGGAGTCCAAGCCGCCTCAGAGGTGATTGGCACAGAGGCACAACTTCTCCTTGCACCCCGACTGCCAGTGCTGGGGTGGATGTTCAAGGGAAGGGTTCCCTCTACCCACCATGCCACTGATGCCACGTGGAGCAAATGGATTGCCCTCATCACGCAGCGCGCCCGTATTGGAAACCCGAATCGCCCTGGGATTCTGGAAATTATAACAAACTGGCCTGAAGGTGAGACTTTCAAATTATCTTCAGAAGAAGCAGAGGAGCAAGTAGCACGTGCCGAGGAAGCACCCCCGTATAACGAGCTGCCGGAGAGTGAAAGACACTATGCCCTCTTCACCGATGGTTCCTGCCGAATTGTAGGCGCAGATCGGAAATGGAAAGCTGCAGTATGGAGCCCCACACGACAAGTTGCACAGGCTACTGAGGGACAAGGTGGATCGAGTCAGGTCGCAGAGCTTAAAGCCGTCCAGCTGGCTTTGGATATTGCCGAACGAGAGAAATGGCCAAGGCTCTATCTCTACACCGACTCCTGGATGGTAGCCAACGCGCTATGGGGATGGTTAGATCGCTGGAGAAAGGCCAACTGGCAGCGCAGAGGAAAACCCATCTGGGCCGCTGAGATTTGGCAGGACATCGCCGCCCGGGCAGAAAAGCTGACCGTGAAAGTTCGACACGTGGATGCACATGTACCTAAGAGTCGGGCTAATGAAGAGCATCGTAACAACGAGCAAGTGGACCGAGCTGCCAAAGTGAAAGTTTCACAGGTAGATCTGGACTGGCAGCACAAAGGAGAGTTATTTCTAGCTCGTTGGGCCCATGATGCCTCTGGGCATCAAGGGAGAGATGCAACATACAGATGGGCTCGTGACCGAGGGGTGGACTTGACCATGGACAACATCTCACAGGTCATCCACAGCTGTGAGACTTGCGCTGCAATCAAACAGGCCAAGCGGGTGAAGCCTCTGTGGTACGGTGGACAATGGACAAAGTATAGGTATGGGAGAGTATGGCAAGTTGACTACATCACCCTTCCCCAAACCCGCCAAGGAAAGCGCTACGTGTTGACCATGGTGGAAGCAACCACGGGATGGTTAGAGACCTACCCTGTGCCTCATGCTACTGCCCGGAACACCATCTTGGGTCTGGAATAGCAAGTCCTATGGAGACATGGTACCCCTGAGAGAATCGAGTCTGACAATGGAACCCATTTCAAGAACGGCCTCATAAGCACCTGGGCTAGAGAACACGGAATTGAATGGATATACCATATCCCCTATCATGCACCAGCTGCCGGGAAAGTTGAACGGTGCAACGGACTACTTAAGACAACTTTGAAGGCACTTGGCGGGGGAAGCTTCAAAAATTGGGAACTGAACTTAGCAAAAGGCCACCTGGATGGTTAACACAAGAGGTTCTATCAATCGAGCCGGTCCTGCCCAGTCCAAACCTTTGCACACAGTGGATGGAGATAAAGTCCCTGTGGTACACATAAGAGGCTTTTTAGGAAAGACTGTTTGGATTAGTCCCACCTCAGGCAAAGGCAAGCCCATCCGTGGGGTTGTTTTTGCCCAAGGACCTGGTTATACTTGGTGGGTGATGCAGGCAGATGGGGAAACCCGTTGTGTACCACAAGGAGACCTTATCTTAAGTGAGAACTCTGTAGATGGTAATAGAATAAGGGGTGGATAATGTCCTGGGTTGCAATATAGATGTATTTAAGTATTCTATTACCACCAGCTGTGAGCCGTTAGCTGCTATCACCTGCTAATGACCCACTCCGGATGACAGGCAATGGGCCATCAGGGACCCACCGTGTGACTCATGGACTCATCCCATTGTGGGATGCTTTGCCCAGGAGGGAGGAGCCAGGTGTTCCCACCTGGATATAACCTGGCTTTGGAACTGCCTGAGCTAGCCCTGTCTACTGGGTTCCCAGAGGACAAGAGCTACCACTGGATCTTCAGCTGGAGACTAGACCTTCACAGGATCACCGCTTCAACTGGACTACTTCAGTTGGACTGCTACTACCACCCTAACAGGGTGTTAGGTTGTATCTGACTTTGTCAGTGCTTTTCCTTGTATTATTTCACTTATTTTTAATTTCAATCTTGACTTGTGATCTCCCACTGGTTTGTTTTCAAACCAATACATTGAGGAACAACACTAATGTGGAGGGATACTGGTATTTTGAAGAAAAAGAAGAGAGACAGAATCTATAGAAATTCTAAGAGGAATGTTAATTCTTTTGGCTTTCTTGGGCCTTCCATTCCCTAGCAGGTTTCTTTGGAGTCAGGGATGGGGAGAATTGGGCACTGCCTCTGCTGTGTGCATGGCTGGCCCCACTACAGGGCTGGGCTTGGAGCTCTGTGCAGCGCTGCCTCTGCTGTGTGCATGACTGGACCTCACTACAGGGCTGGGATGCTCTGGGGCTGAGTTAAGGGGCAGTTCACTGTCTCACCAGAGCAAGGCCTGACCTGTCCCTTCCCCACACACACCACACACACAGGCATTTTGAAGTGTTGCAGAGACATTAATCTTTTCCATTTTGGCAGCTCACATCATGGCTCCAGACAGTGATCAGGACCACTGATAGCTTTTCTTGCTTGTAAAATGGGGTACTTTACTTCCTCACCTTGGTAGAATTTCTAGCAAACAGAGCAGAAAGGAAAGAGGAAAGCATAAAGGATAACTGACTGACTCTCATACTGTTAGTTTTTTGCTTGTGATCCATTAGGTTATCTTTTCTCTCCTTTTCAGTCTTTTGTTTTACTCTCCATAAATCTAGATTATCTTTCAATTTACAGAAAAAATATGCTCACAAATATTAGCCACTCACATAAATCAACAGACGTTTAGGATCCTTTTATATGATTTTGAGAGCTTTTTCTAGGACCTCAAATGTGCTACTGAAAAATGGCACTTTTAACTGCTATTTTAAATTTAAAATTATCTTTTAATTGCAGAGCCCAAAGCCTGGCAGATTGGTCTATGACTTTTAGCGATTTTTCAAAGGCAGTATTTTCCTTTTGTGGGGCTTAGCATTCTCAAACACTGGACAAACAAATAAGCATTAAACAGCAACAGTTATAAATAATTAGTAGAATAGCCAGCCATCCTTTTGAAACCTTTTCATTTTAAAAATAAAATTATTTTGTTATTGTTATATTTCAATTTCACAAATTTAGATTTAAGCTCATATAGCTTTCTCTTTTTTTTCTGGCTTACTTACCCCTTTCCATCTGAAGCCATACTTGACATTACAATTATTACAAGGTTTTGCTAGGATAGCTGACTGTGGATAACACTGTTCTGAAAATACAAAAGGCAAAACCATTTAATGTGTTTCATTTTGGCGTTGCAGCTTTTAACCGATTTACTGTATATTATATTGTCCAATATAGTTCTTTTGTGTCCTCTTTGTCTGGAGTTTCACATTGGAGAGGAGTCTCTGGCTGTAGATCTCACAGTCGTGAGGGAAGTCAGCAGTTCTTTTTGCTTTTGTGGCTTGAGTGGTTCCTTGTCTCACACAGCTTTTTATCTGATGAGGACACACTGAAGGATGTTAAAACAAACTTGCACAGTGATAACACATGTTAGAGTGGGGAGAAGGATGAATTCTTGCCTCTTTCAACTCCCCATTGGAAATTCTTATACAAATCAAGTTTTTAATAAGTGAGAAATTAAGATTTAATGAACTAATGTTTTACTCTTGCAGGTTAATAAACTTTTTTTCTTATTTCCTAAATGCATGTATTACTCTATATGCATATTTAGAATTAGTAAAAGTATTCACTATTTTATCTCGATATACTTTGCAGGACTTTACAAGCACTTACAGCTCTGCTGCTCGAGCTGACTATGTGAGAGGCAACGTTTCACTTATTTTAACTTTCTTTCATTAATGATAGTGTATCTTTTAAATTGTTACTCTTCTAGTACTTTTGAAGACTTTCTACTAAATACATTTTCTCCCCAGACCAGGGAGTGCCTCGCGAATCTTCCCTAGCTCGGGTCTGGAGATTTATCACCTGAATGCTGTGCAGTCATAGATTTTTTCAACT
Source organism: Entomyzon cyanotis (assembly GCA_024500445.1). Classification (NCBI taxonomy): domain Eukaryota; kingdom Metazoa; phylum Chordata; class Aves; order Passeriformes; family Meliphagidae; genus Entomyzon; species Entomyzon cyanotis. Next base: position 8,606 of record JAKEPQ010000935.1, read on the forward strand.
TCTTCAAGGAGGCTGAGTCAAACCCCTTGTTTTTTGGTTTTTTTTTTTTCTTAAATACTCTTGTTTTACCAAACAAGATTCACAGTACAATAACTGCGCTGGTCATCTACTCAGATGTTCTTTGGGTTAATAAATCTTTTACTTGGTGTGAAACTTATGAGGTATATTCCTATTGTCAGCCCTCAGGCTTCATTTACCATTAGAGCCCTGGCTGCACAACTTTTGCAGACAGTGCGGCCAGCCTCTGGCTACATTCTGAGACAGTGAATAGCTGCCAGCCACTGGATCTGGCAACTCACAAAATTAGCATCAGGCCACCGTGTTCTCCAAAAGTGGCTGCTAAATTTTCAAAGCATGGGGAACAACACATTTGCAAAAGTTACTTGCCATGATAACAAACCATACAGAGAGGACTGAACCTCTTGGGGATTCAGTTGTTTCTACAGACATTCCTGCTTTCAGTGACTCTGCCCTGCAGATAGCAGTCTGATCTCTTATCAGCTGCTGTTCTGATCAGCTTTCTTTTGCTGAGGAGGGAATGCCTTTGCCATGTCTTGGTGGCTGGCTCTGTCTCCTCTGCCCCAGGGGCTTCGCAGTTTATTCTTTTGGGGCTGTAATACCTTTGGCATCACTTTTGCCTTTGCCTTTTCTTTATCTTTTCTTACATACATTTGCAGTATCTTTTTAACCAGTTTGTTCAGGGGCTTATTCTGCCCTTCTTCCAGCCTCCACCCCCACTACTGCCTGGGGTGCTCATTGCCCCACAAAGTCATTTTGGTGACCCAGACAGAACTCTTAACAGACAATCCACATTACTAGACATTCTTTCTGCAGTATCTAAACACAGCCCTTCCCTCTTCTACGCTCTCAGCAGGCAAGGCCAGCAGCACCACAAGTGACCAGGGTGTCCCGCAGCCTCACAGAGGCCGGGAGGCCACAGCCGCCCTGCCCCAGGGGCTGGCAGGGTCAGGTACTTCCTGGTGCTGAGCTCACAGCTGTCCCACAGCTCCAGATCGGCTCCACACCTCCCCACAGGCCCCCAGCCTGTGCATCCAGCCCCGCACCTCTGTGCTCGCTCCCGCCACTCCGAAAGCGGAGGATACAGGGAATTGCAGCTCACCCTGGGTCAGCTGCCAAAATTTTAGGCAAGATGGGGAGGGTCTTGAAATACTTCTCCTCTCTTCCTTCTTTTTTACTCTATTTACTTGCAAGCTCTATCTACTACAACATCCTATACAACCATATTTCAGCAGCTACACACAGGAGTTCTAAAGAGGTACTTATTAGATTCAATTAGTTATTTTTATCTCGCGGGTGTCCCTGCATAAATTTATATGCCGGCAAAATACAAATTAACACAGGTAAAATTTTGCACGCATAGTACATGCACACACATTAAAAAATTTCAAAAGCACTCGAGCAAATAGACAACATCACTTCCTCTCACAATTAATACACGTGCACTAAGTTTCACAACTGTTTCCACACACAAAACACAGGATTTTAAAGGCAAAATCAAATGGAGCAATATTAGAAAGGTGTTGGGGTCTGAGTGTTTTCACTTCAGCAGCTAAAATCTTTCCCTTCAATAATACAATCTGTCCCCCTCCAGATACTCCAAACCAACGGTTTATATATGATTTATACTCATTCACTCTTGGCCAGTCGCTTCACTTTTCTCATTCATTCCCACTCACACAGTAACAAAATAATGACACAGTAACACAGTAACAAAATAACTACAGACAGAACAAAAATCACAGTATGGTGGTGTAGTACAGTGGAGTCCAACCCCTTAAAGGTACCTTTCACTATAGCAGGGTCCCACCCCGGGGTCCAACCCTTTAAAAGTACCTTTTCTTGACAGCGGGGTCCAATCCCTTGCCCGGGACTAATTTCGGGAGACCCAGTCTCAACCCACCCTCGGGGACTAGCACCCCGGACCTGCAGGCATTTATTTTAAAAGTAGCAAATACCTTAATTTGGTGCAGATGGTCCTTAGTCTACTCCCGCCGTGAGCCAAAGGACAGCTGAGCTCCCCCTGAAAATTCAGGGTCGCGACTGGGAGGTCTGCTTACCCCTGGATCCGGCAGCCAAGCAGAGTCAGGGTCCCATCTGGGGTGCCAATTTGATTCGCCCCAATCGAGCTCAGAGACACTTCAGAGACCAAGTCAGAGAAGTGGGTATTTGCTTTATTCGGTACACCGGATGTGTGGGGGAATTGTTTCCACCAAACACACACACCTCAGTACCCCCAAAGACACAGTGTTATAGGTAAAATCATGAATATTCATTACATTCTTCAGGATAGGAGTGGTTATACAAATTACTTCTCATAAGTCATTAATATTATTAGTGATTTCTTGTGCTCAATGGCAAAAGGATTCCTTTTGCCCCCTTTTATCTTGATAAGATTAAGGGAATCCACAAGGCCAGAACTGACGGGCGCCATGCTGGTGGAAGGGCCAAAAGCTCAAAGAAACAAGAATGGTTGAAGTGCAAATAGATTTGGGTTTTCTATTTGACTACTCCTTTCTCACCAGCACAGACATCCTCTGAGGAACAGTTCTCATCTGTGGGGTAGAAAGATAATCTCACAGTTCCTGAAATACTCCAGCCTTTCATTCTTCATCAGCACATCAGACCTTTTCAGTTCTGCTACTAGTCACCCAGAGGATTACCTCTTTTGGTTGTTTTTTTTTTGCAACATTTACAGAACTGCATATTTTGATGCTCCTGTGGTTGTGTTAATAAAGGTCAGGAAAGACAGCCACAACACAGGCAAACTTTTGCTGGTGTTGGAGCTGCCTGAGCTGCCAACATCATTTTCTTATTATTACCCATTTATTTTTAGCTTGTGGGCCCAGGGCAAGTAAGCAACACTGCCCACAATATTTTTATCAGCTCACATTCAGTATGCAGCACCTCAAACACTTCCCCTGAGCTCACCGGGGGCAGGTCTGGGCATCCTGGCAGGCAGAGGTGATGAGCCACCACCTTGAAGCAGGTGTGCCAAGGGGATGGGAGGCCCCAGCTGCCAAGAACAGTCCTTCCTTGGGGCCACCACCCAGGCCACCTCTTGTGACTTCAGTGATTCCACCGCACCAGAGGCAGCACCACACGGGGGAGATATTTTCCTTTGCCCCCTCTGGCTCAGTGAAAAACACCCTCCACTGCCAGAGAGGAATGCAGGGTTCAGAGAAGCACCATCACACTTGGCAGGTACCCCAGATATATGCCTCAAAGGTAATCCCTGCCAAAGCCCTCTGGGCTTCTGTCGGGGGTTGAGAATTTCTTCCCATTCCTGTTACTAAGCAACAAATAGTTAGATGTTTAGAGCAATCAAAAGACAAAAGGTGAGCTTGGGCGAGGCAGGGTAAGGGAACACCCGGCCCTTGGAAACGGCTCTCTCGCTCTCTCGTGGTTCGGACGCTGAGAGGAGAGGCTGCTCTTTGCTTTTTCGGCTGGGACCAGAGGGAATCCAACTGTGCCCTGTTTTTTCTCTTCTCCTGGCTGGGTGAGCTTTGATTCAACCTTTCTCCCCACTGGGAAGGGCACGTTTCCCCGGGCTGCGTTTTTCCCGCAGCCGCTGCCGGGAGAGTCTGGCTGCTGGGAGAGCCTGGCTGCCCCTGCCGCCCGCCCCTGCCCTCTGCCGCACGAGACCGCGGCGTCTGCTGTGACTGCAGAAAATCCTCGCTAGCTGGCCGGGGAGAAAGCCAGCTCCTGACCCTGCCGCTCTGCTCGCCGGTCTGAGCTGCTTTGCTGCCTGCTTTCTCAGCTCTCCACCATTATCGGCTGCCACTACCAGACCTGACCCTGCGCCACAGCGCCACCTGCAGCCGCTCGGGAGTCATCGCGCCTGCCCTGCCTGGCCGGGAGCTCAACAGCGCCCCTGCCGCCTGCAACCGTGATTACACCACACGGGCAAAGGTTCAGCAGCTCACTAGTCACCTGCTGTTGGTCTTCTGGTTCTAGTTCTGGTTGCTATTATTGTTATTGCTTGTTTATAGATACTAGTAAAGAACTGATATTCCTTTTTTCCCATACCTTTGCCTGAAAGCCCTTGATTTACAAAATTGAATAATTCGGAGGGAGGGAGGAAAGGAAATCACATTCTCTGTCCTGGGGGGAGGGTTCAACCTCTCTTGGCAGACGCCTGTCTTTCAAACCAAGACAGCTTCTGAGGCTGCTAAGACATTACTGCGCTGCATAAACAGAGAGATCAACGTTTTCAAGTGCTTGTTATCACAGCAGTAGCACCAAATTAATGCTAATTGATGAGACCAGTTATCTCCTATGTTAATTTTGGAAGGAAGCTGTCTCACTCACTACCCACACATCTTTTGTTCACCCATGCCTTTACAGAGGACCTTGCCTAGATAACAGTATTCTTGCATAGGATTTTGGGTGAACGAATATTCAAGGATAAAACCCATTAAAATTATCTATAACAAATTACCATCAGAAACTATTTCTACTATGGTTCAATAACACGTAGTCTTTACCTCTAAGGCTTTGCCTGCACATAAAGTTCTAGTGCTCTGTCTACACGTGCACTTTACAAAAGTGAAATCTCTCAATTGAGGTGAGTAGGTGTGTATGCAGCGGCACTGTCTTTCTGTGCAGAAAAAGAAACAAGATATTCAGATTCAAGGCAATTTTGTAATAATATAACTGTACACCTCTTCTAAGGCTAGGCAATAAAATGTATTGGTAAAAAAAGTAAATAAATTTTCCTACATGTTTTAGTGCCTTCCCTCTCCACCATGCACACATTTGGTACTTGCACCATTAAAGTATGTGTACACAGACACTCCACAACTCTGAGCAAAGCAAGCATGCATAGACAGACAGGCACACAACAAACTTACTGCCAGCCTTATATTTGTATGTCTGAATGATATTCACAAAAGCTCTCAACTCCTAAACAAGGAAATCTGCTTCTTAACCCAGCTGTGGACATTAGATTCTGGATTTGAACATGGGCTGCTGAATTCCCACTTCCCTTTTTCCACTGGTCAAGTGTTTCCCATGGATTTATGCTGCCACCACCTGACAGAAGAGACCAACCCCAAACGAGAGCTGTGTTGTGGCCACTGACGCTCCTGCTGGGGCAGTGGCCCTGCATAGGGACACAGCCCTGCTTGACAGGTTTCAGCCTGCTCACACCTGCTGCTCTGCTTTGCTGCAGTTCCCTCTGGAGCCTTATCCAGTTATTGCCACCACCACAACTCACTGAAGCAGCAGCCCTTGGGAGATTTCTCAAGGCCCAGTTCAGGACTGAGCCTTAAAGCACTAATGTTCTATGGCATCTGAGGTAGTTTTTGCAGGAAGCATTGCAACTGTTGAGCAAGGGAGGCAGTCTCTCTGGTGTGAGTTCAGGATGTTTCCTGAGGATGCAGAAAGCCTGGAGTGGTCTTTCTGGTTCATTTCCCTCCTTTTTCCTCTTCCTCTCCATAATCTTTCGTCTGGCAGCCAATGTGACAAGAGCAGTATGTACTCAGGGGACAGCATGTACTACAGGGGAAGGCAAGCCTGAGCCAAGCTGGAAGGTTGGACAGAGGCTGCTCTCCCAGGATGCCAGCTGGTTGGGCAGCCAGAAGAAACAGCCCTCATCCCCATCTCTTCCCTGGGATGGAGATGAGAGATAGTGACTGCATAGGCATTACAGGCTGTGGTAAGCTCAGGGTAAGAAAACACTTGGTGGGGGTCCTGCTGCTGGCTTTGCTAGGGCTATGGGGCTCAAATGCATCTCTGTGCTGGGAAACACAGGAGGGGAGGCAGGACAGATACTGGAGGGGAAGACAGAGCTAGAAGTTACATATGCCCATTTAGGTGTGGGGGTCAAGTAGGTACTATGTCTGCCCATAGCTATGGTCACCAGCGGCACAAACAGTGCCTTCTCTAACTGCAGCCAAAACACTGTGCTAATACAGCTCATAACTAGCAGCAGTAGCTTCTACAGATGGTAAGCAGTGAAACAGGCTTTTAACCAAGTGCCAGCAAGAAAAAAAACTGTATTTGTTTCAGTTGCAGACATCCAAGTGTAAAGAAACAAACAGAAAAAACACATCAACTACATTTTTTCTCTTGCCAAGAAATTATCAGTGCAAATGTGAGACTGGCACTGAGCCTTTAGGTCACCAGTTAAACATCAAGTTATGCACTCAAATATATTGGTAAAATGCACAACTTTGAGACTTCAGCGTTTGACCACCATGAAATGCTGAATTACACCAAATTTAGCAAGGAGGACCAGCATTCACAAATCCTCTCACCACTCCTCCATGAAGAGGAAGTCTGTAAAACAGTTAACCAGGCAGTGACCCTTCCTGTTGGCCTGCTTCAGAGACACCATGCACATGCTCCAGACAGCAGATGACAGAGGGCAAGTTAATTTACTTAGGTGGAAACATTGGTGAATATTGTAAAGAACGGAGTTAACAATACGTTCTGGGGAACTCTGTCCTGTTTGTGCACATCTGCTTATATGACATGGTTTATATGTCTTAACAGCAGGACATGTTACAGCATTTCTGGTGAAGCTTCTCCTTTTTCCACTTCTCAAACCACTTCTACCAGATTTCCTGTGGGAAATCAGAAGGGGAAGGTGCAGTTACAGTCTTCAGCAGCAAGCACAACACCCTAGGGTTGTTAACAACCCAGGAACAGGCAAGCTGAGGACTAATTGACACTTCCCTCCTCCTATTGTTTCTTTAATATCTTCTCTCTCAAATTCTCTGGTTCTGCTCTACTTTTTCTACCCACATGGTCCAGTGAGAGGCTGTGCAAGAGGCTGTCTTCACTCCCTGGAGACTCAAGGTAGTCAGGAAGCTTGATGCCAACCTTGACCACCACTAAGACCACTGTTCTCACACCCCAGGCTTTTCCCATTCAGTGTGGCATTCCCCACTGTGCACTGCCTAGCTCTCTGTATGCATTACTGGAATAACTGCTACTGTTGGCTGTATTAAGACTAGGTTGCCATAAGAGAGTCAGTTGCAAAGGTCAGAAAAAAATCATCTAGTTCATTGAATAAGACTCCTTGCTGCCTCCCAAGAGACCACATAAAAGATGACCTGCATTTCAAATGTAAGAAAAAGATTTATATGAAGACCAGGGATGGCACAAGAAATGCAACTTCTCCTGAAGTTTTCTAAACATTTTCTAGCATAGTCTAAGCCAAGCACCAGAAGATGTGCTTCAGGTCCCATTGATTTGAAAGAGCCTATAAGAAAAAGTAGTTAAGTGAATTGCTGAACTGAAGCCAAAACTTTAAAAACATTTGTCTTATCACTTTGTATAAAAAATTACAGTGCAAGAACACATAAGCAATGATTAATTATATTATGACTTACAGACAGGAAAAATGCAGACATATATCTTGTTTGGATTTTCAGGTCCAGAAAGAAAGCACAGAAAACAGACTATTTATTTTGACCAAAGGATTCACATGAACTATACAGATACAAGACCCAAAATGGTTATCTTTTTTTGCTACAAAGTAGGATGAAATTCCCTGATGCTTGGCAAAAGACACTGCTACTTTGCCATTTCCAACTGCAAAGCTTTGGACAAACTGTGCTGTTTCGAGTCAATGCAGATAGAGTGCTATGCTGTACTCCTGTAATTTACACTATTCTTTTTTATCTGGGTGGCTAAACATGAACATTTAGTAAGCTTCCATGGAACCACTGTGGTCAGCAAAAATCTCTTGCATTACTTTATTTGTGAAAAACCAGAGCAACAAGTAGGTGGTTTAATCAACTGCTTTCTACTAAATGCTTTGCATGTTGGCACTAAGTTTGTTCACCTACTAATCTTATCAAAGCACAATGTCAAGAGAAAAATTACTGTAGGGGAAAAAGCTCCTTTCTGTCACTGAGAGATAGTAGATGCATATGTGTGAGTGATGGAGGGGAAACAGGGCTTACAGCTCTCTCCAAATCATTCACAGGAATGATCACGAGCGGTGTGCTGATGAGATGACGTGCCTGTGAATAGTTTTAAGAGTAGGAGATAGATCATTTACTGGCATGAGCCTCCTTCATGAGCCTTCTCCACCTCACTGCCTGAACAGAGAGATCTTCTTGATTTTCTGACCAACTCCCTATCATCTCTTTTCAAAGCAATAAAAGGTATAAACCAAATTGTTATGTAGTGTTATGAATCAGTCAAAATCTTCTGTCAAGCCCCACCAAGTTCTGTACCAGAACAGCATCAGTTATTCACCCTGGAGCCCACCATAGCAGTGATTGGCCCTAGGCACAGGTACCAGAAAGTTTCTGAAACACCTCTTCCCAAGAGCTCCTCTACTAATAAACCTTACCAATAAAAGCTTTTCACAGAAGCTTAGGGAGACATGTTGCTGGCAGCTTTCTAACAATGTTGTCTCAGTCTTCAGCTTTGTGACAGAAGGATTACAGTCATGAAAAATCCAACCCAGGGCTTTAAATTCCCTCAAGCTGGTATGCACACATCCTTCTTTTCTATAGATATAAAACCAGTAACACTTACTCCTAGGCTTCCCTTCCTGATCTTCTCATTCTCTCAAGCCACCCGCTGCAAGATGGGTGAGTGCTATGGGGCCTGCTGGTGCCAAGGGACCACTTGCCCCTGGCCTATTACACAGTGGGAAAAGTCAATACAATTGCAAGAGGAGCGGGAAAAAGTGAATACCTCAAAGAAGCAAAAAAGGAAAATGCACCTTGTCTTAGTAAGAGTCATCTTGAAACATTTGATAAAAGTATTGATCTCTTCCAAGTGTATCAAGTTTGTGCAGCAAACATCAAAAATTCATCTAATTAAAAATGCATTCATGCTTGGATCATTGTGGTTTCATCTTCTCCCTCTCTCGTCCCTTCCACACACGTATTGAAAGGACTTGCAGTACTGTTGAACACCACTACCACCTCAGAAAAAAAAATTTAAAAATCTGTGCAATATAGAAGAAGAGGATGGAAAAGATACTTTCATGCAATAAATCAAGCAAATTTCTCAGGAAGAAACATTCAGGATAAATCTGTATTACATTAAGTCACCATCCAGACAAATTTGGAAGTCAAAGAAAGAGGCGTTAACTGTGAAATGAAATAAAGACATTGGGATTAACACAACTGGAATCATTACTGCTTAACACAACTGGAATCATTACTGCAAAGAAACAAGCCAGTTTTACTGTGTACCTCCTGCACTGCATCAGTATTATGAGAATCAATGTCCATTTTAACATATACTGCTATTAGCAATGAACTGTATGTAATGGACTGAATTATTCATTAACAATTACCATGGGAAAAGGTGTACAAATATTAATAGCAAGGATCATTAGGAAGAAATTCTTCACAGAAAGGGTGATCAGATATTGGAATGGGCTGTCCAGGGAGGTGGTGGATGTGGCACTTAGTGCCACGGTTTAGCTGACACAGTGGTGTTTGGTCATGGCATGGACTCTGATCTCAGAGGTCTTTTCCAACCTAATTGATTCTGTGGCCAGCTCTCCTCCCTCCCAAAATGCAAGCTCAGCGGGACAGGGCACTGAACTCTGAATCTTGCCATTTCCTTAGTGTCTCTCCCAAGGATACTGCACCTTGCAATGCAGCACACACTCCCCGGGGGTCCAAAGGACAAACACTCCCCATACACAGAGGCCTTAATGGCACCTGTATTACAGTTACACCGGCATTCAATCAGCAGTGAGTCCTCATACAAAAGCAAACTGAGAGGCACATTCTTATTTAGGGCTTGCAAGTGATCAAGCTATTGGCCAACACACCAGTAAGGCAACCTCTGCAAGTCCCTGGCATTAAGAGCTGATATGGTACCAGCAAGGACTGGTACCAGAGCAGGCACAGCAATGAATAAGTTACTGCAAAAATACACTACCAATATAGGAGAGATTGTGGAAAACTTCACTGCTTTGCCACCATTGTGTAACACCAGAGTCTAGTAAGACTCCCAAAGAACTACCAGACTGCAAAACTACAGACAGCAACAACAAAAAAAAATTGCCCTGACGCCACAAATGCATGCACAAATTCAGGAGAAACAAACCATTCAGATCTTTACATTGCCTGAGTACTGACGATTCCCTTCATTTACAGGATTAACCACCTTCTGCCTTTCTTAGGGACTACGACTGTAAAGCATGGGGACCGGCTCCTGGCACAGTATGATAAAGGTTGCTGGGTGGATACAGACTTCTCCTCTGGCAACAGGGGAAAGGAGGACCTAGAGAAGCCTCCTGGCTGCCAAAGGCTCTGGTGTAACATATACTGAAGGCAGCATGTTTTTGCCACTGCCTACCATGAAATAAGTTTGCCAGTGCAGTACAGTCAGATTTTTAAGAGTGATGATACATAGCAGGTACTGAAATCAAGCTGCTTGCAACTTCAACACCTGAGTATTAACTCAAACACCATTCCCAGGAGGCTCCCCGTGCTTCTGAACACACAGGTATGTGCATCACTGCCCATAAAATATTGATCCATTTCTCCAGTGCCTTGTCCCTGCTGAAATAAGAACTAATCCGAAATATTCTTAAAGTGCCTCTTTCAGAGAAGTAGATCTTTTGAAAGTTTCAAAAGTCATTGAGAATAATTTGATGAAGAACAAAAACAAGTGTTAATATGCCCAAGTTTATAGTCATCTGATTGTCAAGTAAAAATTATACATTCCTGTGTATAATTAACCAGGCTAACTAATCTTGCTTGACAAACACAGATATAAACATCAGCTTTGACACTGAGCCAAAGCAACCACACTAGGATCTGTGCCAATGCTGAATTCTTCAGTCTCATATCATAAAACGACTTGTCTGTTGTATTTACAGTTCCAGTGGCTCTGGACTCCGCCGGCAGCTGGCCAGAAGAACAGATTTGAACTTATACATTATGCTAGAACATGTGCATTTGATTAGAAGAAAGAAATTATGCATATTTCTTCTGGATGGTGGTATTCATCAGACCTCCCACTGTAAACTAATTGCAAGGCATGTTGCTACCCAAGTATCAAAAATACCTTGTAATATACAATAAACCAGTATATCTCAAGACACAATATTGCTCTTCAGCCTACTATAGCTATAGTTTTCTGTTATCCCACTCTTCAAATCTGTACCTCAAGTCAGAAAATTCAGCATTTCACTGTGTTTTAATTGCAAATGACAGAATCTTAATTTTACAGAACAGCACTTTTCTTTCTTCGTATGTAAATGCAAAAATACCTTACCTCACTACCTGAGTTATGAGGGACTTTGTAAAACCTGTGACATCTCGTCCATTTCTTCAATCATCAGGAACAGAAATCTTGGTAACAACCTGCTTGGCAGATCATGTTTCAAACCTACCTAGGAACACCCCATCATGTGATAGGCAGAAGAATCCCCTCTGGTTTTCAACACTCACCAGCAACGAACTGTCACCACAAAGACCTACTTCTCCCATGACCATCAGAGAGGGTCCACCAGGGTGGGATGAGCAGGGTGGCGTTGTGGCAACAAGCAGAGGAAGCAAGGTTTCAAGAAGGTTCACATCCCACAGGGACTTCTAAATTAACTAATCTCACATTGAAAACAGGTTTTTTTCCAAACTTCAGGCCATATACTTGACACTGAATGCAAGCAGTTCTGAGCTGAAAACCTCAGTCATGGGCTTCCTTTAATACAGAGCAGCTCTTAAGATTATGAATTCTTGCTTTATTTTCTAACCAGCAGGACTCACTGGTGTCCAGCAGGTGCAAGATGAGCTCAAGGTCCCCAGTGGCAGCCCTGACATGGATTTCAGCCTTTGGTGGTACCCAAGAGGGTATCTGTGACTCAGAGCAGGATGTGCTGCTGTCACAACGAGGTGCAGAGCCCACTGAGAGCGCAGCCACACCAGTTCAAAGTACTTTCCAAGCCGTGAGGACCAACGCAGATAGTGGCAGCAAGTCAAGCGCTGACTCAGCTGAGGTGGCCCAGGGCAGCAGGCACTGACGGCATTGCTCTGGGACCCTGCCCAGCCACAGCCATAGCTGACCTTCTCCAGCACAGGCAAAATGAGAAAAGGGGAATACCACAGCCTCTTAGCAGCAATGAGTTACCCAGACACACCACTGCACTTTTACATTTCCACGCACACACCAGCCAGCCAGCCTGGTTCCTGCCATATTTTGTCCCCTGTCTCCTCACAGCAGGGACTTCCAAGATCCTCCAGGCTCTGCAGAGCCAAAAAAAAAAAAAAAAAAGACAGACACTCCACCCACCACCAAAACATTTCTCAAGTCTTGAAGGAGAAATGTCCAAAATGGTTACTCCTCTGGAATACCTTCCCACCTTAAAAATAAAAAAAGAAGTTACTGCTTTTAGTTATTTATAGTACAGGGTTTTTCTACAGGGCACCCCCTCAAGCCCCTGCAAATGCCAGTGAACCCCAAGAAGGAATTTTGGGACCTGGGGATTCAGAAGCTGCAGCACATCACCCTTTCACCTGCAGTTCCTGGAGCATCACCTGTTCCAGAGGGCACTCTGGGTGACTGGCCTCACATACCAAGCTGCAGCTTTGCTTCTGACCCCAAACACCCACCAGCTTTTCTCCACCAAGTAAAGCTCCAGCACAGTAGTGACAGGTCCTCAAAAACAGAATGACTTCTGTCCTCTCAGGCCACAACATCCCTCTGCACAAGGACATCAATCTTCTCACTCTGAGGAGAGGACTGAACTTGGGTCAGTTATGCCTCAGTGATGTCCTTAGCTATTTACCTACTAGAAAAGGGAACCATTGTATTATCTTACTAAAAAATGGAGACTAGTTGAAGAGAATGCAAAAGCCAACAAGCAGTGCATCGGGTCCATCAACATTTAACCATGTTTCGAGCATTTAATCAGCTAATACTTTAAAATATGACTTACACCAAAAATAGATTTCTATCACTGGTCTGCAAAGACGAAAGGTTATATTTCATGATCAGCCCTCAAATGTCAACCAGCAGCTCCTATGAATATCCTGTACCCTTGAAAAATTTTACTTCTGTCTATTCTCTTTGATGCAATCTTAACTTTCTTGAAATGCTCTTGAAATTAATTTGGAAACAGCACAATCCTGACTTGTTTCTCTCATTGAGCTACAAGGAAAAATTCCTTTATTGGACAAAAGTTGTTTGTCTTTGTGTAGCAACAAAGACACGAAGCACTTCACACTAAAGTTCATTTACTATGCAAACCTCTCCCCCCTCTTCCAAAATTTAGGCTGAAGACTAAAGTCATACTTTTTATTTAAAAGTATAAACCTTTAAATAATGATGGGCTGATATGACATAAGTACATTTTCATGACAAATTGAGTTACCACGTAGCTAAAGGCTTACATTTTAAACCACCTGTTCTAAACTCTTAGTTCTGACTAATATCCATATCCCAAAACAATAAATTACAACAGCACACATCCCGCAAAGAAGTTCTGGTCCAGTTGCCCATAAACACCCCACATCCCTACAAATGTTAAGCTGTGAAAGTTTTGTGGGCATTCATTTACATGTATAATCTGTCAGATAAAATAAAAATATGCTGAATTTAAATCTGGGATTTGTGTGTATGCATTCATTAGACTTCAGATGATAAACAGAATGGGAAGGTTTAATGGTGGAAGAGAAATGTTTTTAGGCAACGTGGGAACCTGCATGCACTGTAGCAGTTGTTAGCCACAGGAATAATCTTCCTGCTGAAGGCATCCCACATCTCAGTTACAGACAGCAGCTGCTATTCCAGGGCCTCACATATCCATGGTACTTATTATTATAACAAGGGGATTGGTTGCTTTTAATGTCAGATGAAAATTTCTCTGCATTTAGTTTCATGAATGATATTGAGTCCCTTTCAGTCCTGGACTGTTCTGTAGTACTTCCATGCACTCTTCAGAGTCTGACAACTTCCACATTAAAGCACAAGAGCCAGAAGTCTCTCTTTATAGCAAGTAGCTTGGTGTCTATTTATAAAACAAGTTCTGACCCGTTTGTTATTACCATTTGTACAAAAATTACTTCAAAAACACCAGAACTCTCTTTTAAAATCCTCTCTACAATCCAAAGTCACTCCCCAAAAGACCCATTCTCCCAGCCAGTGCCAACAGCCTTCATTTATCCAGCTGATTTGTTTTCCAAATACTTCGTAAAAAGGCTGGACAACCTCCTTTTATTCCAATCCAACTTTTAAGTAACCCCTATCAATACCCACCCCTACACACACTCCCTCACTCCCCACACACCTTCTTAGCCAGAAATGCATTTTCAGCAGTAAACAGAAGTCACCCAGAGAAAGGATGAGAGGATGACCTTAACGGTGATGCCAAAGCAGGATGGTTATTTATACCTCCTAATATCAGGCTCTCAACAGGAATAAGTGAAATCCAATCTACCCACATTTTAAAACACATCTACCCAAGTTTTAACTGAACTGATGATCAGTAACTCAGCGGGGCAAGGCATGACGTTTCAACATTTTATTATTCCCACTACTGTGTGGAAATGTGCAGGGGTGCATGCACAAGTTTCAATGTGCTCCCAAGTAACTGGTACACATCACCATACTGTTTTCTTCATTTTTAAGGGGGGAGAATCTCAGTACCACTCACAAATGCCCTTAGTCTAGTGAAAGTTAGGATAAAAATAAATGCCTAACTTCTCCCTTTTGTCATTTTTAAAGTTTCATTGTTTTTGTTTCTGGCATCGCTGAAAGCAGTGGGCATTTTGAAAGTGTACTATGTATAACAGAATTCAAGTCAGCAATAAAGAAATAGGGATGTTTTTAGCATTTAGGACAATGAAGTAAACTTAGTTCCCAGCTGGTTCGCTTTGCCATAGCAAAACAGACAAAGAAAGAAAAGACAAGTTATTCCAAACTAATGGCATTGCAAGTGCAAATAAACTTCTTTGGGAAAGAAACCAATAATACGAGTGCCCTATAATACAAGTGTCTTCTCCATTTCTTGGAAAGCCTAGAAAAAAAACAACTTTTCTCTTTGAAACAAAAGTTTGTTGTGCTCAAACTGAGCACATTGTAATTTTGTAATACCCAATGCAGTAACGATAACCTCTTCAGCTGGAGAACGGCGGCATGAGTTGGAACCTCGAAACTACTTAGGTTAATACTACAACATGGGCGAAAACATCCAAATAATCGGATCAGAGCCGAGTACGCTCGCAGGGAGAGGGTGCGGAGCTTGCTCCCCCTAAACATAGTCACGTTTTTGGTGGGGTACGCCCCGCACTGGTCCACCCTGTCCGCAGCTGGGGTGAGCGGCGGGCAGCAGCGGGGTGCAGCCGGCTCCAGCCCCAACGCGAGAAGCGAGGAGCCACCTGCAGCCCCCGGGACGGCTACGAAGCGATCGCCGGTGTCACACAGGGAAAAAGGCAAGGGACTGGCCGGGGTCCGGCAGCCGAAGAGCCCGGCGAAAACCCAACAAGGGGCGAGGGACCCGCGGTGGGTGGCCGCGCTGCCAGCGGGACCCCGCACCCGGCTGCCAGCGGTAAGGGCTGGAGAGCCGCTGTCCTCACGGGAGTCCTCCGGGCAACGCACGGCGCCTCCGCCACCCGGGGCGGTGCTGCGGGACGGCCCCGCGGGACTGCCCGCGCCACGGGCACCTGCCGGCAGCGCGGACGCGACACGGGTGAGTGCCGTGGAAAGTTTGCAGCAGGTTCCGCCGGCGGCTGCGAGGCGGGTCGGGCCGGCGGGCGCACGGGAGGGACGGGGCCCCGCGGACCCTTACCTTGGATCGCTCTTTGACGTAGTACTTGCCGAGCCGGCTCCCGCAGTACATCACCAGCCGGTCTATCAACGTGAGGAGAAAGTTGATGGCTTCGCAGCCCTCCTCCGTGCCTCCGATCCACTTGATCTGGTCACCGCGGAGGTGCCGCTTGGCGACACCGCGGCTGGGGCCGGCCAGCTGCCCGTCGGCCAGCTCCCCGTCGCGGTGCATCCGCTTCACCCGCTCCAGCACGCAGTCCCCCACCACCTCCCCCAAGAAGTTGTCCAGGTAGCAGAAGCCGATGTCGTGCAAGCAGGGCACGACGTACTCCAGGGCGATTCTCTCCAGGTCCAGCCTCATGATGTGCCCCAGCGGCATGGCGCGGCGGGGACGGGCGCGCAGCTGCCCTGCCGGCGCCCGCGTCGGGAGGCGATGCCCGCCGGGCCGCCGTCTGCTCCAGGCCGAGCCGGCCAGAGGCTCCGCAGCGGCGCGGGGCCAGGCGAGGGGAGGCGAGGCGAGGCAAAACTTTCGCCGCGGCGGGCTCGGCTACGCACCGCGGCCCGGCGCTGCGGGAGCGGCGGTGCTGCCGAAGCCCTGCGCTGCTGCTACTGCCGCCGGCGCCCCAGCGGCGTGCGGGACCGCCCTGGGGCGTGCGGGAGGGGCGCGGGCAGCCCCCGCCCGCGATGAGGAGGGCGGCAGATGGCCCCGCGCTGATTAATACGCCGGCTACGTGCGGGATGTGTGCTCACGCCGCCGCACGTGGGTGGGGCCGCCCGCCGCGGTGCCACCGCCCCGCCCCCGCCCCGCCCGCGGCGGCCCGCACAGCCAATCGCCTGCGGCGGAGCGGGGCCGGCCCGCGGGGAGCGCGCGGCGAGGGCTCCCACACGTGCGCGGGGGGCGTGGCCCGCGGCTCCGCCCGGCCCCGGGGTGGGCGTGGGCAGCGCCATTGAGGAATTCTCCTCTGGCATGTCGGCTGCGACCTGCGCCTGGCCCGCCGAGCCGGCCCGCAGCCGCGGCGGGGGCACCGCACCTCGCCTTGCTCCGCCGCTCCGGAGCTCTCGGACTAGTCCGAGTGAAGTTTGCAAATGCCCCCGGGGCTCTCCGGCCGCCTCTTGCCTCCGCCTACCGCAGCGGCAGTTTCAGCACCGGACGGAACTGTTGCGTTAGGCAGCAGGTACAGCTTTTCTGGACGAGGAATGCACTGCTTTCTAAAAGGTTAATATAGCAAAATAGCACTTCTCTGAATTATTTATCGCAAAGGGCCTGCCAGGTTGCTTGGCTGTGGTAGCAAGAAACACCTCTCGGGCCACCAGCGGCTTCGTGCCGCGCCGAGACAGCTGCGGTCAAACCGTGGCAAACTTCGTTCCGAACAAAAACTCGCCGTTCCCCAGCATGACCCCTTGCCGGTAGCACTGTGCCTGCACCGGTCACCCGCGAAGTACGGCCCCGTTGCCGCTGCTGGGTCTGTCCTGACCGAGCAGCAAGCTTTCACGTAAAATGCCTCCTGAGAAGCAAAAAGTAGACAACCGCTCAGCTCCGCTCGCACACGCAACATGCCCGGGATTTGCTAAACAAACAAGAGAAGCCTCCACAGAAACCAAAACCAAAGCATAGTCACGTTGCGGAGAGATGCTGCCGGCGGCCAAGCCGGGCGGGACAGGGCGGCCGTGCCTAAGTCGGTGTCTCTGAAGTTACCGACATCACGGCACACAGCCCCACTGCCGTCCGTGTGCCGAGGGCATCCATCCTGCTCGGCGGCGACCTGTGCGTTCCCCGCTGCCCCGCGGAGCCCGCACACACACACACCCCCTGGGCACCTCCCGCGGTGGCAGCGCGGCTGAGCTGCCGCCCGGGAGCCCGCAGGACGCGGGTGGTGTGTGTGCCTGCCGTGCGGGACGTGCCCCGCGGAGCTCTCCGCGCCCGGCACGGCGGCAGGACACGCCGCGGGACTGACATGGCTTCGGCTGCAACCCGGCACGTTTCACCCCCCAAAAAGGCAAAATCTCTGCTGGTTCTTTCCTTCCCTTTCACGTCGCGAATCCTGACGGGATTACAAGCAGTGCGTGCTGCTGATGCTGCTCGAGCATCAAACTCCAGTCCCCGGCATATGCAGGAGCGGGTCACGTATTCCACGTTTGTTCTCCTTGAATCCAGTAGTATCTACCCCTCAGTGCCTAGCACTAAGTGCAGGTCTAATCCTCTGAAGTTATTCCCCGACAGTTCTGTCGTGAGCCAAGCAATATTACATCAGATAAATTCATATGTGGTGAGATATGGACTGTCAAAGACCTTATTTGATTTAGGTACGCACTTCACATGAAAGTTATAATTAATAAGATACAATTCTGAGTCTTCCTAATCCCTTAGTGCTTATCTGAAATATCAGTCAGGTATGATAAATTAAGAGCAGTTGTCATAATCAGCAAGGGATGTAAGATTAATTCCACTGCAAAATCTCAACGTTATGAAATGTGAAATTTGTATACATCCTAATGTTATATTCATGTTGTATACATCCTAATATTATTGATGCATTATTGTACTGTTCACACTTTTTTGTTATGTAAAAGCCATTATGTGCCAAAACCCTTTGATTTTTTCCCTTTTCTTGTTTGCACACACATGCAAGCACAGTCCTGTACCAGAATCAAGTATTTGTAGACCCTGAACATCTAGCCTGTCTATCAAGTGTAATAATGCCACTTTTGACAAGTCAAGAGCTGAGAGGGATGTCTTCTGACAGTAGCTGAAGTTGGTCATTACAGCTTTATTTCTCTCCTTTTGAAAGTTTGAAATTATGACAATTAGATCTGCATCAGAAAAAGTCACCTTAGAGATTTATCTTAGAAAACTGAGTCCACAGCCCCACTTGCTGAGTGATGTTCACAGAGTTGTACTCTTATTCCTCAAGGATTGATGTCACGTCTTCCACAGGAGGGCATTCGCTGCCTTTTGTTGGCAAATCAGGTTTTCTGGTGGACAGTGTGCTTTGTCTCTTGAAGCATGATGTGCTTTTCCTACTGGCATTTGCAGTAGCAGTCAGATGCATTACTGTTCCATGTGAAGGTAAAACATCAGGAGAAATAAACCCCAAGAGCAGTGATTTTATTTATTTTTATTTACCAGTGCTGTTTTACTTCCTCTCTTTGCCCCTCACTTTGTGGGAAGCATGATGATGATGAAGGTGTGTGATAGAGGTTGTAATTGCTTAGGTTAGAAACTCTCCATGCATACAGACTGCACCCAGAAACTGTTGGAAAACACAGTTTTCCAGCAAAACTTGTGTTAGTTGAGCAGGCCTGAACAAAGCCTCAGCATAGGCAGGCCTCAGTAAAAATCCTAGTAAAGTGTCATGAGAAGCTAAAACCTGGGAACCACAGCTGTGTTTCTAGGCTGTGAGAAAAATGTTATGAGAAAAGATAAGGAGTCAGAAGTGTTATGAGAAAAGATAGGGAGTCACCAGGAGGATCCCCTGAATATGTGAGAACAGACTGCAGATACGTGTGTAACTATAATTAGAAACATCTGTAACAGTATATAAGTTTCTCGTTTGGTGAAATAAAATGGACCTTGCTTTTATGACTCATATTAAGTCGTGTGTGAGTTCTCTCTCGCTGATCGTCAAATGATGACTTCCCGACGTGATACGGAGATACAGATAGCAGGACTTAGGACCCTGCTCCGAGAAGCGATGACCACGGACACTGGCAGCAGAGTTTACGACCCTGTTCCAGAAAGCGGCGAGAACGGAGAGGTACTGGAGCAGCGCTAGTGAGCTAAGACCATCGCCCCTGCTTGGGAGGGGGGTGATCCGAGGGCTCGGGCCGATCAAGACCTGCCTACCTTGGGGTACTTCGGAAAAGCTGCAATTGGCGACCGCGGAAAATAGAGAGACACCCCAGCGGTGCGCTCTGACGGCGACGACCAAGGTACTTTAAACCCAGCTGGACCAAAATGGAGATGGAGGTAGCCCAATGTTTATTGTTATGCTTTTTAGAAAAGCATGGACTGAGTAAAGGCACTCTATCGCAGTTAGCTGGCCTGATTGTGGTGGGACAAGCCTATGGATTTTTTACACTCCTGTTACAGTATTCGAAGTAAAGGAGTGGTTAAATTATGGAGCTAGTTTACTTCTAGAGGGTAATAAAATTGCAAAAAAGCTTGGCAAACCGTGGAGTAAAGTAATAGCCTGCTTACAGCAACATGCAGCAGAGCGAGAACTTGCAAAGGCAACAGCAGAGAAAATAGCAGCCGCAGAGAGCAGAGAAAAACCTGAGAGTTGCTGTCCTGCTTTTAACATGCGAAAGACTTCAGCAGCCGTGCAGCTGGGGGAACCCATCCCCACTAAGGGGGGAGGGAATCGTAGCTCTCCCTCGCTGCCACCGCTAGCAAAAGGGAGCGCTCCACGCCACTGCCAGGAGTTGAAAACACAAAGTTACCCGATTGGATGAAAAAACCATTCTTGTGTCAATGTATCATAGAACTTAGCAACTTTACAACGAAAAACATCTTAGCTGCTTTATTTCAAAGTGCCACTGTTGAATTTTTGCCAGAACAACTAAATACGATACTAAGGAAAGCTCAAGTAATGTGGGTACAGCACCGGAGTAGCCAACAATCACCCTGTTGTTATCGATGTGGCAGCGAAAAACACATACGAAAAAATTGTAACGAGAAAGTTTGGTGTTCCCGCTGCAACAGGGATACTCACAGCACAAAGGCTTGTAAAAACAAGACCGGCGGCCGTGCAGCAGCGACGGCCCCTGCCCTCCGCCACACGCCGCCTGGATCCCGCACAGAGAGACCTGTGGCGGAAGTTGCTCCAACCATGGTTTCTGGTCGAATGGCAAAGAAAGCGGAAGTCGCAGAGGGTGCCCCGGTAGGCAGAGCCGCGAGCCATCCACGCCTCCTTCACCGCCCCAATTGTGACGTCTGTGGTGAAGTCCTAAACTCTACCCCTCCCCAAGGATGAAGAAATGATTGACAGCTTCAGCAGCGAACCAGAACTAACCAACAGCGTTGTCAGCAGAAACAGCAGTCTGATACCGGAATCGGAGTGGCAGATGCAGATCTTTGAACACGTTCTCCAGCTGTTCTCCCCAAGACCTCTAATTATTCGCTTTGCCGGGTGGAATGCCCATTGCCGAGTTTAGTGCAAACAAGTTATAGTTTGTACTTGTTTCCAGCTCTTCACAAATGAAAAAGCATTGTAACAATATAATTATCCTGATAAAAAATGACACCTTAATTGCTAAAGCCTTGAACAAAAGCTGAATTTTGCTAAAGTGGTGCTTAAGACAGTGTTTGTGTGTGTGTGTGAGTATTGCAGGCCTGCTGAGAATATGGTTTTGATTTCTTAAGAGTTTTGATGTGTGAATGAAACCTATGAGTAAAGTTATACTGAATAGTTTAAGCTACCTGTTAAGTGCCTTTGGTTAAGTATAGATTCTGTTAGAGTTAAGTAATATTGAATTTAAATTCTATTAAGTTTTAGATTCTGTTAAGGTTAAATTCTGTTAAGTAATATTAAGTGATGTTAATTTTAAATTCTGTTAAGTTTTAAATTCTGTTAGAGTTAAGTTTTGTTAAAGTGATATTAATTTTTAATTCCATTATAGTTAAGTCCTATTTGTTAGTTTTAAATCCAATTTGTTAAGATTAAGCTTTATTCATTTTCAGTAATATTAATTTTAAGTTTTAAATTTGTTAGTTTATGTTATTATTCACAAAAGCCTTTGCAGTTTTATCTTCCTTAGTTAAAGTTAAATGATAATGTCCACTGTTAAGACACTCTCCTTATTGATATTAATCAAAGCTTGTTTATAAGATGTTCTAAGAAAACCCTCCTACTTAGGGCCTAGGCTCTGGCCAAGCCTCAGTCCTAACTAGCTGGGAAATATGCCATGAGTCCCAAGTGTTCTGCACCAAAATGTGATCAAGTAATTTTGACATGCCAAATTGAGCTTATAAAAGCTAAACCTTCTTCCAGGTAAACTTGGAGTCTTTACCCGGGAAAAGTTCTCCAAGCTTTGCCTGTGAAGTGAATATTTTCAGCAATAGCAGTTCCTAAACCGTGGCAACATAACTAAATAACTAGTGATATTTCCTTAAGTAAATTTATAATAATTGTAGTAATAAAAATTACTTAATAGCAAAGCAAATTAATTCGACAACAGACAACGTCTGTTCTCACAAACAAAACGGGGGAATTTGTTGGAAAACACAGTTTTCCAGCAAAACTTGTGTTAGTTGAGCAGGCCTGAACAAAGCCTCAGCATAGGCAGGCCTCAGTAAAAATCCTAGTAAAGTGTCATGAGAAGCTAAAACCTGGGAACCACAGCTGTGTTTCTAGGCTGTGAGAAAAATGTTATGAGAAAAGATAAGGAGTCAGAAGTGTTATGAGAAAAGATAGGGAGTCACCAGGAGGATCCCCTGAATATGTGAGAACAGACTGCAGATACGTGTGTAACTATAATTAGAAACATCTGTAACAGTATATAAGTTTCTCGTTTGGTGAAATAAAATGGACCTTGCTTTTATGACTCATATTAAGTCGTGTGTGAGTTCTCTCTCGCCGATCGTCAAGAAACAGTATTCATTCCATCATTATACTGGAACGAGTTTGTAGCCTAAGCAATCACAGCCCTTCTCACACACCTTGATCATCACCAAGAAAGGACAAATTCCTGCCTAGCACACAGACACTCTGCAAGACCTCTCTCATTCCCCTTTGGGGTACCAAAGCTGAGTCAAGAGATGCTGGGCTGCAGGTGTAGTAATTCCCAAGCTAAGCCATGAACTTGCCAATAAAAAGGCAAAGCAGTCCTCATTGTATACTATGGTGTATGAGAACCACTCAGGGGAATAAAAGAGCTGGAACAGGACCAGGCATTGAACCTTCAGTAGCACTTCTTGTGACCACTGCAGTGCTCCCCAAACAAAGCTATCACATAGCATGTACAATGTAAGTGTTGCACAGGGTACAAACAAAGGCATGAAGGTGTGAAATTAGGCAATTCACAATGCCACCTGCGCTTTTGGACATGCATAAAGTTTGTTTACAGTATCACAGGCATGAAACGTGTCACCACATTTTAATCAAAAATCGTACATCATACAATTATATATGAGCAATCCTTCTGCCATGTAAAGCTCTGTTTATCCTTACAATGTAGAAAATTTTATTTCTGCTTCTAAAATTATTCTATGTTTTCTTATTTTCCATTAAATCAAATTTTCAAAACTTCCAAGTCCTGTGTATCTGTTGCTTTCTCTGCCAGTATGGCACATATTAGAGTTGAGTAGACTAAAACAGGACATTAGCATGCTGGCAGAAAGATTTTAAGGGGATTTGTTTTAGAGGATTAGAATAATTGGTGTCAGTCAAGCCTGGATACTTGTTATACACTAATGCATTTTTTTTGACAGCAGAATTTACAGATGAACTGCTTCACACTTTTTTAGAGCAGAGAGTTTTAAACATTTTGAGTCTTCTTTTCAGATTTTTCCTGCTGGAAAGCCAGACTACTTCAGTGCCAAGGGCTGAACTGCAAAGGCCCCAGCAAGAGAAAAGGAAGAAGGGAAGAATATTCTTTATATCAGTGAGAAACTGTAAAATAGTACTTTTAATACCTCACAACATGATTTATAGAGCTGATGTTTCATGATCTAGTAAGGCAATAATTGAAGTTCTGCCTACAGAAGGTACTTTTCCAACAATGTTGTTATGGTCATACAACCCTTCTGGCCAAGGGGCAGGTATTGTTTGTACAGGGATGACACACCAGTGCTAGCACACCTTGCTGTGACTTTTTGAGAGGTCACTAACCCCACCTGCCTTTCCCATCCCTCTACTGCAGGTTTCAACCTCTCCTCTGCAGCGCTGGCAGAAGAGAATGTTTCTGCCTCAGCCCCTTCAAAAGTGCAAAGCCCAGCACCTTACATCCACCTTCACTGGGGGCTTAGTTTTACACAGAAACAGCTGAGGCATCAGCAGCTGTACCATTTCTTTGCCTGCTGTGCAGGTATCAATTCCTGGCAGAGCAGCCATGTTTTGGTCTGGTGTCTCCTCTGACTGCACCTTGACAGAGTTCCTTTGTCAGCACCCTTAATATTATGTCATACTGAAAGCAGGGACAAGGGCAAAGCTATGTGTCACGGCTTGAGCTGATCTAACAACTCATTCAGCACCTTTCCCCCCACAACTCCCTTTGCACTTGCTTTGGCACGCTTTGGACTCCTTGATGGTTGATCTCTTTTGCTAAGGTGGCAGAAAAGCAATCCTGAGCGAAAAAAATAAAGAGTCATTAGGAGAGTTAAATTATCTTAGGTCAGATCCAGTGAAATGCACTGGAAAGATGGGAACCATTGGGACTGACCCCTGTGGGCAGGAGTGAACGATTTGATCAAGGAGCACCAGTGATCTGGCTGAGGCACTCAACGAGTTCTTTGCCACAATCTTCACTGGCAGCCAGGCTTCCCATATCTCTCAGTCCCTGAGCCTCTAGCTGGGGGTTGGGGAGAAAAGTCCCTCCCACTGTAAGTGAAGAGCCTGAACAGGCACAAGTCTATGGGGCCTGATGAGATGCATCCTGCAGTCCTGAGGGAACTGGTGGATGTTATTGCCAAACGACTCTACATATTTGAAAAGTCATGACTGTCAGGCAAAGTCCCTGTTGACCAGAAAAAGGGAAACATTGCTTCTATTTTTAAAATGGGGAGAAAGACAGACTGGGAGACTCCAGACTGGTGAGCCTCACCTCTGTGCCTGGTAAGATCCTGGAGTAGATCCTCATGGCAGCAGTGTTAAAGGCACATACAAGACAAGGAGGTGATCCAAGACAGCTTCACTAAGGGCAAATCATGCCCAACTAATATGGTGACCTATGGGTCAATGATTGAAACAGTTGACATGGGAAGACCAACCTAGGTAATGTACTTAGGCTTCTGTAAGTCCTGCGACATGGTCCCACACAACATCCTTACCTTTAAACTTTTATATTGGCAAATAGTGATAGGACAAAGGGGGATGATTTAAACTAAAAGAGAAGATATTTAGATTCGATGTTAGGAGGAAATTCTTTACTGTGAGGGTGGTGAGGCACTGAAACAGGTTGCTCAGAGAACTTGTGGATGCCCCATCCCTGGAAGTGTTCAAGGCTAGGTTGGATGGGGCTCTGAGCAATCTGCTCTAGTGGGTGGCATCCCTGCCCAGGACAGGGTGTTTGGAGCTAGATGATAATCAAGGTCCCTTCCAACCCATGGCGCTCTATGAGCTATGATAGCTCAGCCCTCATTGGTATCTTTCCTTCCTTTCCAGTCATCTGGCCTGCAGGAGGTTTCAGAGTTACTTAGTGATAAAACTTCCAGGTAGGCTTTGACTAGTCTAAACGTCTGTTAAAGATTGCCTTGTTTGTAGCGGGCTGAGTATCTGATGCACCAGTAGGTATCTTCCAAATCCTCATCTTGGGAAGAAACAACACTATAAATGTTGTTATGGCTAAGGGAGCTCAGCTACCTGTCAGGCACAATCAAGTGTTTATCAAAGTTTTCCTAAACCAGGCTAGGTGTAAAAATAGCTCTTTGGGAAGTGAGATTTCCAGGTTTCTGATAGAATTAAGTGCTCCTATCTTGTTCCAGCAGCTCCTGAGGAATGTCAAACCTTAAACTTGCAGCTTTTAGTGGCCTGTGGTGCATCTCTTGTAGAACAAAGGATGTTTGTGGCATGTTGTCAGCTGCTTGAGGAGCTGGGGAGTGTTCCAAACTGTCCTGCAGGGAGTTAGCGAGTGAGCAGAATGCGAGGAGAGCAAAGTTGCTTAGCAAATGAAATTAATGCACAGTCTGACAATGTAGCACTAGACAGTTAATTTTATGCCTATCAAGTATCATACTGCAGCAGTGCAGTACCCAAGGGCAGCTCTCCCCTGCTGCGGGGGGGAGGGCTGCCCCAGAGCTGGAACACGCAGGATGTTTTCTTCTTGGCCACGGGCGGTGGGACTGGTCAGACTGGGTCTGTGTGGAAGCGCCACAGGTCTAGAAAGGTAGCTGTTCATTCCAGGCTTCAGGTGGTTTATTGGGATAATAAAGGAGGAAACTGGGGAGTGGGGGAGGGGAAAGGAGAGTCGGGGGAGGACAGTTGCTCCATGAAGCCCAGAATCAAAGAGACTGGGTTCCGGGTCCTGCTGGGCTTTTATCCGTGGGGTTAGGAGGCGGTCCTGGCTCACGTCAGCCAGTCCGGAAGGGTCAAGGGGGAGGGATCAGGGGAAGGACACACGTTGCAACATCATACTATCAAGAACCTGGAATTAAGTGTGGCTATGAGGAAAAAAATGGCAACTACTGAAACTTTCATAATGTAAACAGAGAAGTTCAATGTGGTAAGTAAACAGCACAAAAAAGGGAAAACAATAAATTTTGAGAGTATCATATTTTTGAAAAACAACATTTCAATGAATTTTAAATTGTTAACATCTTTGTAGGAATCTGAGTGTGCAGACATCCATATGTATATTTCCATGTTTTAGAGAGGTTTGTCTTTTTGATTTGGAGTGATCAGTTAAGAACTATATCCAATGCAACTACTTATGTTTGAAATTAAATAGATAATTACCATAGATAAAATTATGATTAACAAAAGTTTTTTTCCTTTCTAAGTAGATATTCCTCCCCAGAAACCATATCCCTTTCTCCCAAGTGTATCTCAGTGTTTCTGGAATTAAACAGTGTGATAAATACATGTCATAATGTTGGCTTTTTGCAAATATTACAATGGATACTATGTGTATTGTTTTAATTCTTTTCTTATAGAGGTAGCCTGGTTGTGAAAAATTGCTGTGTAATGATGACTAAGGTCTTTCTTTCTAGTACTAGCTGAGTTTAATAGTAGTAAAATGGGTGTTATAGTTTTATTAGAATGCTTGAACTGTCTGCTTGAACTGGATAACATCCCACAAATGGACCCTGCCTCTGACATTCCAACTATCAGCACCTGTCGCCTGCCAGAACCACAATCTGGGAGTGATAACAGGATCAATGGCAGACGACTGCGCATGCTCCCAGGAGACGGATCAGTTCCCAGAACATGCAAAATAGTTTGGAGAAAAATATGAATATGTATAACTGTTTATGAATATGCATTAGGCTGAAGAGTATGTAAAGGGTGTCTCTGTCCATACCAGGCGTGCTTTTTTTGGCTGAATGCCAAAGCACCCAGCGCTGACCTTTTCCTTTTATCTGTCCCCTATTGTCTTTTATTAAACTTTTTTTAATCCTAACAGGAGAGTGAACTTTGTTTTTCACAATTGGGGGCTCGTCCGGGATGAACACCTCGTCTCCGAGACCCTGGGAGACTCTGAGCGGGGGAGGGTACCCCTGCCGAGTTCGGCGGCCCGCTCCGTTTCTTCCAGCGGGAACTGGCAGGTGGCAGGTTGGAATCCCGTGAACAAGAAGGGACAAATAAAAGCAAAAGAAAAAGGGAAGGCTCCATAAAAAGCCGCGGCAGGGAAGCCCCACAAATCTTTCGTGCACGAAGATTCTGACAGAAAACACGGATTGTGAGTATTTTCTGGGAAGGGGCGGATACGGGGGATTGACTGTGTGTGTGTGTGAGACGCAGGCTGGCTACCAGACTTGCGAAGCGAATGAGGAGTCTCTGATACTGCGGTTCCGATGTTTTGCGAGAAACACGGCCAGGAAGGAGACGAAGCATAAGGAAAAAGGCGTGAAAGATCCCCCGGGGTTACTGGGACAGGGTCCCAGGGGAGGGGTTGGACCCCTAGGAAAAAAAGGAGCCAGGATTTCCTAGTAAAAGTTTACTGGGAGGGGTAACTGGGAAGGGGTCCCCAGGGAGGGGGTTGGACCCCCTAGGAAAAAGGAACCTGGAGTTTCCTGGTAGAAATCTACTGAGAGACAGGAGACGAGAGTAAAAGTCCCCAAATTCAAAGTAAGGGGAAAATTGCCAGATTGAGGGTAAAACCCACACAAAAACTAGAGAAAAAAGTACTCTGGACGGGAAGTGTGGGATAGCAGACCCAAGAGAATCTGGGACTGAAGGATCATATTTGAGAGTTTACCATTTTATTTAAAACACAGAATCTGTGAGGAATCAGTTAAAAAAGTAAAAATTGCTCTATTATTGTATTGTTGTGAGTGAAAATGAATGATATAAGAAAATAAAAGTGGGAGAATGTGAATGAATGGAAAAACGTGATTAATTTAAACTCTGGTATTTGAAAGGAGGTGGATATAGTATATAGGAAAGGGTTTTTTTTTTTTGTGCTATAAAGGAGGTAGAGGCGTGGGTGAGAACAAAGAAAGGGGCCAGGGAGGAAAAGGAAAAATGGGACAAAAAGGGAATAAAATAGGTTCAGGAAAATAGGGAGAAAGGAAAGATTGGGATCCCCCGGAGTCACCCTCACCGCTGTTTGTGCAGGGTGCGGTGGGCGCTGCTCTGCCTCCAGCAGCCAGACATGCCGGAATCCCGCCGGGTTTAAATGCCATGGCTCCCGGGCACGCGACGGCCCCGCTTCAGCCAGGTGCCCTACTCTATGCCCCCGATCCTACTGCATCCACGCTGGGGGCCCTCGTAATGGACCCGGGCCGGCCCAGCTCTAGCCGGCACCCCGGCCCACATGGTTACCAGAGGAGTAAAACTTACTTCCGCCCCGCTGTAGTTCCGTTTCTGCCGGCTGCCCTATCCACTTCCGGCCCCAACTCTATGACCCTGGAGGACTCAGCTGCCTCTTCCGAAGAAACTCAGTCAGGACTCAAAGGCAGCTTGATAATCCCTCCCCTGCCACTACTCCAAAACAGGGGAAAAAGGTCCCTCTCCTCTAAGGTTATGGGGATTGAAGAACAGAAAGGGAGGGGTCACGAAATTAACTTATTTCCCTTACGAGAAGTCCCCGTGAGGGGAGTACAAGGGGGCATAGGTTTCGTAAATGCCCCTCTGACCTCCTCCGAGGACAGAAATTTTAAGAAGAAAATTAAAGGGTTATTAAAGGATCCCATAGGTGTAGCTGAGACATTAGATCAATTTTTAAGCCCCAATATTTATACTTGGGAAGAGATATAATGAGTATTATATTTTCCCAAGAAGAGAGGCAGATGATTAGAGCTGCTGGAATGAGAATTTGGGAAAAGAGATAATATACAAGGTCCCCCAGGAGACCAGAAGATGTCAATAGCACCTCCTAACTGGAATCACAACGAAGAGGCAAAGAGGGGGCATATAATTGATTATTGTAATTTAATAATCAAAAAGATAAGTAAAGGCAACCAAAAACTAAATCCTGAAAGGATTGCAGGGATTTTATCTCTCCCCCGCTCCTTCTTCAAAGAAGGAAGTAAGAAGATTACTTAGATTATTGAGATTATGGATTGAAAGATATACTCAAGCAGTAAAATTCAAGATCAGTCTGGGAAGTAGAGGCTTTCTGATGGGAGGCAGTTGCTTAATAAGCCACTGACTAGAAAAACATTAGAAAATATGCATCAAAAGACTCATTGGGGTACTCAGGCATTGTGTGATCATTTTTTTAAGGAATTATGGATGTATTGGGGTCTTTGGAGTGGCAAAACAAGTAACTGAAAAATGCATAACTTGCCAGAAAGTAAATAAAAAAGTAATGAGAACATGACCCCAGGGGGTTGTGAATTAGCCCTGAGACCATTCCAGAGTATCTAAGTGGACTTTACTGAACTTCCCCAAGTACAGAGGTGGAAGTTTCTATTGGTAATAATAGACCATTTGACTCATTGGGTAGAAGCAGTCCCTACTGTCAGAGCAACAGCTAATGTAGTATGTAAAACCCTTATGGAACAAATTATTCCCAGGTATGGAATGGTTAATAGAATAGACTCAGATAGGGGGACACATTTTACATCAAGAGCATTACAGCAGATAACTCAAGCCTTGGGAATAAAATGAGAATTACATACCCCGTGGCACCCACAAAGTTTGGGTAGAGTAGAGAGAATAAACCAGACTTTTAAAAAAAAAAAAAAAAAAAAGGGGAAAAACACTTTAACAGAACTGATAATTGAAACACAAATGTCCTGGGTAAAATGTTTACCATTGGCTCTGTTGAGAATCCAAACACAACCCAGGTCAGACCTGGGAGTGTCACCTTATGAGATGATGTTTGGGCTACCCTTTCTGACCACCCAACATGAAACTGCTACTTATGAAACGGGAGAAATGAGTGTTAGAAAATATGTCATCACAATTGCAAAAACACTTGAAAATTTGAGGTTGAAAGGGATAATCCCTCAAACCACACCCTTAGAATTTAAAATCCATCCAGGGGAATGGGTGCTGGTGCAAACATGGAAAGAGCAATCTTTAACTCCACAATCGGAAGGTTCCTTTCGGGTATTACTGACAACCAAGGCAGCGGTCTGGACCAGAGAAAGAGGGTGGATCCACGCCAGCAGGATCAAAGGACCTGTGGAGGAACCTAAGGAGTGGACTATAACCTCTAAGCCGGGTGATACTCTTAAGCAAAGAGTGGGTGGTAATGAACTGGGAAGACCCAAATGATCCAGAGAATGTACTGATGATCACACCTAACTGGGAAGAGAGACCAAGTTTATATCAGTGGTTCCAAGTGCCACCTGGACAAGTTTTGAGGAGCCTCTGATACCCCCCTTGGGAGGAATACTTCTATCCCAAACCAGAAGTTCAGGACTGTTTTGGGCAGAGGGTCCTCATGTTTTTGCTTTAGCCTGTGACTTGTATAAAGAAGAGATATTACAACCTCCATCAGTACCGTACCACATACCTTGTCTGGTTCATCCCCATACTGGACATGCTAGCTGGGTTAAATGTAAATGCATACATTGTGGGAAAAACTGGTATAGTAGTTCACAAAAACAGCGAGCTCATTGCATGAAGTGTCGAGAGCGAAATTCACTCCCTATCCAGACAGAACTAGTGTTAACTCAAATAATAACTTTGCTCTATGGGAGGGAATTACGAGTACCTGTTGAATGGGAAGTACCTGAGGAACAATGGGAAACCACAGTTAAAAAGTGTCAGAGGCGATTTGCTTGGAAACTAATAAGGAGGAAGTGACAAGGAAATAGAGGGCAAGACCGGATTGACCACTGTACTTGCCACCGAGAAGATTATATACCCCTGCTGTGGGCAGCAACCCCATAGGCATGGGAGGTGGGGGTATAAGCCATACCGGACCTCTATTATTCCTCCTTGTGTCACTCACTCTTTGCCTTTTCCCTTATGGGATACAAGCAAAATCGTGTCGCAAATGCTACCAGACACTTTACTGGGAAAGAACCCGAAGTTCCTTTCTTATTACCCATACTCATGTTAGCAATCAATGCTATGATCCATCCAAATTAGGTACTTGCACACAGAAAGGGAAAAGATACCGGATTGTGGAAAATTTAGGAACAAGTGGTAGTAGGTTAGGAGAAAAATGTCCAAAAGGGGGGAAAATGGGTTTGCTTCACTTTTGCCCTTAGTAACCGGGTCCAGGATTTGGTAAAGGAACAAATAGTAAACAAAAAAGGGAAACCAACCCAGCAATCCCAACCTGTATCAACCCTACGCCAGGATTTGTATACAAAACTCAAACAACAATTAGAAAAAGAAATGGAAATCTCAGGAGTAGGGAAAAACCTGTTTGTGGAATTAGGGAAAAGAATAAGTAAGGAATTAAACATTACTAACTGTTGGGTCTGTGGTGGGGCTATAATGACAGAGGAATGGCCCTGGAAGGGCAGTAGCCTAGGCCCTGTAGAACTTCTTAAATGGAACCGAACAAATATGAAAGGAGAAAACCGGCCAGAAGGGTGGATTTTAAGTTCAATAATGATATCATAAGACTCCAAGCAGTTGTAGAAATAATAACGAACAAAACTGCTCGGGCATTGGAGTTGATATCAGATCAACAAAAGCAAATAAGAGCTGCAGTTTATCAGAATAGGTTGGCTTTAGACTATTTATTAGCTGAAGAAGGGGGTGTCTGTGGAAAATTTGATACATCAGATTGTTGTTTAAAAATAGATGATCATGGAGATGCCATCCTAGATATAGCCAAGGATATCAAAAAAATAGCCCACGTACCAGTCCAAAAATGGGAATCAATGCTAAAGAATAACTGATGGGATAATTTACTGGGAATAAAATGGTGTAAAAAGCTAGGCTTCTTCCTTTTATGTGCAACAGCTGGTTTGATATTTCTTCCTTGCCTGATCCCCTGTTTTATTCGGCTAATCACCAGTGTAGTCCAAGGTATGCAATTAGTTACTATGCCTGTGGACCCAAAATTGGCTACATCCAGAACGGCACAAAAGATCATGGTGTTAAAGAAACAAAATAATAAAAAGGACCCCTTTGAGGAAGCAAAGTTGATTTGTGAAAGAAATGAGTGAATGGTGGAGATAAAAAAAACAAGAATTACTGCTCAAGCCAAATGATTTGTAAAAAGAAAAAGAGGAGGAATTGTGATAAATACATGTCATAATGTTGGCTTTTCGCAAATATTACAATGGATACTATGTGTATTGTTTTAATTCTTTTCTTATAGAGGTAGCCTGGTTGTGAAAAATTGCTGTGTAATGATGACTAAGGTCTTTCTTTCTAGTACTAGCTGAGTTTAATAGTAGTAAAATGGGTGTTATAGTTTTATTAGAATGCTTGAACTGTCTGCTTGAACTGGATAACATCCCACAAATGGACCCTGCCTCTGACATTCCAACTATCAGCACCTGTCGCCTGCCAGAACCACAATCTGGGAGTGATAACAGGATCAATGGCAGACGACTGCGCATGCTCCCAGGAGATGGATCAGTTCCCAGAACATGCAAAATAGTTTGGAGAAAAATATGAATATGTATAACTGTTTATGAATATGCATTAGGCTGAAGAGTATGTAAAGGGTGTCTCTGTCCATACCAGGCGTGCTTTTTTTGGCTGAATGCCAAAGCACCCAGCGCTGACCTTTTCCTTTTATCTGTCCCCTATTGTCTTTTATTAAACTTTT